>JAVGWX010000013.1:9169085-9619085 GCA_036924085.1 Ariolimax columbianus
AACAGGATAGAGGTACGATGAGAGGAAGAGAGAAGAAAATATAACAGGATAGAGGTAAAATGAGAGGAAGAGATAGAGAGAAGAAAAGATAACAGGATGGAGTTACGATGAGAGGAAGAGATAGAGAGAAGAAAAGATAAAGTGATAGAATAAAGAGGAATTGAAAAAAGAGAAACTGAAAAATACCGCAAAAAAAGAGATAGACAAAAGAAGAGATAAAGGAATAAAAGGAAGATTAATTAACCAAGTAGAGCATTTAATCTGTAGCTTTATCTCTTCTTTTCTATATCTCTTCAACATTTTTTCCTCAATCCTGTCTTTTTTCCTATATCCTTTCAAGTATTCATTCCTCTATCACTTTATCTCTTCGCGCCTCTGTCACGCCATCTCTTCTTTCTTCTATTCCGTTATCTCACTTCCCTCTATTCAGTTATGTCCTTATCCCTTTGTTCCCTTTTCACATCTTCTCTCTAATCCCTTATGTTATTTTCCCGCTAATCATTTATCTCAACCTCCTTATATTTCTCTATCTCTTCTTGCGACATTTTATTTCTTCCACTATCTCTTTTTTCATTTCTTTCATCATCACTTTACCTCGTCTATTTTTTATCCCAATATCTTTTCCTTCTTCTATAACTTCTCATCTACTTTCATTTATCTACCTGTCTCTTCTTTTTTTTTCGCTTTATCTATTCTTCTTTCTATTTTGTGATGGTATCTTCTGTTTTTTTTCTTTAATCTTTCCTTTATATATGCTTTCAACACTTCTTTCTGCTTTCCCTTATCCTTTTTTTGTCGCTCTATCCATTCATTTCTTTTTTCACTGCATCTCGTTTTTCATGTATTCCTCTAATCTCTGTTTTTCTTGGTTTAGTTATCTAATCCTCTTTCTATTCCTTTATCTCTTCTTTCGTTACTCTGTTTTGTTGCTTTCCTGTATGACTTTATCTCCGTTTTCTTCTTTCTTTTCAACTTTCTTCTATCACTTTATCATTTCTTCTCTTTATCTCTTCCTCTGATCTTCCCTCTATCACGTTATCTCTTCCTTCCTTTATAATTTTGTTCTTTCCTCTATATCTTCATCGCTCTGCCCCTTTATCTCTTCTCCCATCTGTCCCTTCATAAGTGATGAAGAAGAGATAAATTGACAGAGGAGCGTGTGACTGAATGGTTTCGATACCTGCCTGCCGACAAGGAGAACAGGGGTTCGAATCCCCGGTATGGCATGTTTTGTTTATTTGTTGGAATGAAATAAACAAACATGGCCAGCACACGACGTGGCGACAGCAGTGGAGAAGCGGCCTGTAGTCCTCGACTACCCTAGCAATGGGTAAAAGTCGTATGACAATTATTTTTTTTCATTGACAGATATAACATGATATAAAGGGAAACAAGGAAGAAATAGATCAAATGATATACAAGATGATATAAAGGGATAAAAGGAAGAAATAGATCAAATGATAGACAAGATTATATAAAGGGATAAAAGGAAGAAATAGATCAAATGATAGACAAGATTATACAAAGGGATAAAAGGAAGAAATAGATCAAATGATAGACAAGATTATATAAAGGGATAAAAGGAAGAAATAGATCAAATGATAGACAAGATTATACAAAGGGATAAAAGGAAGAAATAGATCAAATTATATACAAGATGATATAAAGTGATAAAAGGAAGAAATAGATCAAATTATATACAAGATTATACAAAGGGATAAAAGGAAGAAATAGATCAAATTATATACAAGATGATATAAAGGTATAAAAGGAAGAAATAGATAAAATGATAGACAAGGTGATATAAAATGAATGAAGAAAAGATAAATACAGGGAAGAACAAGTTTAAGCACTATGAAGACAGAAACATGACCCACAAATGTTGAGTTAGAAAAGTGAACGAACCTAGAAAATATACATAGTGGTGATCCTATAGTTCACATGGAAACCTAACATGGAATAAAGCTCATGTTGACGTCATCAAGAGATATGGGATAGGTCATGGCTGTGCCTACAGCAGGCTGTAGGTAGGTGGGCAAGAATCGTTGTCGTGACACACACAGAGGTTAATTTTTCATACTTGTAGATAGATACCAGCCTTTCAATTTCTCATATCGATTCAATAGCTCTATTAAATTAATCACAAGACACACGTGCAAGAGCTCCAGCCATGTCGTCCCTTTAGAAAATAACTCCGTTTGTTTGACAATTATGAAACAGTTTAACTTCCAACAATAAGTATAATATGTTTCTCAAGTGTGCATATACTGGTCATGTAAGCTGAGTGATACATAGTCTGTTCGTATTTCCAGGGTGCTACAAATTGCATACTTTTATACAGTAATACTTTAGTTCTGGTATCCATTTATGCCCAACAAGTCCTGGTTTCCATTCATACCCAACAGGTCCTGGTATCCATTCATGCCCAACAGGTCCTGGTATCCATTAATGCCCAACAGGTCCTGGTATCCATTCATGCCCAACAGGTCCTGGTATCCATTCATGCCCAACAGGTCCTGGTATCCATTCATGCCCAACAGGTCCTGGTATCCATTCATGTCCAACAAGTTCTGGTATTCATTCATGCTCAACAAGTCCTGGTACCCATTCATGCCCAAGTCCTGGTATCCATTCATGCCCAAGCCCTGGTATCCATTCATGCCCAACAAGTACTGGTATCCATTCATGCCCAACAAGTCCTGGTATCCATTCATGCCCAACAAGTCCCGGTATCCATTCATGCCCAACAAGTCCTGGTATCCATTCATGCCCAACAAGTACTGGTATCCATTCATGCCCAACAAGTCCTGGTATCCATTCATGTCCAATAGGTCCTGGTATCCATTCATGTCCAACAAGTCCTGGTATCCATTCATGTCCAAGTCCTGGTATCCATTCATGTCCAACAGGTCCTGGTATCCATTCATGCCCAAGCCCTGGTATCCATTCATGCCCAACAAGTACTGGTATCCATTCATGCCCAACAAGTCCTGGTATCCATTCATGCCCAAGCCCTGGTATCCATTCATGCCCAACAAGTACTGGTATCCATTCATGCCCAACAAGTACTGGTATCCATTCATGCCCAACAAGTCCTGGTATCCATTCATGTCCAATAGGTCCTGGTATCCATTCATGTCCAACAAGTACTGGTATCCATTCATGCCCAACAAGTCCTGGTATCCATTCATGTCCAAGTCCTGGTATCCATTCATGTCCAACAGGTCCTGGTATCCATTCATGCCCAAGCCCTGGTATCCATTCATGCCCAACAAGTACTGGTATCCATTCATGCCCAACAAGTCCTGGTATCCATTCATGCCCAAGCCCTGGTATCCATTCATGCCCAACAAGTACTGGTATCCATTCATGCCCAACAAGTCCTGGTATCCATTCATGCCCAACAAGTCCCGGTATCCATTCATGCCCAACAAGTCCTGGTATCCATTCATGCCCAACAAGTACTGGTATCCATTCATGCCCAACAAGTCCTGGTATCCATTCATGTCCAATAGGTCCTGGTATCCATTCATGCCCAACAAGTCCTGGTATCCATTCATGCCCAACAAGTCCTGGTATCCATTCATGTCCAATAGGTCCTGGTATCCATTCATGTCCAACAAGTCCTGGTATCCATTCATGTCCAAGTCCTGGTATCCATTCATGTCCAACAGGTCCTGGTATCCATTCGTGCCCAAGTCCTGGTATCCATTCATGCCCAAGTCCTGGTATCCATTCATGCCCAAGTCCTGGTATCCATTCGTGCCCAAGTCCTGGTATCCATTCATGCCCAAGTCCTGGTGTTCATTCATGCCCAACATGTACATAATGCCAGGCAGCCAAATGTCGCCTAAACTCAGTTCTGTCCTTGGTCTTGGTGTACCATGTTGCATGTCACCCCTTCATCTAATTGGTGGAAGTCCTGGTGGTCACCCACTAAAGACGCAGAGACGCTACGACGCCACTTTATAGGTCCATCTAATGCCACGTACACGTATCACGTGGTCGGCCCTATCTGTACTTTCTTAGCAATTCTGTATCTTCGATGTTGTAGAAGCAAGTTTGACTTCTACTGACGGTATTGCAGATGTGGTCACAAAGTTAGATTGACAGAGTTCTAAGTTCAATCGCCTGTTGGGGATCAAGATGCTGAGCAGCGCATGGGCTGCAGTGGTCAGCAACCTATGGCTGACTGCTAGCGTCAGGGCCAGCGAACCAGAGCTGACTGCAAGCGTCAGGGCCAGCGAACCAGAGCTGACTGCTAGCGTTAGGGTCAGCGAACCAGAGCTGAGCAGCGCATGAGCTGCAGCGGTCAGTGACCCATAGCTGACTGCTAGCGTCAGGGCCAGCGAACCAGAGCTGCGAAGACCCTTCTACACCCCCACGCGGTGATCCTGGATAACAGGCTGCAGCAGGGCAGACTGGCTAAAGAGAAGGGATCGAAGAGGGAATGCTAACTCGGAACTAACAAAATGCTTGCTGAAGTCGGATGTGTTGGACCGAAAGATGCAAATATCGCAGTCAAGCTGTAAACTACGACACAACGCATTCCGTTCTCTGGACTACATTCTGCTACTTAAGCCTATTCAGGGTTTGGTAGCGGGAGATTGAGAACGAATGAAGCCAAGCCAAGCCAAACCAAACCAAGCCAAGCCATTGTCCTATTGGGTAGCTTAGAGACACGTCATGTCATTTGTTGCAGATTGCACACCGTGCAACCATCTACCATGGCTGGAATGACCGTGCTATTCAAGATGTTAGTTCTCGGTTCACTGTTTTTCATCTGTTGAAGTATGGGGTGGATGCGATTGAAACGACACCATCCCGTTGCTATCCTGAGTGAGATCTTTCAATACATTACGTGAGAGTTCGTAATTTCCTAGTCCACATCGATGAACGAAGTCACCTTCTGGACGGCATCAGTTCCAAACCACATTTCCTCGTAGGGGCTAGTGTCTGTATTCTCATGTTAATTATTATATCTCTATGTCTTTTGCTAACTTAATATAATGTTACCGGGGTCTGAAAGGGAAGTAAGGAATAGGGACACTATAACTTGCCAGGCATGTCGAAAGATGTGACTAAAGAGAGTTGTACATGGGGCTGGCTACTTCATCCTTTTTTAAATTAAATTACTTAAACATCAACATGTCAATCATTTATGATTTGCCATGAAGTTGTTGAAGGCCTATGCCTACCCAGGGATCTGGAACGGGATTTTATTTGATTGATTGAATATAATAATGATTGGCTTAACATGTTATTATACTTATTTTGTTCATTTTCAAGAGCATTAAATGATTATTTGTTTTGCAGCGGATTTCGCTTTACAGCAATGTATGGGCCAAAGCCGCTGTAAAGCGAGGTCGCTGTAGTTAATGTTTAAACACATCATTGATGTTTCTGTGTTTGTACATCATGAAATAATGCCAGGTGATAAGGGCTGAGGGCTACCCACACTTTCTGTACTTTGTGATCGTCATACTTCTTGGCTCGTTCTATCTGGTCAACCTCATACTTGCCATCGTAGCTATGTCCTACGACGAACAGCAGAAACAAGATCAGGCAGATGCAGATGAAGAAGCAGCTGAGAGGCAGGTGAGAAGGTCATTCTACGGTTGTTGTTGTTTTTTAGTCAGAGAGTGGTGAATGCTTGGAATTCATTGCCACAGGAAGTAGTGGAGGCAGAGACAATTAAAGCATTTAACAATATATTGGATACACGTAGTTTTTAGAGCAAGGAAATGAAAATGAAACTGGTTGTTTACAGACTCTGCATAATCTAATAAACCCGTATACAAACGTATACTCTCTTCCACCCATCCATTCTTCTACCAACTCACACACCCACTCTCTACCCTAATCTCTCCCACGCCCACTCTCCCACCCACCCACTCTCCTACCAACTCACACACCCACTCTCTCTTCTATTCTCTCACCCACCCACTCTCCTACCCACTCTCCTACCAACTCACACACCCACTCTCTCACCCACTTTCTCTCACACCCACTCACTCTCCCATTCACTTTCTTACTCCCTCTCTCTGTCACACACTCTCCCACCACTCACCCGCCCCTCTCTCACACTCACTCTCTCACTCACATTCTCACTCACTCTCTCACTAACAGATTCGCACTCACTCTTTCCTATCCACTCACTCATTCCCGTTCCCCTACACTCTTTCACCCACCCTCTCTCTCCTACACACACACTCTCTCTCTCACTATCCTAACCATTCTCTCACCTACGCTCCTACGCACTCTCTCTCCTACACACTCTCTCTCTCACTATCCTAACCACTCTCTCACCTACGCTCCTACGCACTCTCTCTCCTACACACTCTCTCTCTCTCCCACCCACTCTCTCTTTTACCCATTCTCCTACGCACCCACTCTTCCACAAACTCTCCCACCCACCTACTCTCCCACTCACTCTCTCTCATCCACCCACGTCTTCACCCAATCTCCTACTCACTATCTCATCAACTCTCCCACGCACTCTCTCACCGACTCACTCTCCCACTCTCACCCACCCACCGTATAACTCTCTCTCCACCCACTCTCCCACTCACACTCCAACCCACTTCCTCTTTCTTCCACCCACTCTCTCTCCCACTCACTCTCCTTTGGACTCTCCCATCCACTCTTCCACCCACTTACTCTCACACCCACTTTCATTCCCATTCACTCACTCACTCATGTTCTCCTTCACACACTCTATGAATCACTTTCTCCCACCCACCCACTCTCTCCCTCCCTCTCTCTCCCACACGCAATCTCACACGCACACTCTCACTCTCTCTCCCACCCACTCTCTCTCTTGGACCCACTCACTGGCTCACCCTTTCTTCTACCCACTCTCTCACCTCTAACCTCTCTCATTCCTGTTCTCCCACCCCCTATCTCACTCACTCTCTCACCCCTTCTCTCTGCCATCTACTCTCTCCTACCCTCTCACTCACTCACCCTCTCTCCTACCCACTCTCTCACCTCTAACCTCTCTCATTCCTGTTCTCCCACCCCCTATCTCACTCACTCTCTCACCCCTTCTCTCTGCCACCTACTCTCTCCTACCCTCTCACTCACTCACTCACTCTCCCCCACCCACTTTCTCACTCCTACTCTCCTTCGGCGTGTATCTAGGTGGAGGATGCCAAAAGGGAAGCGCTATCCATCTTGACAAGAAGCCAGAGTAACTCTTCCTGGAACCAGGAACCAGAGGTACCCTTTAGAGGTAAGACAGGTGGAGATCTACATGATGACAAAGAGATTCTATCTATGACGAGTGAACACTCTACCACCAGCGTTCACCTCAAACCGAGCCTCGAACAAAAGCTGGTGAGTACAGTTCCACGTAACTGCATTTTCTTCAACTTCTTCTACTAATTTGTCGCCGTGATGTTGCTGTACTGTCTCGGTTGGTACCTTGTGTCAGTCGCTGTTGCTGTAGCCACTGCTACTCTCACATCTGTTGATCGAGCGTTCAAGCCTGATTTGATGAGAATGGCTCTACCAAGAAGTTTTAAACTTTGTAACATAAGTTCCCCCAACTGATTGCCAGTGATGTTCCACTGTCTTAAACCAATCTTCTCCGAATTGCAAAAATCAGTATTCTGACCAGTTCAGTTAAGTAGTTCCATTCGTAGGTCCAACTAGGTCGTAGGTCCAACTAGGTCGTAGGTCCAACTAGGTCGTAGGTCCAACTAGGTCGTAGGTCCAACTAGGTCGTAGGTCCAACTAGGTCGTAGATCCAACTAGGTCGTAGGTCCAACTCTACATTTCATTCGTCTAGCCACCTTTTGGGATCAACTTATTCTTCTTCTTCTTCGTACGCTGTAAGACGTCAAGTTGAATGTGTTCGAAGAAAGCAGCGGTCATCATGAGGCTGTCGACACTACTTTGTATTTGGTATAATGGCTTTTACATTGTGAGGTTGCGAATCCCATGCACAGCCTTCCTTAGTCGCCTCTTGTGACATACAAGGACAGAAACAATGGTCCTTTTATGTTTGCTGCGGGAACCTGTCTGGTGTACCTGGAACTATGCGTCTCCATAGCTTAGAGGTAAATCGCTTGACTCTCAAGTAATTAAAGCGGGAAACGGGGGTTCAAATCGCACACATTTCAAACGTCTTCTGGTATCAAGGGATGTGAGACGAGTATCTAGTCATACTGGAAAAGCACGGAGATCCCTCGCACACTCTGTACTTGTACAAGATCTTCTGGTCCAAAACTCTAAAAGGTAATACGGTTCCTACCCAATGCACAGCCTACCTACCCTTGAAATGCGGTTCCTACCCAATACACAACCTACCTTCCCTTGCAATACGGTTCCTTCTAAATACACAACCTACTTTCCCTTGCAATACTGTTCCTACCAAATACACGACCAACCTTTCATGTTTTGCCTGGCAACACACAGGCCAATCACCTGTTTGTCTGCTAAATTGATTGTAAGTATTTCCTTGAAGAATGGGCTAAATAGTGTAGCTGCCATTAAGCGGACCATACCTCTGTGGTTATCAACCCATTTTGAGAATGAGAAACCAGGAATGAGAAGCCAAACATGATTCCAAGACAGCGAAGAGAATGTGAACAAGAATGCAGTGTAATCATATACTACGAAGGAAGAAACAAGAACTACACGGGTTGTTAGAAGAGGTCACAACCAGCCGGACGACTACAACACACTTCACCGGCATGGATAGATTACCACTCCTGGCCCACGGCAGGGACAGATTACCACTCCTGGCCCACGACAGGAATAAATCACCATTCCGGAATATAAATCACCACCCCCCCCCCCCCCCTCATGACAGATACAAATCACCGTTCCCGCCCCAGGACAGAGCATAACATACTAAATAAACACATGAACTTGGTTCATCTGTCTGCCTCACCATTATGCACGTGTGAACTGAGCGAACAAACTGCCCAGCATGTTCTGAAGCACTGCCTTCTGCACAATCAGCTCTGGCAGACTCACTAACCAAATGAGTCAACACGAGCCACACCTCGAAATTGTAGCAAGCTCAAGACAAGCTCCAGGCGACAGGTCGGTTCATCACCTCGTCTGTCGGTGTTAACATCAAGTAACGAGCATAAGAACAAGCGGAAGATGATGAGGAAGAGGAAGAACAAGAAAATGAAGGGGAAAGGGGGAGAATTGGATTAAAAGGAAAACAAGAAAAGTAGGAGGAAGAGTAGAAGAAGAAGCAGAAGAAGGGGAGGGAAAAGGAGGAGGGAGGAGGAGAAGGGGGAGGAGAAGAAGAAGAGATGTGAGAAAGAGGAGGCAGATGAAAAAGAATTAAAAACATGATTAGAATGAATTAGAAACTGGCGGAAGAAATCGATTTTGGATGACGATAAAGAAGTGACAGAAAAAGAAAGTGAACAATGGGAGATGGTAGCTGAAGATAACAAATCAAGCGAACGTTTGTAAGAGAGGAAGGGTATGTATGTGTGTGTGTGAAAGAGAGAGAGAGAGAGAGAGAGAGAGAGAGAGAGAGGGAGAGAGAGAGAACGAGATAGAGAAATTGTAAGAAGAGAAGGAAGACGTGTGAGGGATGACAAGTTAACAGAGATTATCAAGACACATTGAAGTGACCGTCCCAGCTTCTGTTTCCCGTACACTCAATCGTTAAGGACCGACTGATGACCCACATCAACATCCGTCACCCGAGTACCAGCGAGGGATATCAAACGTGATGGTAATTGAGTTGCCTGGCACCGCTGGCTGTCCGCTAGTTGCCTTGTAATCAAAATGTCATTTCGCAGCTCACGGTTTTTTTTCGTCTCAGAAGCGATACATGATTGGCGGTGAAAGGTTGAATGACTTCGGGTCGATTCGTATGGTCGCGAGACTTGTGAAGATACGGGAAAAGGACACTTAGTCAAGATTATCATCGCAAATTCGGTGGTCTAAGAGCTGGGAACTTGATTGATAATCCCAACGTCAGGTTCGAATCTCGGCGTGTTCAGTTTACAGACTGGGCAAGTCGTGGGTTTGTGAATGGTATGCCGGCTGCTTCCGGTTGACCCCATTTTCGAAGCCACCGCGTGAGCTCGTGCTCTGTCATCTGCACTGGTCTCAATGAAAGGGACTCAGCACTAGGCAATAAAGTCGATTCTGTGAACCAATGTCCATTATTTGCTTTCATTTCATCTAGTATCCAGTCATTGAGCATCAATTCCTGACACAACTCTCTCTTCTTGGACATTTCAGCACTTCAGATTATCTCAATTTGTCCTTTCGGATTGACATGCTATCTAAGATCTCTCCGCTCTGTCTACGACTGTTTCTATCTTATCGTTGCCCCCAAATTGTCCAGGCCCTCCTGTCTCCAATGACAAATTTGGTAAAATAGTCCCGCAAAATTTCTCGTTTCGTTTATTATAGAGGTTAGGAGCGAGTCATTAAATATGAATCGATAACGATATGAAGAGAGACACGACGAGAAAAATGAACACAGATATGAATGAAGAGACAAATGAAGAGGGACATAAAGAGAGAAATGAAGAAAGAAAAAGAGAAATATGAAGAGAGTCATTAAGAGAGATATGAAGATAGACATAAAGAGAGAAATTACGAGCGATATGAAGAGAGTTATTATGAGAGACATGAAGATAAACATAAAGAGAGAAATTACGAGAGATATGAAGAGAGTCATTAAGAGAGGCATAAAGATAGACATAAAGAGAGAAATTACGAGAGATATGAAAAGAGATCCTGGGGGAGGAACCTCCACCATGCAAACAGGCTAATCACATGTTTGTCTTAACAAACGATTACTAGTCAAAACAAAGAGAAAACCTGACTAATCTCAACGGCCACGAACAGGCGAGAAATAAGGACCACGATTTACCGAATGTACGAAGTATAAACAGAAAAGAAATAATAGAGGAGATGAAGAGAGCAAAATTCACAGTCCTGACACTTAAAGAAACAAAGAAAAAGGGACAGGGCGTTCTGGACCATGACGGCAACATGCTATACTACAGCGGAGTTCCCATGAGTGAACGAGCCAGGGCATGGGTGGGCTGTATAGTGAATAGTAACAACAAAGCAAAAATTAAAGGATGGAAGTTCATTTCAGAACGACTGATGGTTCTAGGTCTACAAGAGGTGAATAGTCAAAGGCATATCGTCACTGTGTATGCACCAAACGAAGATGTGAGCACTGATAAAAAAGCTGAATTTCATGAGCTCCTTCAAAGGACCGTTGACGATTGTGAAAATGAAATACTTCTCCTTGGAGACTTCAACGCAAGAGTTGGAAACGACTATTCTAGGTGGGATGGCATGATCGGTAAGTATGGAGAAGATGTCTTAAATGACAATGGAAAAAGACTGCTGAGATTCTGCAGAGAACAAAACCTTGTTATTACAAATACAAGGTTTCCACACAAGCGTATCCATGCCTACACAAGATGCTAGTCGGCAAGAAATGAAAGATCCATAATTGACTATGCAATAGGAAAAGTGATTTCAAGTATGTAAAGGATGCTAGAGTGTTCAAGTGACCAGAGATAGGAAGCGACCACTACTTAGTTAAAATGAAGAAAGAAATCGAAAAAAACTATCCAGCCAGGCAACACCCATCAACAAACATAATAATACGCAAGGAGAAAATAAAATTCAGCTTTCAAACTGAGAACCAGATGTTAAGAGGAGATACCGAGGGCTCATAAGAACAGCAATAGGGAGAATAGAGGAATCTTCTTCGTACGCAGAAAAGAGGAATCTAAAGAAGATATGGAAATGCTCTGGGTAAAATTCAAAGACATCCTCAAAGAGACTGCGGTAGAGGCATGCGGTCAATCCAGAGAAGGGTGGAAGAGAAAGAGTACACCATGGTGGACAGAAGAAGTGAAAAAAATAATACCTAGGGGCTAGGAATACAGAAGAACAAACAAACAAATATAAAGAATATGTAAATTTTAGAACAGAAGTAAAGAAGACTGATCATGACCAAACAGAAATCCTGGAAAGAATTTGGAGAAAAACTGAAAAATAATGCTGGACAAAACCAGAAACTGTTCTACAGGACCCTAAAAAACATGTGGAAGGAAAAGGAATGCCTCCTGAAATTTGTTAAAGACAAACAAGGTACACTGCTGACCACGCCAGAAGAGGTAATGAACAGATAAAAATAACATTTCTCAGATCTCCTTGGAGTGGAGGAAAACCAAGCTCTGGAAGTAACAGTCCCAATTCAAGAAGAGGGAGCCATGGAGGGAAACGATAATATCACAATGGAAGAACTAAAGGTAGCATTGGAGAAAATTAAGATTGGTAAAGCAGCAGGACATGATGGTATAACACCATAAATGGTTAAATACATGGGAAAGGCAGGAGACACACTATTCATGAGGATTATCAAGGCACCTTGGCGCTACAAGAAGATATCAAGAGACTGGGAGGTTGCCATATAAATACCAATATTTTAAAAGAGTGACAATCGACAATGTGAAAAACACAGAGGTATTTCCCTTCTCAGTGTCCCTGGGAAAGTCTACTCTATGATTCTAGAATGTCGATTAATAGATCTAGCAGAGGCAAATATGGATGAGACTCAATGTGGGTTTAGGGCAAACAGAAATACTCAAGACTTTATCTTTACACTCAGACAGCTGAGGGCAAACAGAAGTACTCAAGACTTTATCTTTACACTTAGACAGCTGAGGGCAAACAGAAGTACTCAAGACCTTATCTTTACACTCAGACAGATGAGGGCAAACAGAAGTACTCAAGACCTTATCTTTACACTCAGACAGCTGAGGGCAAACAGAGGTACTCAAGACCTTATCTTTACACTCAGACAGCTGAGTGAAAAGACTTTTGAGTATGATACGGAGATGCATCTCTGCTTTTTAGATTTGGAAAAAGCATTTGATAAAGTCCCTTGGGACAAACTCTGAGAGTGCATGACAGGGAAGAACATCCCATGATCCCTGATCTCTGCCAAATAGAGTTACATCAAATCAATAGTCAGGAGAGTTCAAGACCACTAGCGGAGTAAGACAGGAGGACATTCTATCAGCGTACCTTTTCATACTCCTCATTAATGAAGTCATCAAAGCCTGTAAGGAACGGACAAAAAAGTATGAAGTAGGGTACTGGAAGATGAGACCAAGTTACATATCGGAACTAGCATTTGCAGATGATGTGGCCCTGATCACGAAATCTGAAGCACATCTCCAGATCAACTTGCAGGTCTGGGAAGAAGAGTTGAAAAAGATAGGAATGCACATCAGCAACTTCAAAACAAAAACCATGGTGATCGCCAGAGATGAAAAGAGACATCAGATAGCCATGGGAACACGAGCACTGGAGCAGGTCAGCAACTTCAAATACCTAGAAGTGGTAAAAGACAACAGGGGAGGAATCAAAGAGGAGTTAACTGCAAGAAGGGCAGCAGCTGGTAGACTTTTCCATGCAATAAACAGAGGTTTCCTCTGCAAAAGAGAAATAAACTGGAAAACAGAGATGGATGTATACCGTTCGACATATGTGCCTGTCCTGACATACGGATGTCAATCATGGGCAATGACTATAGTCCAAGAAAGGCAAGTACAAACTTCAGAAATGAGGAACCTAAGAAATGCGACGAAACCCCTACAGACACGAGTGGACCAGTCCCAACTACAGTGATGTGGCCATGCCTGTAGACACGAGTGGACCAGTCCCGACTACAGTGATGTGGCCATGTCTTTAGAATGGAAGACGATCGGATACCAAGGCAGTGAGGGGAGATCAAAAGTCCAGGACGTCCCAAAGTACGTTGGGCAGACAACATACGACAGTCCTTAAGTGACCTCAGGTTCGATTGGAAAGAGGCCAGGAAAAATACGAAAGATAGAAAGTAAAACCTCTGACAAACCCCTACACCTCAAGGTAGAAGAGGGGAGACTAAGTAAGTAGAAAGAGAGATATTTAGAGCGACAGAAAGAGAGAAATTATGAGAGATATGAAGACAGACATGAGGAGAGATATGAAGATAGACATTGAGAGAGATATGAAGATTGAAGAGAGATATGAAGATACATGGTGAAAGATATGAAGATAAACATGGAGAGAGAGATGAAGATAGACATGGAGAGAGATATGAAGATAGACATGGAGAGAGATATGAAGATTGAACAGAGATATGAAGATAGACATGGAGAGAGATATCAAGATAGACATGGAGAGAGATATGAAGATAGACGTGAAGAGAGATATAAAGATTGAAGAGAGATATGAAGATAAACATAGAGAGAGATATAAAGATAGACATGGAGAGTGATATGAAGATTGAACAGAGATATGAAGATAAACATAGAGAGAGATATAAAGATTGAAGAGAGATATGAAGATAAACATAGAGAGAGATATAAAGATAGACATGGAGAGTGATATGAAGATTGAACAGAGATATGAAGATAAACATAGAGAGAGATATAAAGATTGAAGAGAGATATGAAGATAAACATAGAGAGAGATATAAAGATAGACATAGAGAAAGATATCTAGATAGACATGAAAAGAGATATAAAGATAGACACGGAGAGAGATATGAAGATAGCCATGGAGAGAGATATAAAGATAGACATGGAGAGAGATATAAAGATATACATAAAGAGAGAGATGAAAAAAGACATGAAGAGAAATAAGTGAAGATAGACACGAAGAGAGATATGAAGATATACATGAAGAGAGATATGAAGATATACACGACGAGAGATATGAAGAAAGACATGGAGAGATATATGAAGAAAGACATGGAGATAGATATGAAGATTGAAGAGAGATATGAAGATAGACATGGAAAGAGATATGAAGATAGACACGAAGAGTGATATGAAGATAGACATGGAAAGAGATATGAAGAAAGATGGAGAGAGATGTGAAGAAAGACATTGAGAGATATGAAGATAGACACAAAGAGAGATATGAAGAAAGACATACAGAGAGATATGAAGATAGACACGAAGAGAGATATGACGAAAGATACGAAGAGATATGAAGATAGACACGAAGAGAGACATGAAGAAAGACATAGAGAGAGATATGAAGATTGAAGAGAGATATGAAGATATATATGGAGAGAGATGTGAAGTTTGAAGAGAGATATGAAGATAGAGATGGAGAGAGATATGAAGATAGAGATGGAGAGAGATATGAAGATTGAACAGAGATATGAAGATAGAGATGGAGAGAGATATGAAGATTGAAGAGAGATATGAAGATAGAGATGGAGAGAGATATGAAGATAGAGATGGAGAGAGATATGAAGATTGAACAGAGATATGAAGATAGAGATGGAGAGAGATATGAAGATAGAGATGGAGAGAGATATGAAGATAGACATGCAGAGAGATATGAAGATTGAAGAGAGATAGGAAGATAGAGATGGAGAGAGATATGAAGATAGAGATGGAGAGAGATGTGAAGATAGACATGGAGAGAGATATGAAGATAGACATGGAGAGAGATATGAAGATAGACATGGAGAGATATGAAGAGAGATATGAAGATAGACATGGAGAGAGACATGAAGATAGATATGAAGAGAGATCTGAAGATAGAGATGAAGAGACATATGAAGATAGACATGAAGAGAGATGTGAAGATAGAGATGAAGAGACATGTGAAGATAGAGATGAAGAGAGATGTGAAGATAGAGATGAATAGACATGTGAAGATAGAGATGAAGAGAGATATGAAGATGTACATAAAGAGAGATATGAAGATAGACATGAAGAGAGATATGAAGATAGAGATGAAGAGAGATGTGAAGATATGATTTATTTGCTTATAATTTCATGTTAATTTCTTTGTGCTGATGTACAGGTCTTCCATATGATTTTCTGCGGCAACTTCCTTTGTTTCGTCTGCCAACTTGCTACTGAACATTATAAATGGTACACCATCGCCAGGACTGGAGATATAGTCTAGTAGACTTTTCTTAGCCACTGTAAATTATCTTTCATTTTCTGCAAACAGACAAAGCTTATTAGTGAGGGGGTAGGCTAATAAATCCTATGCCAGAAACGTTAGCTCATCGTTAAATCACTAATAACAGACACAACGTCAAGCGCGTGAATAGACAATGTGTGTCCCATTGCTTTCTGGCTTCTAGCAGCACTTTGCACATTAAAGGTGATAAATGACACCTTTCTGTTTGCACTACTGAAGTATTGCATCAAATCAGCACATCGTACAATGTACATCTATTCGTTAATTAACTGACGTGAGGCTATTCATTTGTGAAAAGTATGTGTTTGTATTCATTTTTGGATAGAACAATGATGACCTTGTCTTTATTATATACATGCTAAGTGTATTTTTATTATTTTTGTTATTATTATTGTTGTTATTATTTCTTCGTCTTTTTTGCTCGTTCTTAATTAAACTCCCACTGATTCACATTGATTGGTTGGCACCCTGTCAGTCTCGAGAGACAATGGACCACATTAGAGAGGGGACAGTCAGTTGTTGCCCTAGCTTTCACCGCAAACGTTTGTAGTCTGCATCTTGACGCAACCTGTCTTTCCATGTCTGCAGACCAACGCACAAAGGCTGCCTCCAGCAGGGTCTGTCTTTGGCAAATTCCTCCCAACTGCAGGTGTTCATATCCAACGCCGTCAGGTCACATCTCTGTAGCAGAGGAACGGTCTACCTTTTTTATGCTTGCCTATTCTGTGTCCAGTGAAAGGTTATCTTTGGTAATAGATCCGAGGTAGTTGAAGTGATTTACTCCCTCCAGATTGTTATCGTTTAAGATAATGTCTGGAGGATCTGCACCCTGAGCCATCACTTTCGTATTGTATACGTTGATGGTGAATCCAAACAGATCACAAGATTTTGCCAACCTGTTAATGAGGATCTGTAATTCGGCTTCCGTGTGGGCGACCAGGGCAGCTTCGTCTGCGAAGAGCATATCCCGAATGATAGTCTCCCTTCTCTTACTTTTTGCTCGCAGTCTGGTTAAATTGAATAGTCTCCCATCTGACCTACTATGCGGAAAGACCCCATCGGTGGCAGTTCCAAAAGTGTAACTAAGAACGATGGCATAGAAAATGCCGAATAGAGTCGGAGCCAGGACACAGCCTTGTTTGACTCCGCTGTGTCGAAGGCCTGATTCCTGATCTTCGTGCAGCGCTGTACCTTCCATGCCCACTTGAAAATACCCAATTATGCTCAGTAGTTTAGGTGGGCAGCCAACTTTAGACAATACTTTTAAAAGACCCTTTCTGTTTACCAGGTCGAATGCCTTGGTGAGGTCAATGAAGGCAAGAAATAGTGGTCTGTGTTGTTCTCTGCGTTTATCTTGCAATTGTCTCAGTGAAAAGACTATATCAACTGGGGACCTTTCTGCGCGAAAACTACACTGATACTCCGGATACACCCTGTGGGCCAGCTTTCGCAACCTGCCCAGGATGATGCGAGCATACACTTTGTCAGCGGTGTTGAGGAGAGAAATTCCCATGTAATTGTTGCAGTCTCCTCCGTCTCCTTTTTTCTTGTAAAGGGAGATTATGTTGGCGTCTCTCATGTCCTGTGATACCGCCCTCCCATCCCAACCCTGGCAGATATGTTCGTAGAGGTATTGAAGAAGTAAGTTCCCCCCCCCCTCATTTTATGATTTCTACTGGAATGCCATTCCTACCGGGTGCCTTTTCCCACTGGCATGCCCTCAATAGCTTTTTCAAAATCGTGTATGCCCGGTGTGTCGTCAAATTCCCGCAATGCCTGCAGAATCTCAATTTCTTTGAGATCAGAGTCCGCCCCCCGTTTTTATAGGTGTACAAGACTGTATAGTGTTCGGCCCATCTCTTCATTTGCATATTCCTTAACAGAATGATCTGACCTATCGTAGATTTCAGAAACGCCGTATACGTTTTTGTTGGTCCAAATGCTTTCTTTATACATTGTCCTGATGTTACCACTATCCGCTGCCGACTGTATGGACTTATGGCGTTGAAGCCAGTAATCATCTGCATATTTCCTTGTCAGTCTCTGTACTGTCCTCTTTGCGGATTTGTAAGCCTCCAAGGCCGTGCTGCTTGGGGAAACCTTAAACTCCAGGTGAGTAGCTTGGCGATTTGTAATGGCTGATGTAAGGATGACAGACCCACCGTCAAACCAGTCCTTTCTGCTTGTTGTCTTCTCTCCAAATACTGCCAGGACTGTGGTGTGTATTGACCCTCTGACGTGTTCCCACCTTTCTGTACCACTTCCCATAGTGCGCTGTTTTGCCATTAATTCAGAGAAGGATGTAAATTCCCCCACCCTTTCAGGAATATTAATTCCTGCTGTGTCTATACGGCATTTACTCACAGGTCTTGCTCGGTGGAACTTCTTGGGCTGGAGTCTCGCTTGCACCAGACCAGTGAGTGGTTAGTATCGCAGTCTGCACTGTGAAAAGCGCGGGTTTGCAAAACATGTTTCAGTTCAGACCGTTGAGTGATGATCAGGTCCAGCTGATGCCAATATCTGGGGCGAAGATGCATCCAGAATACTTTGTGTTGGTTCTTTGTGTGAAGGAAGGTGTTAGTGATGCACACGTTGTGGTATGCACACAGCTCCAATAGCCGTTGTTTTCTTTCATCTTTCCAACACCAAACTTTCCCATACACATTGGTCAGGAGTCGTGATCGGAACCCACCCTTGCATTGAAGTCCCCAGGTTGAATCAGCTGTTCCTCACTAGTGATACTTGTAATGAGTAAGTTCAGCTGGTGATAGAACGAATCCTTGGAGTTACTAGTGGCGCCAAGTGTAGGAGCATACACGCTGATCAGATTAACTATGGCATTGGATGTTTGGAGACGAAGAGATAATAACCGCTTTAGCATATCTCTGTCGATCCTCGAAGGAAGTTTTTAACCGCAAAGGCGACGCCATGTTCTCTGACGTCCTTCACTCCTTTCCCTTCTCAGAAGAACGTGTAGTCCTTTTCCATGAGAGACCCAGACTTGGCCAGACGCGTTTCTTGGAGGGTGACGATGTCCACTCGAAGCCTTTTAAGTCTCTGGTCTATAATTGAGGTCTTGCGAACATCGCAAATCGCTTGGAGATCCTCCGTCAAACATGTGGTCATAGTGCGTACGTTCCAGCAATAAAGCCTCATTGTAGGTGCTTCTTTGCTATGGATTGAGTTCTGACGTGAATTATCTCTAGTGTCTGATGGGCATATTGAAGCGAGGACCGCTGTTGCCCAGTCAGCAGATCCCCCCCCCCTCTCCACGCAGCCCGTGTATCCAAGGGAACGACAAGGTAATACTACTTGGCACCGGAGGCGTCGCAGGAGTTGTCAGACTGGCATTGAGTACAGTGCCTGACTGCCTAAGGGACTCCGGCTCCTGATTTTATCTCTGGGTTAACTCCTCAAAGCCTTGTCCTCAAGTGTATATAACCGCAAGACAGTGGAGGTTAGTTTCTGAAGTTGTTAAAGCGCGAACGAAGATAACACAGCATATTGTTGGTGACCGAAACAGCGCAAGTCGGCGGAGATTTCACTATCGCAGGCTGGGACACTTATTTTGACGCTATGTCGAACTGGTGTGCCTTTTTCCTGTACTACTAGTGTAACACCGTCAGCTAGTCCATACATCAATCTTTTACAACAAGCTCATCGTTTACTACGTACGTGAATCCTACAACGCCGAAACCAACAATTTTCTTTAAAATTATACTCCATGTACTCCCACTACAAAGTCATGAAAAGAGCTTTGGACTTAGCAGGATGTAGTCCGGAGAACAGAATCTGCTGTGTCGTAGTCTACAGCTTGACTGCGATATTTGCACTTTTCATTCCGACACATCCGACTTCAGCAAGAATTTTTCGGTACCAGCTAAGCCTTCCCTCTTCGATCCCTTCACCTTAGCCAGTCTGCTCTACTGCACCCTGTTATCCAGGGCCATCACCTGGAGGTGTAGAAGGGTCTTGGCAGCTCCTGTTCGCTGGCCCTGTCGCTAGCAGTCAACAATGGGGCACTGACTGCTATTTAGGACTTACAGTTTCTGAAGTAAGTCAATCGGAAATCCTTCCCCCAGATACTAAAGCATCAAACACAATGCTGGATCAGCCGGTCTAGAACGTCTCGTTTCAGTTCATCATTTCCAGCGTTAGCTACAGGCACAGCCGGATATCCGGTGCTCCTAACTTCGTCCCACAACTATCTCGCGCCCTTCTCCTAAACAGATTAGCGATTTTACGAAGAAACTAATGTAAAATTAAGCTACAAATGTAAATACAATGCTAAACGAAGTGTAAAATAATAAAACCTCATGAAATGTAGATTATATAGCTGTTAAACTAATGCTTACTACTGTAATAAGTACCGTTCTTATAGAATCACAAAACAATCAACGCATATTTGACTTTTGCTGGTATTATGACTTGCTCTATCAAATGCATTAAACGGCCCAAGTTAACTAACTTACTTAATTAGTCGCTGCATTTCTCTCCAAGGGTGTAGAGTTTTCTACCTTACTTACTTAGTCCCTGGTCTTCTACCCTGGGGTGTAGATGTTTGCCAGAAGAGTGCTAGACTTTCATATCTGCTATTTTACTCTCTGTCCGGTTCCAGTCTGGTATAGACTGTCTTGTATTCTCATCCCAGTGGACTGAGGTGGACTGGATCGTTGGCTCTTTGCTTCCCGTGACGACTGCCGTGGTAGTCTTTCTGGTTTCATTCTGCAGACATGGCCCAACCACCGAAGAGATTGGATCTACGACAGTGGACTAGCAATGAATCGGTTGTTACAGCAGAACACGCCTGTTCTAACAAATGTTTATTTTTCAAAACTCATTACCTTCGACTACAGCCTAGAAACAATAATAATTTGCCAAAATATTAGTTATAAATGTGTTACATGTATTCTCTGTTATAAGTATGATCCACGCTAGCAACTCCATCGCGCACACCAGAATCACTTATTGTGGATGAATTAGCTTCATTATTTCGCTTCACGCTTCTAATTCTGCTCATGACCAGCGTTTGCTCTAATTTGCGCACTATTTTCATTATTATTGTTATTAAGCTCTCTTAGGCATCCGAGACCTGTAGAGTGGATCGGCCACATCAATGGCCCACTGTTGCTTCACGGTTCCAGACCTCATTCAGCTATCTGCTGAAGCCATACTGTGCTGGGACGACCTCTTCTTCGCCTCCAGCCGGTCGAATGAAAACTGTTCACGCTTAGGAACGATTTGTGAAGTATCTTGTGCGCCGAGGTTTCCTGGTTCAGCTGTGTGACATGACCGAAAAAATAGACGGCGGCGGTCCAGAATTTGCCAAACTGGGTGGAGGCTTGTTCTAGCAGAGACTTCTACGTTGCGGATGTAGTCATGCCATAGGATGCCCAGAATGCTCTACTGATTGCGGATGTGGAATGTCTCTAGTTTTGAATTGCCATGTTTGAGTAACGTCCATGTTTTGGAGCCGTAAAGAAGGACTGGAATCACGCATGACTGCTAAATAAAGTTTTCGGTTCGAAGGGAGATCGTTCCGTTACTCCATAGACGTCAGAAGTCGTGCACATCAGATGCAGCTAGTCCAATCGGCCTTGACATGTCATAACCCTACGCCCATATGAGGAGATCAAGATGCCCAAGTTTCGTGTTAATATAATTATGACATTAATTCTTAAGAAAAAAACATTTCTCACATTTGTTTCGTGTTTGTTTTTTTAAGCGGTCTTGGGTAGTTTCTTTCAGCGCTGTGTAAATTCGCAAACTATACTTTCCATTATATATATTTTACATTGGCTGCAAACAATGTGCATATAGGTCATCAAGCCATGAGCGTTATGTTTAAGATGCCCGAAATAAAGGCATTTAATCATTGTGTTATTTGCTAGTGATACGTAGTTGTAGAACATTGAATGGGAATATTATGGGCATTATAACTTATATTACAAGTTACTGGATTCCAGTGCAATTCAACCTAGGCGCTAGCACTCATTAGTGGCGATTTTTAGCTTTGAAGTGGGCGGTAGTACAATAATTACATTCTGTATTTAAAATATATTATTATTATTATTATTATTATAGCAATTCAGAGGTCATACAACCTTGTGAAATAATGGCAGAATACCAACCCACCAACAAAAGTGAACATTTTGATAACCTGTTTTTTTCTCGTGACAGCATACAGCTGTTAAACATGGACAATTACTCAAATCTAAAAGAAGAGAATCGAGTCCTTCGAGTCGAAATGTTATAGAAAGGTTCACAGAATACCATTGACCGAAAAAAAAAAGAAATATGCAGACATTTACCAAGAGTTGAGCTAAGAGGAAAACTGGTTCATAAATGCATCATTAACAAAAAATGTAAATACTTTGGCCACATCAAAAGACACAACAGTCTGGAGAAAACGGAAATGGGAGATATGGTGCCGGGCAACAGAGACATACAGACCAAGCAGGAGATGGTGCTGGGCAACAGAGGCATGGCAGACCAAGCAGGCGATGACACTAAGATGTCAAGAAATGCTTGGACATGACTCTGGAGCAGGTTGGAGATTTGGCATGAGATCAAGTTTCTATCAGATGGTATGTGATAGGAGCGACGTCTCACAAAGGACATAATGATGATGTTCTACACATTTTCGTCAATTTATATTTTAGTGGGCGGTAAGGAACGTTTACACTCCCTAAAGCTATACAAGTGGGCGCCAAGTATAAAACGGTTGGCGAGCACTGCTGTATAGCGATACGTAGTTTTTGAATGGGAATATGAGGGGGCGTTATAACTTATATTACAAGTTACTGTATTACAAGATCATCACTACAAGACGTAAAGGTATAACAGAGAGGCAGACGTGGCGTCAGATCATCATCTTCTGATAGCCAAAAAAAAAGATGAAACTCAAAAGGTCCACAACAACATATAGCCACAGAAAACAATTCAATGGGGGATTCCTCAAGAGCAAAGAAATAAATAAATTTAAAGCCGCAACATCAAATAGGTTAAAGGCGTGGGCTCGACTTGATCGCCTCGGCTTTCCCCATATGGACAGTCTCTCTCAGTAGAAGGGTATTCCGCCTGCCGAGAGCACGAACTCCGTAGCTCCAGCGATGAACACAGGGATTTCCACACAAAAATTACATCATTAACCTACAGTCGCTTCTCGGATTCGAACCACGGCCGTCTGAGCATGAGGCAAATGGCTTGACCGCTTCACTATAATTAGGTATAATGTTCTACAAAAAAAAAGAAGAAATAGAAGAGATGGAAGGCAACAGGCAACAGATTAAAAATGTATGGAACGAGACTTGTGAGGGGGTTCTGGGGGGACGAGACGTGTGAGGAGGTTCTGGGGGGGACGAGACGTGAGGAGGTTCTGGGGGGACGAGACGTGTGAGAAGGTTATGGGTAAAACTTTCAAAAAATAGGAATGTCAAGTTATAGGACAGCGAACGTCTGCTGGCAAATGAGGATGTTAAGGGACAGAACGGCGAACGTCTGCTGGCAAATGAGGATCTTAAGTGACAGAACAGCGAACGTCTGCTGCAAGGCATTTGGTAAATGAGGTGTCAATGGATAATGAGATTGATAAGAACATCCGGTTAAGAAACAAAGCAAAACTTAAATTACGACCCATTGACGACGTGGCTAGTGGCTAAGTGGCACGGCTCACAATCCGAAGGTGCTGGGTTCGCTCCCCATCACAGCACTGGCCATTACCCCGGGGAAGCAAACCCTTAGAAAATGCCTTACAGGAAATGCATGCCGAAGTCGGATGCACATAGCCGACAGGTGCAAAATAAAAAGATAGTACAACGCATGCAGCCTTGGGGAATAGAGAAATAAGGCGAACGATTTTTAAAAAATTACGACCAAAAGGTCTTGCTAATTTACACGACAAGTAATGAGCGAAAACAACTAACGGATCACAACAATCCCGATTGATACGGATTGGAGATGATATCAAACATAGTGGTATCGGCATTGAAAGAGCTTACAGCCTAGAGCTTACATCCTAGAGCTTACATCCTAGAGCTTACATCCTGGCTTGGAAAGAGCTTACATCCTGGCTTAGAAAAAGCTTACATCCTGGCTTGGAAAGAGCTTACATCCTAGACCTTACATTCTAGAGCTTACATCTTGGCTTTGAAAGAGCTTACATCCTAGATTTTACATCCTGGAGCTTATATCTTGGCTTTCAAAGTGCTTACATCCTAGAGCTTACATCCTGGCTTGGAGAGAGCTTACATCGTGCTTGCAAAGAGCTTACATTCTAGAGCTTGCATCCTAGAGCTTACATCCTAGAGCTCACATCATAGAGCTTACATCCTGGCGTTGAAAGAGCTTACATCCTGGCTTGGAAAGCGTTTACATCCTGGCTTTGAAAGAGCTTACATCATAGAGCTTACATCCTAGAGCTTACATCCTGGCGGTGAAAGAGCTTACATCCTGGCTTGGAAAGAGTTTACATCCTGACTTGGAAAGAGCTTACATCCTGGCGTTGAAAGAGCTTACATCCTAGAGCTTACATCCTAGAGCTCATATCCTAGAGCTTACATCCTGGCGTTGAAAGAGTTTACATCCTGGCTTTGAAAGAGCTTACATCCTAGAGCTTATATCCTGGCTTGGAAAGAGCTTACATCCTGGCGTTGAAAGAGCTTACATCCTGGCTTGGAAAGAGCTTACATCCTAGAGCTTATATCCTGGCTTGGAAAGAGCTTACATCCTGGTGTTGAAAGAGCTTACATCCTGACTTGGAAAGAGCCTACATCCTGGCGTTGAAAGAGCTTACATCCTGGCTTGGAAAGCACATATTGCGGAGACATTGGATATGGGTATCGATGGCACCACACAGAAATCAGCAGATGGCCTCGTGTTATATGATAGGACTGCAGTCGATGAAATAGCAATCCAGGAATGTAGGAGTCTTCCATCAGACTTGGCGTAAGCTGATAAGGTCGTCTGAATCGACGGAATAGCAGGATGTAAATCAAGCAAGCTAAAAGAACCATTCTTTACCAAGTTGATCGTCATTTGGTGATAGTAACTCACACCTATAGGTCTGCCCGGAGTGCAGTAATGTCTTATATGTATAAAATAACATAATTTGCAATGAAAAAATGGATGCTGCATTAATGTTGTGACTTGAGGCTTTTCATATGTGCAACCAACGCCACATTCTCAGAATTCGGTGGCACGACCTTGTTCGCAATGCTGAGGTCACCATGTAGACACATTCCTCATTATCATTGAGAACCTGATCCGGCAGGATCAAGACGTCCCGGTTCATCAACTCCTTCTCAAATCAATCATCTATCTCACGTCCACCCATCGACCCATCTGAAGGCGCAAGCTGGTTCGCCCCCGTACCTAATGTCTCCGACAGTTTGCACTCTCCTTCAGCTCTAAACGAGGTTTGGCAACAAGCTGCAGAAGGTGACCATGACAGTAATCGATCGATGTAACGGGCCACTGACGCCTAATCGAACATTATTATTATAGTCCGTCTTTTAATTCATGAACAAGTCCGAAGGAATTTTCTACTAAACTGCGTTTCAGATCCAAATGATTTTTCGTATGCAGCCTTAGAATATCTATGACGCTAAAACATTGATATTATTTTGTCCATAGATGTTAAGACATTTGCACATCGGCGAATTCTTTTGATCTTTTAGGAACTTTGCAAAGAAAAGGCATTCAATTTAAAACTATACAGTTTAATTTCTGATCATATTTTGTTCATAGGAGTATGTCCTTAATGTCTTGATAGATGAATTGATTGTTTATGTTGCCCTTATGTACAATCCTAAAAACGGGAACAAATATGCAACAGTTAGTATAGCTCTTCGGTCACAGTTATATCCTCAAGGCTGTATCAACTGCGGAGTTAATTTTATGTTGTGCTACACATTTGAATATTGAAATGTATTTATTGCCATTGTATGTACACCTAATTGTTTTGATAAACATACGCTAATTCGTCCAAGTCTGCTAATCATTATGTATACGAAGGATTATATTAATCATCCGAAACTGTCGATTCAAAGAGGTTGATAATTTTTACTGGCTGGACAAATTGTAACACATCTTGTTGCCAGTACTGTACTTCCAGGAGCACATGTTCAACACGCTTCTTTCACAACTGAACTGAATGTTTATTTCTGAAAGGTACTAACGTGTCATCACTTCAACATCACACATTTTAAATGTCCTGTTCTGTTCGGTAACTTGTCCTTTGACTTTACCCCACACAAGCTTTATAGGGTTTAGATGCGCATGATATGCAGGTAGTCGCAGAGAAGTGTGACCATACTCTTCAATGATTTTGTCAATATGATACACCTCTGTCTGTCTTCCTCACAAGCTGCAACAACTCTGACTTCAAATACGTGTCTTCGAAATTCACTTTTTCCTTATCTAGCCATTTCCTATTTGAACTTTTGTTTTTGATGCAGTTGGTACTTTGTCTTCCTCTGATACTGGATTGTGATAGGATGGATTATCCATTACTAGACATGGAGGTCTAGTCAGAATTGGAAGCGGTTCATTCGTCATCCAATGCCTGATAATTTGTCCATTCATTTCAGTGTGGTATTCACTACCATCATTACATTCTGTTTGGAAAATAAGTTCAGCGTTATGGACAAGTCCGTTTTCACTGATTCCGGAATATGTTAGCATAATGAGCTGCCCTTTTCTGTTCACCGTCAACTGATAGCCATTTTTTACCATAGCTGTGGTGAGCATTGACCCATGATTCATTCAAGTATACAATATCACAGCCTTGCCTACGCAGTTCCCGTATCTGTCTCAGGTATTTGCTTCTGGCAGCAATCAAATGTGGCTTTTCACATATAATATTCCTGCTGCCTGAAGTTTTCATGAATGTAAAGCCGGCGGCTCTTACAATTTTCCAAAGAGTACTTTTGGAAACTTCAAAACTGCAGTCGGATTGCAATGTTATTGTTAGTTTCAGCAGAGTAACAAGTTGATTTGTTGTCAACAGTTACAATATCTCCCGTTTTATGACGTCACTGTCGAAATCGACAGATTTCCTTTTCCTACCTGGCTCGATATGCGTGCACTCTGGGTCCTGTCCAATCCAACGGTTAAAGGATGATCTATCCTGACCAACCGGCAATTGCGTTCGTTTCTCTGGGTTATGAATATAGCAATATAAATGGTCCATCTTAGATTCCTGCGGACAAACTTTTATAGTCAAACGGTAACCTTCTGCATTGTTCTAAATGCACACTTCAAACTCATTTTGAAATTCCTTCAATGAAACTTTTGCAAAAAGCAACTATATGTCACAATAACGACCCCATAATCTATGCTATTGGGATACACCTATAACTGACCGACAGTTTCGCATGAATGACCTTGGTTGCGTTCTGCATCGACAAAATGTCTATTGGGATAATCAGGAATTTGTTTTGAACTCAATGTATTTTAATGTGAAAACATATATTTTTAAAACAGCACGACTGAGTACTGCATACATGTTAAAATTATGTCCAATTCAGTGAGGTTGTTTGTAATATAGCGTAATCAATACATTTTTTTCAAATTCCTTAGAGAAAAAAATATATTTACTAAACGTCATGGATATTCTAAGGTTGCTTGCGAAAAATCATTTTGATCTGACATGCAGTTTAGTAGAAAATTGCTTCGGATCTTTTTTATGAATTAAAAAACGGACTATATTAATGTTGAGAGCTTTCTGAGCAATGTTAGAAAATGGTTGTAGCCGGCGCGGGCACAGTAACTGTGTTCCAGAATAATATTAGGAAGTGTCAAGGAGATAAAACTAATTACCACAGGTCAGTTACTACTTCTGAGAATAAAACATATACAGCATCTATAAAGCTGCTGCTATCCGCAGTTCGTTCTTTATGGCGCCTGACGCAACCACTGCAGTTCGCAATGTACTGTAGCAACCTGCAGTAGAACCATGTCTTTCTTCTATCTCGCAATCATGGTTTTTTTAGTCATTAATTTGTGCTTGATGAGGTAGTCAGTCCTACACACATCCATTTTTAGCTACTTTTAAGGACATGATTGGAGAGTTACAGTGTCTGGTCACTCACTGGGATATGCACGGGCAGTATTACAAGCCGGTTGAATGATCTTTACGTAATAGTGCGTAGGTTTCAACATCCTGTACAAGATGAACGCCGACAAATAAATGATTAGCGCTTCGGAAAATATTTGGGCTATAGAGAGCAACGGGTGACTAGTTAGCCGAGTTAATCTCGCGCGACGAGAGACAGATGGTTTACTTGACATGGGATTGGAACAGTTCTTTCTAATGCTCACTCTCTGCTTTCTGTTGTAGAGTATTTAAGTGTTTTTTGACTGTGCAATATTGATATTTGCTCAGAGATTTGCTGCTGCCATGTTGTCATGCATTGCAAAGTGAATTATATATTTTGAAAGTGCTAAACAATGACATTCATATGACAGTATTATGGACATAGATTTAGATATAATTTAACATTATCAACGTGCTTGATATTTATGCGATAATTGATTAAGTATGAGAATCGATGTGCTTAACAGCAATAGTCTAATGAAAGAATGTCGTTTTCATAAATATTATACAAAATATGTAAGATTCAGTAGCGAAACGCGATGATAATTTTAGGGTAGGCTGAGTCATGAACATAAAGGGACATAGTCGTTCACTGTTACTAAAAATAGAAATTCAGTCAGGAAAGCTAGCCTAATTTGTGGCTACTAGACTGTGAAAAAATAGCCCGTTAATGACCCTTTTCTATCTACCAAATTACCTGATTCCTACACTGTGCTAGGCTGAACGCAATCAGCTTGACCGCTTTGTGAGTTTGCTAACATCTAACTACACTTAAACAAAAATGACCATTACCATTTCAATTTCTAATTTATTTCACATTTGTTTTACGCAAAGGGTTGCCTTCTCTAATACTTTTGGAATAGCTCAGCCTATACTATTTATTCTAACGCTTCGCTACTGGTTGGAATACCAATGCAATGTTCATAAGTAAGATACTTGTGCTATTATCCATGTGCTATTGATACGATATGTTCATCATCTCGGCCTGACAGATGCTAACCTGAAAGATGGAAGAATTTCACAATGAATAAGAAACAATTTATTTGTAAAAGTAAGCTTGTAGTTTGTCTTGAGATTTGCTGCCCCAAATGTATCTAATTTCCATTTTGCACTATAATTTGTATAATTTACAATTACAATCACTTGCACGAGATTTCTTTCTTAACTTTCTTCAGTAATAAGCTTATTTGAATAACTTGTCGCATTTCTAAACTGACATGCTCACACCTTTAATTTTCAACACCTTGCCTGCATTAGTCAGTCTCTGCACCCGGCTTTTCTGTTTTCAGCATAGCCTCAGCTTACCTGGCTCACCATACATCCATCGACACAACAGCCGAGGGAGTCAGTATAACCGGCGGAAACCAGTCACAACTGCCAAACGCGGGGGACCCTGCATGGATCGTCAGCCTTTGGTCCACCATACCTTAGAGAACATCCCTCTACCATACGCAGACGACTCGACGCCAGTAACACCGTCATCAGACGATCTATGCAACTACAATTTCGTTAGAAACATGCCCAATGGTCACCGGTTTAGCTTCCCCTCCCAAAGAAGAACTGCAACACCAGGAGCAGAAGGTCACGGCGCGCGCCAGTCAGGAAGCAGAAGAAGCAGTTTTACATCAATTCACAGTCGAACTTCACGTACCAGCCGAGGCTCCCAGTCGGGAGACCGAAGCAAGATGGAGACCCTGCTCAACATTAAGAAGAACAAAGTCCCGGATGTGGTGTTGGACAAATCCAAGTTAGAAAAAGATGTAAGAAATCGATCTAAAAATAGATGAGCATGTGTGTTCATCATTTGCTACTTTTTAATATGGTGGTTAGAATATTCAGATATTTAACCGTTTCAAGATCCACAAGTTGGTTTAAGGCAAAGATAAATATATTCATCTAGATTTCACAAACCACAACAGTTTTTTACATAATATGAAATTTGTAAGGACAGTTGCACATCAGATTAACATTTTTAATTCCCATTGTTTAAAATTATAGGCTTAATTCATGAAATCGATGACTCTTAAGTCAGCTAAAGATAACAGAACAGTACAAGAATACACATAGCTTCTCTTATATCATGTAAACATTCATATACCAATTTACCTGTTTACTTACAATTGTGATTTGTAGTGTGATTGTTTTATTATTAGTAGTATAGTCTAGAAGTAATTTTCTAAAATGGGCTTGCATTATCATAGTTATTGTAGTAACGTGATTTACATGATAATTCTGCTAGCTGCATGCACAACCCTTTTAGTCGTATTTTGCTGCGTACTTGGTAGAATGCACTAGCTTAATTAAGTCTCACTCACAATGGGCGTGTCCGTGAACAGAAGAAACTATCACTAATTATTAAGCAGTTTTTCGAGATTCATGTCCTTGCTTTCAATTGAATAGTGCCAATAGATCGAATATAATACATTTGAAAGGTCTTGTTCATAGAACTTACTTATTTAAAAAATAGTTGTACTAACAGACTAATTTCAGAAAATGTATTTTAATTGCTATGCTTACATGTGCATATTTTCTAAAAGCACATATGAATCGATGTTAGCTCGCACTACTGTCAAATTGGTAAATACAAAGATTACCAATGAGTATTTCATGGGTGTGTATGCGTGTGGACGTACGTGCGTGTGTGAGTCAGTGCGTTTGTGTGTGTGTGTGTAATATTTCTTCTGCAATAATAACTGGAGTTGTTTGGCTTGGCTTGGCTTGGCTTGACTTCGTTCGTTCTCAATCTCCCGCTAACAAATTCTGAAAAGGCTTAAGTAGCAGAATGTAGTCCAGAGAACGAAATGCGTTGTATCGTAGTTTACAGCTTGACTACGATATTTGCACCTGTCAGTCCAACACATCCGAATTCAGCAAGCATTTTTTTAGTACCTGGTTAGCATTCCCTCTTCGATCCCTTCTCCTTAGCCAGTCTGTCCTGCTGCAGCCTGTTATCCAGGATCACCGCGCGGAGGTGTAGAAGGGTCTTGCCAGCTGTGGTTCGCTGGCCCTGACGCTAGCAGTCAGCTATGGGTCGCTGACCGCTGCAGCTCATGCGCTGCTCAGCATCAGTGGCGTTGTTTGATGGATTGTCTGCCCAAATTATGAAGACACTTTAACAAAACAAGGACCTGTAATTTTAATTTCCTGTAATCACATTTACTTCTGACACACACATTATAACTTGTTTTATCCCGGCTTAGGCCAACTAGAACATGCAATCTCATAAGCCTTCCTACCAATTGAAACCAGTGCACGAGCCAAAGTAAACCAGAGCTAATTCTTGATGACAGCAGTTCTTGTTCAGTTAGGTGTCTTGGAACACTCTTCAGTATTATCTATATTCATTATTGCACATCCGGCTACAGCTCGTCAGACATCCAGACGTCTTGCAATCCCAGGATAGAAAGCTCAGTATTGTATCCTTCAGTTATATTCAGCACTGTTTTTACCATGCTCATTCAATAAGAGCTTGAGACATGTTGATCCTAGAAAACACCTTGTCCTACTAATTGCTAGTGTTATCTTGTCTGGCATTGAATCAGAAAGTAGGAATTAGTAACTTGGTCATCGATAACTGTGTAGTAGCCATTCATTGCAAGCAATAATGACAAGAGCAGTCAGACATGTTGTGCTGCACCTCACTGGCAAGTCCGTAGGTGGATGTATAGTCCAATTCTATCCCAGAAACCCCTTTCACATATGCAGCATTTAAGGCCAGTGTTGCACATGTGAGTGTCAGTTGTTTTATCCTTTCGTACAGTTCGGGTTTCTCCGCGGCTCGGAGATCGGAGTTTCTCAGCAATGGAGGCGCCTCTGAAGGCAGTTCGACATCTTTCTCTGAGAAGGATTGTGTGGCCATTGCTAGAGTTCTCATCTTTCCTTTTTCTCCATTTTGCTCCCTACAAAGCATACAGCAGCCACTGTAGAGGACCCTAACAGAAGCTGCGACAAAGCACTTTGTGTATTTTTCGCAGCTGCAGTTTCTTAGGAAATTTGTTGTACACACGACCTTTTTAGCCTAATGCTCTACCCTCTTTAGTCGTCTTTCAAGGTGTGATTGGAAGGTTACATACGCCATTTTCTTCTCTTTTGGGGAAATTCACACGGATACCTTATTACTATAGAGTAGATCATACTTTTCCTGAAGATGATTCTGTTAGGAATGTTACAGACAGGATTATGTGACCAATTGGAAATAATACATTGCCAGTCGCTACCAGGTCAACATACTCGTGTGCAACCAATCTAAATTACGCCCAAATAATGCACAGATTTTCAGACCATTTTATAAATTGGTTCATCAATATTTCTGTGATACCTATACAGTTTTACTTCAAGCACATCTAGTTTTAGAATGTGGATGCTCAATGAATGGGTTCTGTAGACTTCGGTTTGCTTACTTGGCACCGCAAATTATGCATGTGAACACGGTTTACCTAGTTGTTAAAATTGTTAGCGTAAAACAGGAGTTATAACATGTAACTTTCAACCCGTGTTATCATTAATAAGCGTTTAGTCTTTTTTTTAATTCACTTGGTCCTTTTTCGTATGTATACACATGCACATAATTTAATGAGGCGACACTAAACTGTGGGCACACCAAATTCAAAATTGAGCTTGGAATTGTTGACGTTTAGAGGAATATTGTATGGGCTTTTTGTGTTTCTTTTAAAATAAATTGCATATTGTTAATAAACTTTAAATTATGTCTAAATTTTATATATGTATACCAATAAGTCTGACCTTCTTTTGCGACCTTCACGTTGTGATCCAACAGCAAGAGTCAGTCAGCAGTGGCTCAGGTCATGCACCAGAAAAGATCAAAGCATCAGAGAGTAACCCCTTCTTAAGTCACTCACCTGGCGGACCCAATGTGGATATGAAAGGTAATCATCATCAGCAAATGTTTACAATATTATTAGCACCATCGTTATAGCACCATCTTCATCAACACCGTCTTCTACTGCTAGCTTCCATCATTATCATCAACTTTTGCCGATGTCTTACCCTGACTTAGTGACTCCTCTTCTACCATGAGGACGTAGACGACGTCTTCTCTTTTTCTACTGACACTTATACAGGATTAAGTAACCAGATCCATACCCAATCCTTCTTAATCGCCTCTCATAACAAGCCTGGCAGGTTACAGCGTTACTATTCTTTTCAGGACTTCCTAACACACTGGCAGTTGTCAATATCATCCACCATTATCGTCATTATCATTATAGCAACATCTCCCTCAACACGGTCTTCAAGTACGAGCTTCCAGTCTACCCATCAGTAAATCAGAACCTGACTTACAGTTAGGAAAGCTAATATCGGAAGGAAAGAAATGGCTCAGTCTGCCCCATAGAAAACTGAAACCTATAACAGTAAAGTCTCAAACACTGAAGGCAGAGACCATTCTGAAACTAACTTCAGCTTATATCACTCATTACCCTCTTGACCTTGAACCCAATCTCCACCCAACGCCGTTGTATGTTACCTGTCCACAGTTCAGGTTTAGTGAGTAAACTTTGTAGAAAAATCGTTAACAAGGGATTGTTTCAATTGTCTCGACTACGTCTTGTCACTTGGCCAAGGTAGCTCTGTAGCGTCAGGTGTGACGCTGTTGCCATCTTCGCTTGCAATGGACAACTATTATTGACCGTGAACATCAACATAGTAATTACATATCATTGGGTTCACTTCATCAGTACCAGCATCAAAGACTCAGTACTACTGTCATCATCTTTACTACAAACTACCTTCGTCATCACTAACTTGTATGTCAATCATCATCACCTTCATCATTATCAATGTGTATGTTCATCAACCTCGCCCTTATCATTTAAACGTGTATATATATCATGACCACCATCTCTAACATTTATCAACTGTGATGTTTATCATCATTAACTTGATCATTATCAATTTTATGTCTATTATCATCACCTTTGATATCACCAGGATGCAATATTTATCATCTTTCACTCATCACAATAACTGTCAATGTTACTTTTGCCATCATATCACAATCTATACACCTATCACTTTCATGGCCATCATGATAATAGCTGTCCGTCACAAGCAAAGATGGCAACAGTAGCATACTTGGGTTGTGCTACGTGATCACATATGGCTGCAAAGACATACCCTAGCGTGGCACGCCCAACCATACATGAGACAACCAACTAATTGTGGATTAGAAGGTTGGGTTGTTGCATATTCTGGTAATGGGCACTGCACTTTCTCTGAGCCTCAGTTATTACTTCCCGCTCGGCGATATGTGTGATGGTACTGCTCTAGGTAGAGCGGCCTTGTGCGAACGTCTCCCAGGAAGTGACATCATTGTTCAAACTGTTTACATACACTTTTCGTTTCATGAATCTTTCTAACACTTCTTCTGACCTCCTGGTGACTTCTTGCTTGGTCTTATCTCACTGTACAGTAATTGATTGGGGACATGTTTAACTGGCGCCTGAACAACGTACCAAGTCTATCTGAGTTCGGCTCTCTGTATCAACATAAGGATGCTCGAGAGTCTTGTTCTGTTGAGGACCTTAGAGTAGGACACTTGATCCTGTCTGCTGATCCTGGACAACCTGCAAAACAGTTCAAATTGATAAGGTTTATTTTGCTGACTAACCTGCTCTAGATTGTCCATGTTTTGCAGGCGTACAGTAGGGTGTTTAACATCACTGCAGGATAGATCTTGATCTTTGTGGCAACATTCATTCCTTGACGGATCCAAACATTCGCTCGAACTCTTCCAAAAACAGGACTTTCCATAGTAACCTTGTTTTGGACCTTAGAGTCCATATTTCCATTCTCTGGTAAAAGGTACAACCAAGGTTGGTTAAGCTATAAAAAAAAAACTTGTAGATATTGGTCATGCACAGTAATATTTGTTTCGTGGTAGGCCTTTCCAAGAGCAGGTAGAAACATTACTTCTGTTTTATTTGTGTTGACTGTACACGCAGATGAAAACTTGTTCCTGATGGTCTGTCTGTCATGGTATGTATGCCATGGTCTGTCTGTCATGGATTGTCTGTCATGATCTGTCTTCTCGTGGTCTGTCTTCTCATGGTATGTCTGTCATGGTCTGTTTTCTATGGTCTGTCTGTCATGGTATGTCTTCTCATGGTGTATCTGTTCATGGTCTGTCTTCTCATGGTATATCTGTTCATGGTATGTCTGTCATGGTCTGCACAAATGTTTATGACGCAGTCATCAGCAAAGAGGAAATGTAAGATAACTGTTTCGTTCACCTCATATTGAGGGACTGTAGATACCTCAGATTTAATAGCTTTCAACCCTTCCTGTATCTGATATGCCCGCCAGTTGCAGAACCATGCGTAGTATCAGAAAGCATTGCCATCAAATTCCGTGATAAAGAGCGTTTGAGGCCAGCACACCTGCGCTGCAAACCCGGTTCCCAAAAATGATGTGCTGATATTGGATGTTTCGGGCCCAAAGGCACAGATATTGTCACAAACGTCATTTTCAGGAAGAAGAAGAAGAGAAGTAGGAAGAAGAAGATGAAAAAGGAAGAAGAATAGCCATTGTATCATCGCGAAACTGACGGCCAACATGAATTTGTCGGAGTCGCCGAATTCCGTCATGATTTTGGAAAGTCCATCCCTATTGGCAGTTTGGCCTTGGTCAGGTCAATAAAACTATGTACAAGTCATGATGCTTTTCTGGCATTTCTCCTGGATTTGACAAGCTGCAAACAACATGTCAAAACGTCCCGCGCCCACTCGCTAACCACACAGACTCTCTGGGAGTAGCTTCTGCACTGGACCAGAATAGAACTCGAGCCACACTTTTGCCAGCTGTTGGCGGGAGAGAGATTCCACTTTAATATCCTCAAGATTGACGATTGCCTTGCGCATGTACATGTGGACAACTGTGACATCTTTAAGCCCGTGTGGTCTATGCCCTTCATGCAAGTTGAACAAAATATGTAGGTTAACGCGTGAAGCATATGGGAACATCTTGCTCTGTAAGCCGCAGCAAGAATAGTGCCTGTCCCTTGGACTTTGTCCCTGGATATTAGTCAAACTGCTTGGTTTTCCTCATATGCACTGAGTGCGGTGTCAAGCCTATTGTTGACTAAGATTTTTGACATGCGTGCTAGGACTCGTTCGCTAATGGTTGAGCGATAGTTTAGAACAGCACCTGAAGTGGTCTGTTCAGCGCTCCAGAATCTGGCCGTTGACTGAGCACCGCTGTACCATCAGCATTGAGGATAGGAGATGAGCGATACGGTTGAGGACAATATATAGCCTTCGAGGCACTGTTTAAATGATTTGAGTCATTTATGTCTGCTTGTATCTAGATTGTATCAACCTTATCGATAAACCGGACATATTGCATATTTCTTTACTTAATTAATGTGGAGAATTTGACGCACACTGGAGAAGACTACGTGTTTGAATGTTGAGGATGTATCCTTGCAGTGGGATCTAGACAAGCCATGTTTTGCATCATGTAGGGACTTAATTAATATCTTCAGCCATCTCATCTAACAAATCATGTTCTTGCTTGCTGAATGCCCCAGTTTTTCTGAAGCAGTGTAGCATATATTTTCTTTCAGTGGGCCTATTTTTCTTCTACAGCAATAAAGCAGAACTATTTATATTTTAGCCGGCAGCCTAGATCCATTGAGCAGCTCTCTCTCTCTCTCTCTCTCTCTCTCTCTCTCTGCGATTGCTCTGCTATTCAATTTTGAAATGTTGATTCACTTCACAGTTCCCTGACAGTTTTGACGCCGCCCAGGCTATTTGTGACAGCGAATTTTGACACAGTCATCTTGTTGTCTGTCGAGTGTTCGGCACCACACATGTCTGTTGCCACTCTTGCATCTTGACTGCCACTTCTTCGAATAATAACATAGGTGCCGCTGTTTAGAGTGTAGATGCATCCATGATGTTTTATTGTAAGTGAATGGGTAGATTGTCTTAGTTATAGATAGGTCGGGGGTGGGAATTGCTCAGCAGTAGGAGTCCAATGCTGTTACATTTACCTGTGGCATGTGCCCGAAGTACTACATTCCATTACTGATGGTCAGTTCCCATTCTAACATTAAAGTCACACAGGATTATGAGTTTCTCGGACATTGTAACTGGTGAGATGACTCCCAGTCCAATTCCTCATTAAACCAGTCCTTCACATTCTCGGTGTTGTTCATTATTTGGACATAGACGCTGATCGGTGTAGCGTTCCTCGTGTTAAGCTGTAGAGTCATAGTGCGATCATTTACACTTTGGGGAAATTTCACAAGCTGGTGAAGATGAGATCTGACTGCCACTCTGATACCAGCCACGCCTTTTTCTTGATTGCCACGTCCTCTCCAAACGAAAGTGAGGGTCACCTACAGCTGCTGCTGTCTGACCTTCATCTAGTAGTCGTGTCTCGCTTAGGGCGGTTATATCCATCCGGCGGCGTGCCATTTCTCTAACCACCGGCGTCGTCCACCGTTCTGGTCTTCCTGTCTTGTCAAGTTTGCGAGTTTCTGTTCGAACTCATTGAGCATATCTCCTCCAGCCGCGTAATCTAGTCCGAACAACATCGAAGCAGGCTATGTTTAGAGCACCTATTCTAGCCCCTTCCTCGTGCTACGGAGGTCAGAACAGCGATTCTAAAAATGGCTGCTCGGATGCTCAGTCGGCTGACGACTGCCGGTATTGCTTGAGTTTCAGTGAAAAAGGACCATATTGTATGATTCGCTTGTTTTTAGACGTGTGTCTGCAGTTTCAACGTTATCCTATCGCGAAGAGACTTATTTCATAACACAATTTCAAAATAGTTTATAAAATAATTACAAACTAATTATACTTTTTTTTAAATGTAATTTTTACCTGGACTGTCTAAGACGTGTGTTTTGTTTGGATTTAAATAAGGAAGAGTTACGCCTATCTTCAGCTTCTACTTTCTAGCTCTAACTGAATCCAGCGGCAAGGCGTTGTCAAGACAGATGGAGACATCACCGAAGGTTGGATATCCACAACATTTTAGTGTTTCGCAATGTTCTGTGCATTTCACATCGCGTTGTTTTGGGGTTTTCTTCGTATCCATTGAACGAGCTAATGGTTTCCCCCGTATAATCCACCGAATCTGGTCTTCACAGGCCTAGGTAGACAAGCCCTAACTCATCTCAGCTTGAGTGCCATACCTTCCCTCTATACCCTCCCCGTAGCTATCCTTATTTGTTTTAATTCGCCAGTCGAAGCGGTGTCTCGAGATGTGACCACTGCGCATGTTACAGTTATCTGGAGCCACAGATTAGAGCTGTGTGGCAGGTAAGAACGAAGGATGCGCGAGCCACTTGTAGTGGACGCATATAATATAAATGTTCTTCCCATCTGAGGTACTAAATTTTCCAATCCACCTCATACACCTGTAACAGCACAATATTATCACGTGAATCGTCATTACATCACATCTTTCAACAAAATCACTTCTTTCAACAAAATCACATCATTGCACACCACAATAGCTATCACTTTCAATTACCCTTGCTGTATAGTATTATTTGTTACTTTCTATATTTTTTTTTGCATTCCATTTGTACGCAACACCTTTGATAACAGTCTGTATAGAACAAAACGTTGGTAGTTGTCTCATAGTTGTATTAATCTCATCTACAGCTGCACTTCGGCGATACTTGTGTTTTTCTTCCAGCAATTCGTCTAGTTTTTTGGCAGTAATAAAATGTGGTACATTTATAAGACTTTACGTTCATACAAGAAATGTTGACTGAAAAACGTAACTAACAATTAAATGTAAAAGATGTAACAAACAAAGACACAGATTTCAAATAGTGCAGTTCTTATCAAGGGTTGGACAACATGCAAACTAACACAGAAGGTGAGATAGTATAACTCAAAAAATAATTCAACAAATCAACTATTTAATACTCTGGTCTTAGAACCTGAAATTGCCACCTTGTTCTGTGAATCTGCCATCAGTACTGTTCACCTTGTAACATGTATTCTAACAGAGGTCATGGTGCTGAAAGATATCTTTGATCAGGCATCAGGACACAGAAAAAGTAAGTTGCATGATTGTACTTTAGATTAGCTGAACATTTGGACAGATGTGGGTTAACCCAGTTAGAGTTGACCTTGACATATAATACCACAATACAAATTTACATAATGATAATATTTACTAGGATAAACTTGAGCTGATTCAAACATCTGTCTTCACCTATGATGTATTTAGTTCTTGACTTCCTTATGCTGGTTTAGAAGGCTTTATAGAGTCTGTATACAACCAGTTTATTCCACTTCACCGATACTAACTGTGAGCATCCAATCTATTTTTTAATGCATTAACTGACCCTGCCTCAATTACATCCTGTGGAAATGCATTCCAAGCATTCATCACTCTCCGACTAACAAAATATTTCTTAATATCAAATCTGGAACTGTCTTGAAACAATTTGAAGCTGTGATCTCTTGTTCTTGTAGCAGGTTGCACTTTAAAAAAACGTGGTATGATCTAATTTATCCATTTCTATTTTTCCTTTAGTGAGTGTCATCAGTGCTGTCCATCTTAGAAAAGGAAATATTTATTTGTGAAATTAGAATGAGGAGTGGGTGGAGTTCGTAAATTAGGGTAATGAGGAAACGGTCCAGAAGTTCTGACACATGCTACAGAGGATGCATGGCAAAAGTAAAGTCAGCATGTTCCCAATATCTGGGACTTGACAGGTACAATCCTAAAGACAGAGAAAGAGAAAGGTTATAGGCTTTTTAAATGATACATTACTCAGATAGACAAAAGCAATAAATATATTCATCAGGATAATCTAGAATTTTTTTTTGAAATGGTTCTTATATAAACGTTATAACTGAGGTCAGTGTGGAACATGGCGTACATAACAGCATAAACACAACCCTAGTCCAGGTGGAGTACAGTATTGCCACATGTAGCACCTGGATAAAGCATGCATTATTAAAAAGGCAGTAGAAGATTTCAACTCCAGTATTAAATAAGTAACAGGGCCTGAGGACTGGTTCTACTGCTACATCTGTTCACTTCTTAAACTTGGCAAGGACTTACACTGCTATAGAATCATCAATTTACAAAATGTCTGTGGTAAATTACTGGAGAAAATAGTGATCACAAAAAGCATGTCTTGTCTAGAGAATGATTTGTTTTATTTTGCGTGTTTGTCTCACTAGTTTCTAATGGAGGAGTCGGGCCTATTCTACCCTAGACCATAGTCAAATTGGGCGATATTAAGACGCATATACCAGTGCTTGGATGTGTGTGTGCGTCTGTATGTACCTATACTAGGTTTGTGAGCTCTCAGAAGCAAGTCCAACCAAAGTGCAATGGAAGGGTCTCACCCTGAGTTTACAGTTAAAGCAAGAAACAGTCCATGTGGCTCTTGATCTGAAGGAAGAATATAGCTATGTGGACCATGTGATCTTAATGTCCTATTTGAAGGAGTATGAATCAACCCTTGACTGGTGAGCTGAATTGTAGCTTCCCTTGTGCAAATATTATTTCCCTTGTTTGTGATAATGGACGTCCAATACAATATCAAATATGTCCTGGACTTTCCCAGGGTTCCCTGCTGACACCTGTATTGTTCAACATCTACTCAATGAAAGTGGTAAACATTCAACCTACAGGGCTAGGACAACAATTGACGTCTACATATGACATTCTCACATACAGGTCGGACTCAGATAAACATGAGATTGACAAACATATACATGAGACTTTGCAAGAAATCTCACGCTGGTGTGGGTAGTCAAGCTTTGTGATCAATCCCAACAAGAAGACTGTTGTGAAGTGGTTCTTCTTGAAAAATTTTGTAGTAAAGACTGACATCTCTAGGAAAAGCCTTATTGGATGTAACATTGAGAGGTACAATGGCTTGAAGATATCTGGGAGTAGCATTTGGTCGCATTCCATCTTATAAGTACCATGTCAATCAAACCATCCAGTGTTGTCCATGAAGCTATGAACCTCATCATTTAAAGCAACTGTCTACAGAAACCACCATTTAAAAGTATATAAAATGCTGTGCTCAGCCTTTCACAAGAAACAAACTCCAGTGGCAATCCTTCGATTGACATGGCAGAAACAGAAAGTACAAACACTGTCAGGTCAACAAACTTTGATCCTGGTCACCACCACAACAATATAACTCAGTACAAACACTGTCAGGTCAACAAACTGAGGTCCTGGCTATGAATACAACAATATAACTCAGTACAAACACTGTCAGGTCAACAAACTAGGGTCCTGGCTCATACAGTTATCAATACATTATCAAAATATCATAGCATTCACGTAAAAATAAGAAATATTCACAAATAATATGAATTTCAACCATTTTTTTCAAACCCACAGGCTTTGCCAGCATTGCAAGCATACACCAGAAAACCATGAAAGATGTTATGTGGAAGTATTTTTGCACCTGGGATTGTCACCCAAATTTTCAGAGGCTTCAACGATTTACTGGCTTGTTCATCATGGATGCCTTTGTTGACCTATTTATCACTGTGTGTATTTTGGTTAACACTTTTTTCATGGCCCTGGACCATCATGACATGGATGAGAATTTGAAAAATGTCTCTAAAAAAGCTAATGAGGTAAGATCTTGATCTAAACATAGCATGTCGTACGCAGTCAGAATAATTTGTTCTTATTTTAAAATATATCATCGGTAAATGTTTTATTAGTGCGGCTGAAGAGCTCTTGTGTTTTAGTTCTACGGAACAGGGAACTTTGGCAACTGGCATGCTCCAGTCAACCCAACTGTAGATGAGTACCTGCCTTACTCTTAGAGAAAGAAAAGGCAATAAGGAAAGGAAATGGTGACCCCACCTCACACAAGCTGTGACTCAGTATACTGAAGTCTTCAACACTTCATTGTTCTTCAACACTTCATTGTTAGCCAGCGGTTATGTGCGCCTTTTTTATTTTTAAACATCAAATATGTTCAAACAAAATCAAATGAGGTAACTAGAACAAAAAAGCCAAGATGCTAATAACATCAGCAAGGAAATAGTGGTAATGAAATTGAGATAGTCATGACATTGATAAAATTGTGAGGAAATTGACAAATCCAGGCTTGTGAATCATGCAATTTATAGCAAAATGGCACCCGACAAGTTAGGAAATTGTCAGTTAATCACACAAAAAATTATATAAAACTTCATGTTGTCATATACAGGTATATGTATTAAAAAGACCTGATATATAGGTTAGTTAGTTAGTTGCCCGTCGCAACAAAGATGGCGACAGTGTTAGACATGTTTATTCAGATGTGACTGCATATGACTGTGCAGTTCGATCAAAGCATGACAATCTCTATCACACGTAGCACACACGGGAACAGCATTTGTAGTTGGGCAGTCTTGCATTCTTTCCTTTTGTGTAGCCTTTTGTTGATCTTAGTATAATATTTCAATGAGATGGACTATGTGCAAAGGAAACCCCATTTCCTTCATGATTCTCCACAGATTTTGATGTTTTACCGTGTCGAAGGCCTTAGTGTAATCAATGAAACATGTGTACAGGTCTACATTAAACTCTCTACATTTTTCATAGATATTCCTTAAATTGAATATGTGGTCCCGGGTCCCTCTGTCTTTCCTAAAACCGGCCTGGACTACGTGTATTTCAGATTCAAACCTTTTCTCTATCCTTCTTAACAGGATTCGCAAGAGTATCTTGCTAGCGTGGCTGATCAGCGCGATAGTTCGGTAGTTCGTGCACAACTTCAGGTTGCCTTTTTTTGGGGAGGAGAATATAGTTGATTTCTTCCATACTTCTGGCCACTCTGCCCTGTGCCATATTTGTTTACACAGTTTGTGATATACTCCAGCACATGCCTCCCCTCCTGCTTGTATTAGCTCTGCTGGGATATCATCGCATCCTGGGGACTTTCCCCTTTTCAGGCTTTTAATTGCAGAGCGTACTTCTTCCAATGTTGGTTCAGGTTTTTTCTCTTCCTTTGGTAGGATTGTAACTGAGCGCTTTGTGCTATCTCCATACATGGTTCTGCAGTACTCTCTCCATCTGTTCAGTATGTCTTTGGTTTCTGTTAATGTGTTATCCTCTTTGTTATTTAGGAACCAGAGGGAACTCCCTTGTCAGCGTTCTTATTTTAGCTGATTGCATTCTCAACTTCGTCTGTACTGGGCGGGATACCCAGCCTGTCATTGACTTGAGACACGCATGTTAGGGCTAATTAACTGATAGTGGATGGGCAGTTTAGGATAGCACTAAAGTGCTCTGACCATCACTCCAGAATGTTGACTTTATTGGTCATCAGTGCCGTGCCATCAGCATCAAGGACAGGAGATGAATGATAGGACCTAGAACCATAGACCGTCTTCAGGGCATCGTAAAACCACTTTGAGTCATTTGTGTCTGCGTACCGCTCGATTTCATCTGATCTGCTGTTAAGCCAGGCATCCTGCATAGTCCTGAGCTGGTTCTGGACAATCCTGTGAATATTGGTGAACGCAAACTTTTTGGAAGATGAGGAGGGATTGTCTTGGTGAAGTCTCAATAAATAATGTTTTTCATCCAGCAAAGTCTTAATAGCCTCATCGTTGTCATCAAACTAGTCTTGGCTTTTGCGAGCTGCATGACCCAAATACTCAGAGGCGGTAGAATAGCATCCTTCAGAAAGACCCATTTGTCCTCGATTGTCTCCGTACATAATTACTGTGTGCTTGTCAGCCGGCTGTCCAGAGCCCTGAAAAAGCATACTGCATGGATCCCACTTTGCAAATTGGAGATGTTAAATCTCTTCTCAGGTTTTTTTACTCTGGTGACGTCACCTAGGCTCTATCTGGAGATTAAACTTTGACACAATGAGTCTGTGATCTGTCCAACACTTGGCACCACACATAGCCTTTGTCACTCGCACATCTCGTCTGTCCCTCTTTTTGGTGAGAACATAATTAATAAGATACCACTGCTTAGAGCGGGGATGCATCCAAAACATCTTGTTACGAGTGGACAGCCGAAACATGTTGTTGGTGATGGAGAGATCATGGCTGGCACAGAGGCCCAGCAGTAGCAACCCGTTGCTGTTGCACTTGCCCGTGCCATGTACCTTAAGTACACCGTTTCAGAACTGATGATCGGTCCCCACTCTGGCATTGAAGTCACCAAGGATAACAAGCTTATCGGACTTTGGAACCTATAAGATGAGGGAGTTCAGCTCCTCATAGAATTTATCCTTGATATCTCTAGAATTAGTTATTGTTGGGGCATAGGGGCTGATCACTGTGGTACTCTTTCTGTGTCCCAGTGAAAGTTAGACAGTCATTAGCTGATCATTGATACCCTATGGTGGTCGAACAATCACGCGGACTAGATGAGACCTGATGGTGAATCCGACACCAGCTTCTCTGCATTCTGTTATGTCCCGCCCACTCCAGAAGAACGTGTATCCGCCCACAACTTCTGTGATCTGATCTCTTGGTAATCTGGTCTCACTAAGAGCAACCACATCCACCTTGTAGTGCACCAGTTCTCTGGAAACTAGTGCTGTCCTCCTTTCGGGTCTAGCTGCCTTGGTGCTGTCAATTAATGTGCGCACGTTCCACATGCCGAAGGTAAGAGCCTTCTTTCCATATCAATGACACGGTGCATCTAAATATAGATGTACACATCAAAACCTCATATGTCCTCATCTAGAGATTTGCACATCAGAACCTCATATATCTTCATCTACAGGTATACACAAGACCTCATGGTATGCTCTCATTTAGAGGTAATCATATCCACACATTCATAACACATTCCCATTTATAGATGTTTACATCAGAACCTCATAACATGTCCTCATCTGCAGGTATTTACAGCAATTTTTGCTGCTGAGGCTTTTCTCAAAATACTAGCGCTGAGCCCTGTCATTTACTTCAAGGATGGCTGGAACATCTTTGATTCCATCATTGTGGTGCTGTCTTTAATGGAGCTGAGCATGGAGCAAGTCAAACTGCCTGGTCTTTCAGTTCTCAGGGCTTTCCGACTGGTATGGAAGTCATTTCACAACATAACTTCTTTATTTTGTCAGATATTATGAGTCATCATTTTACATAACTTTACTTCTTTATTTTGTCCGATGTTATGGGTTATCACTTTACCTTACCTTATTTATTTTGTTAGATGTTATGGGTCATCACTTTACATAACTTTACTTCTTTATTTTGTCAGATGTTATGGATCATCACTTTACAAAACATTATTATTTTGTCAAATGTTATGGGTCATCACTTTACATAACTTCACTTCTTTATTTTGTCAGATGTTATGGATCATCACTTTACATAACTTTATTATCTTGTCAGATGTTATGTGTCATCACTTTACATAACTTCACTTCTTTATTTTGTCAGGTGTTATGGATCATCACTTTACATAACTTTATTATCTTGTCAGATGTTATGTGTCATCACTTTACATAACTTCACTTCTTTATTTTGTCAGATGTTATGGATCATCACTTTACATAACTTTATTATCTTGTCAGATGTTATGTGTCATCACTTTACATAACTTCACTTCTTTATCTTGTCAGGTGTTATGGGTCATCACTTTACATAACTTTATTATCTTGTCAGATGTTATGTGTCATCACTTTACATAACTTCACTTCTTTATTTTGTCAGGTGTTATGGATCATCACTTTACATAACTTTATTATCTTGTCAGATGTTATGTGTCATCACTTTACATAACTTCACTTCTTTATTTTGTCAGGTGTTATGGGTCATCACTTTACATAACTTCACTTCTTTATTTTGTCAGGTGTTATGGGTCATCACTTTACATAACTTCACTTCTTTATTTTGTCAGATGTTATGGATCATCACTTTACATAACTTTATTATCTTGTCAGATGTTATGTGTCATCACTTTACATAACTTCACTTCTTTATTTTGTCAGATGTTATGGGTCATCACTTTACATAACTTCACTTCTTTATTTTGTCAGATGTTATGGGTCATCACTTTACATAACTTCACTTCTTTATTTTGTCAGATGTTATGGGTCATCACTTTACATAACTTCACTTCTTTATTTTGTCAGATGTTATGGGTCATCACTTTACATAACTTCACTTCTTTATTTTGTCAGGTATTATAGGTCATCATTTTACATAACTTCTTTATTTTGTCAGATTGTATGAGAAGTCACTTTACAAAATAACCTCTGTTTAAATTCCATCTCCTATAATATCAAACATCACTGAAAGAAAGAAAGAGAGAAGGTTGTAGCTATTGTTGTTTAATGCCTACACTTAGTAAGATTACTATTTTATGTACCCTGAAAAGTGATAGATTGCAGAAGCTTTCATCACATCCTGAGCATGCAAATGAAGGTGGACAGGGGTCATCCAGGCAGTTGTGCTATGCTTGGCTTTGTCCATGTGTTGCTCACTTCTACTAGGATCACGTCAATCCCTCCCCTCATGCCATGAAAACAGCCCATTTCCAGGAAGGCCTATATGGAAGTGAGGTTGGGGTCTTGGTCAGTATATTTTACCTGACCCTGACTAACATGTCAGATCAGTATCTTTTGCCTGACCAGACATTAGTCTCTTCTGCCTAAAGAGATAAGGTAAAAACATTATAGGCAATAGGTATGCATTTTAAAGAGAACGAAATTTGAAAACAGGGATTATTAAAGAGCATGGAATGTACAAAGCCTAATTTATCTCAGACAATTTTAGCAAAGTTAGAACCGTAAACATAGTATTTATGGATGCAAAGTAGATATTCGATTTGGTGGATAGTATCAAACTCTGGATAATAATAAAGAACTACAGAACAAAAGGATAATTAGTATAGAATGTGAGAACTGTGTAGCATATGTGTCAAAATATTATATAAAAATAACTGAAGTGTCATTGGTATGCATTTACACTAGGACTAGAATGTGTCCTTTCATCACTGCATTTACATGGACAAAATGAAAATATATACCAGTCTTTTTTCTGCATTAGAAAATAAATTCAGTATAGTACACTAAGAACTAAGCTCAATAAATGAATTACTCTTTGCAGATGACATTGTCACATTAAGGCCAAATGTTGTAATAGTCGTATGTTTTTTTTATGGAGAGAGCTCATGTAGAAACGAGCTGTCTCTCATGAGCTGCACGTGTTTAGATGCCAGGACAAAGTGCCAAACCTTAAAATTCATAACAAAACAAGCCTGTTGAGCATCTATATACTTCAGCAGAAAAACCCAGATAAGATGGATAGAATGTGTTTTTGCAGGCTCTATGATCACCTCCAATGCAGCTGCTATAAGGTGAGCTCAGGATAGGCAGATGTTCATTAGGAGAACAGAAGAAATGCTACAGTGGCTCCTTAAAAATGTCCTTGAAAAGCTTCAACATTAATGTCACCTCTTGAAAGATGCTTGTGCAGAGCCATTCCACCTGGCGTGCTAGCGTCGCACAAGGTGCTCAGATCCCAGAGCGAAATATCATTGTCAAGGCTCAGAGAAAACAAACTGCAAGTAGGGAATGCGTGACAAGTCCACAGTCAGCTCCTCAAATGTATGTCCCAAATACAACAAAGTTGGGACTTTACAGTCAATATGAGATCACATCTTGCAGAACTAGTCTGATTATGTCGCAATCTTCGTTTGCGATGGGCAACTATTATGTTTCTATTGAAATGAAAATGAATGCATGATAATGACCAAAAGGTCATAGTTTTGTTAAATGCAGTTTCCCTCTTTACTCTGCTGAGCAAGTGCTTCAGCCCATTAGTTTTTTGGCATTCGAAGGTGGACTACCTGGGTCATGACTTCCATGTGACATCCTCCTGCAGCCAGAAATTGTTCCTACAAGACCTGAAGTAGAATCATCAACCCTTTTGTTGCCTGATAGATGTATATAAACAATGACAGTAAATTCAATTGTCCATAATGGTTTACTACAACCAGATACAAACATTTTCAGATGTTTTCCATTGTCAGTTATTGCTCATTCATTTATTTTTTTATTGTATTTCTTCTATTCACTTTATCCAGCTGAGAGTGTTCAAACTAGCCAAATCATGGCCAACTCTGAACAAGCTGCTATCCATTGTGGCCAGAACAATGGGGGCTTTGGGCAACCTGATCATTGTCCTGGGTATTGTGATTTTCATTTTCGCTGTCATGGGTCAGCAACTCTTCTCCGGATATTACATATACTATGTTAAGGACAAAATGGAAAAGTATGCATCTGTACATCTTGTCACCCATTTTCATTGCTTTCCATCTCCATCAACATCCTCATCATTGTCTTTAGTACAATCAGTATGTTCATCTCTGTCAACCATATCGCAATCACCATCCGTCATCACTATCATTATTTCTCATTATCATTTATTATCTTCATCAGTAAATTGTAATCCTTACCATCATTTTTTTCTTGAACATCATCATCCTCACCCTCATCATCACATTATCATTAACCATTATCTTCATCAACTACATTATTATTATCACATCATTTACCTGTCAGCCTTTATGGTGTGAAAATCTATGTGATACATTCATTAAAAATCAGAGAAAAACAAAATAACATGTGTTCAAGGAGAAATGATAGTTTGTCCATCACAAGTGATGAAGACCACTCTCTTTGTTCAGTCGTGTGGACAGTCGTATTTCTTGCTGTGTCCGCTGAAAAGGGTGACTTGCGCGGTGATTTGGATTAAAGTGAGGAAGAAACTGCGCCTTTTGTCAACCTCACTCACAGAGCCTAAGCTACCTTTTGCCAGTGGCAAGGCATTCATCGAGACGACTGGAGATAGCATAGGATGCAGATTTTGTCTCAGGGTTACCACCGAAGCCTTTCCGTAAACATGGAACCCGCAGGGTAGAAAGGTGGGATGGCATCTAACGCAGTTTGTCGTGCCTTTTCGATAACCACAAGAGGTCGTATGGACAACACTCAGCGTGTGAGTGAGTCTGGCATCTCTCCCCAGCTGTATACATCTCATCATAGTAGCATCTAAAATTCCCACACGCCAAATTCGTGAAGGTGAACCGGCAGAACTAACCCGTGAAATACGACACAGGTATAAGCGTAGCGCCATTCAGCCGGCGTCCAGACCAGGATAAACGGATGGAAGAAATCACAAAAAAAGAACGAAATAACAAGTCCCGACGGAAAACAACACCACGTTTCCGCGAACACAAGTGTAAGTCGTCGACTAGTGTGAATTCCAGGCAAATCCGTGGTCTGGCTGCATCCACAATGATCCAAAACAGTAGAGAAATGTAGACTCGCAGCCATCGAGGAGAAATATATTCATAAATTATGGTGCACATTCTACATCACTGTTATCACAAAGAATCTGCATCATTCTTTTTCATGCATTGTTCAGTTTTGTAATATTGACTTGTGCATACATTCATGCTTGTGTGATTTGCTGTCGCATCATTTCATGTATTAACATATTTTATCTTACTCTAACAGTGGAACTGAGTTTCTCAATTATGACAATATGCCCAGGTGGAACTTCAATGATTTCTTGCATTCGTTTATGATTGTGTTTCGAGTGCTGTGCGGCGAGTGGATTGACTCCATGTGGGGGTGCTGCAATGTTGCCAGTTGGCCATGTGTGCCATTCTTTCTTCTGACATATATTATAGGCAACCTAGTGGTAAGTTCACTTTGAATTTAATGATGAGTACACCCTAAAGTTAATGATGGGTACACACTAAAGTAGATGATGAATATGTTAAATTAGTTGAGGATGGGTACACACTAAAGTTGATGAGTACACACTAAAGATGATCGTGAGTACACACTAAAGTTGATGATGAATATGTTAATCAGTTGATGGTGAGTACACACTAAAGTTAGTGATGGGTACACACCAAAGTTGATGGTCAGTACATTTAGCCTGTGAGAGAAGCCTGTCGTTCTACCAGACATATAGGCTGGGTGGTGGGTAGCTGAATGGCTCTAAATGTGGAGGTTGGCTGCCAATATTCAGTAAATAGCTGCAAACCAGGAAGAAAGGCCAAAGAAGGCAGCCCCTTCATCATGCAAAGACACAACAGGCCAAACAACTGTTTGTCTTCAAACTAGATTAGAAGTAATCACAGAAAGAAAATCAGGAAGATTTTAAAGAGGAAGAACTGGTACCAATTATGAACTATAATTTTTTTTAACATTAGAAGTATCAAAGAAAAGAAGGAAAAGCTCATTGAGGAAATCAAAATTGGAAATCCAAGCTCTCACAGAAAGACAAAAATACAGGATGTCATGAAATCCTAGCTCTCACAGAAAGACAAAAATACAGGATTTCATGAAATCCTAGCTCTCACAGAAAGACAAAAATACAGGATGTCATGAAATCCTGGCTCTCACAGAAAGACAAAAATACAGGATGTCATGAAACCCTAGCTCTCACAGAAAGACAAAAATACAGGATGTCATGAAATCCTGGCTCTCACAGAAAGACAAAAATACAGGATGTCATGAAATCCTGGCTCTCACAGAAAGACAAAAATACAGGATGTCATGAAATCCTAGCTCTCACAGAAAGACAAAAATACAGGATGTCATGAAATCCTGGCTCTCACAGAAAGACAAAAATACAGGATGTCATGAAATCCTGGCTCTCACAGAAAGACAAAAATACAGGATGTCATGAAATCCTGGCTCTCACAGAAAGACAAAAATACAGGATGTCATGAAATCCTGGCTCTCACAGAAAGACAAAAATACAGGATGTCATGAAATCATGGCTCTCACAGAAAGACAAAAATACAGGATGTCATGAAACCCTAGCTCTCACAGAAAGACAAAAATACAGGATGTTATGAAATCCTGGCTCTCACAGAAAGACAAAAATACAGGATGTCATGAAATCCTGGCTCTCACAGAAAGACAAAAATACAGGATGTCATGAAATCCTAGCTCTCACAGAAAGACAAAAATACAGGATGTCATGAAATCCTGTCTCTTACAGAAAGACAAAAATACAGGATGTCATGAAATCCTGGCTCTCACAGAAAGACAAAAATACAGGATGTCATGAAATCCTGGCTCTCACAGAAAGACAAAAATACAGGATGTCATGAAATCCTGGCTCTCACAGAAAGACAAAAATACAGGATGTCATGAAATCCTAGCTCTCACAGAAAGACAAAAATACAGGGTGTCATGTATCTTGATGACAACAAGCTTCTGTACAGCAAGGCTCTAACTGCTGACAGAACCAAAGGAATATACTCTACAGAGTCTTCTAAACCAATATAAAGACGTTAAGTTAAGCTAAGAGTGGTCAGAAATCAAAGGGTCATCAGAGGGTCGCTGAATTTATTTAAAGCAATGGATATCACAGAAGAAAGCAAGAAAGTAAACATCGTCAATGTTAATGAATCAAATGTGGCAGATATAGCAAATGATAAAGAAGAATTCTTTGAGCTGCTTGAAAAGAAAGTGGTCGATTGTCATGTGAAATTATCCTTCTTAGAGATTTCAATGCCAGAGTGTGAAATAATCTTTCTAGAAGAGGCGCAGTAACTGGGAGATCTTTCAAATGACAATGGGTGATGACTTCTGAGATTCTACAGTAAGCAAATCTTGGTTATCCCAAACACAGTTCCCTCTCACACACATGCATACATACACTCAATGTGAACTGACAAACAATGGGAAATCCATCATTGATTATGCCATCATCAAGAAAAATTCATTTTATAATGTGAGAGAGGCCAGAGCCTGCAGCGGACCAGAAATTGGAAGAGACCACTACCTCATAACAGCAACAAGAATAACCAAAGGGTTACCATACCAAAACATCTACATTCAAGTAAGAAACCAAACACCAAATAAGGAGAAACAAGAAAAACGGCTGACAAGCTAAGAGAGCCAAAAGTTAGAATCTGAAATCAGGAGCTTATATTGACAGCACTAGAAAGTGTGAAGGAACCACCTAAGGATCTAGAAGGCTGCTCTCTCAAAATTGTAAATACAAACAAGGAGCTTTACTTACCTCACTGAGGACATTAATGATGGGGAAAGCATCAAAATAGAGAAGTTGATTGCAAAATTTTCAAAAAATTATGATTGATAAAGCTGCTGGATATGATAGTAAAAGTATCCCATAGCATTACTGCCGTAGGGGTGTGAGGTGTTAGCGATCTCACATTTCAAAGGCTCGGCTATATGAGGGCGGTAGCCATCTCCTCTCCCTCGCCGCTTTTACTTCCCGGACTGAACCGGTACCCATTTAAGGCTGGGTCGACCCGGAAGCCATTGCGGTCAGAAAAAAACATTACCGCCTCAACTGGGGAATGAACCCAGGACCACTCAGATGTGAAGCCAGCGCGCTAACCACTGCGCTATGCAGTACAACATCAGAAATGATCAAGTGCATGGGAACTACTGTTATTCTTGAAGATTCTTCGGTCAGTCTGATGCAACAAATCTTTACCAAAGGATTGAGAGATAGTCATCATTAGACCAATATTCAGGAAGGGTAAGAACCAGCAATGTGAAAACCAAAGAGCATTTCCCTTCTCAGTGTACCCATCAAAGCTTTCTCAAAAATACTTAAGCAGAGACTAAGATGTCTGGCTGAGTCACATATGGAAAAAGCTCAATGTGGTTTCAAAGCAATCCAAAGCACTCAAGACCTTATCTACACACTTAAACAACTGAGTGAAATAGCTCTTGAGTAAGATGACGAAATGCACTTTTATTTTTCGTACCTTGGAAAAGGATTTGATAAAGTTTCCTGAAGCAGGCTCTGGAAATGTCTGCAAACAAATAACATGCCAGCACTATTGATCTGTGCCACAGAGTTACTATAAGACTGGCATAAATGACATTATTACAGGAAAAACGTCAGAGGAGTTCAGGACCACCACTAGTCTTAGACAGGATGACAATATAAAAGTAAATTTAACATTTTTATACTGGTTTCGAAGACTCATTAGAGTCTGTATACAACCAGTTACAATTGCATTACCCTGCTCGAAAAGCTATGCACATTCAATCTATTCTTAAATGCATTAACTGTCCCTGCCTCCACTACCTCCTGGGACAATGCATTCCAAATATTCATTCACCACTCTCTGACTAAAAAAATATTTCCTAATATCCAATCTGGGCTTTTCTTTAGTTAATTTGTATCTGTGCCCTCTTGTTGTCATTGGTGGTTGTATTTTGAAAAACTTCTTATAGTCTAATTTAACCTTTCCTGTATTAAGTCACCTCGAATTCGTCTCTTTTCTAGACTCTGTAGGCCGGTTTTTCTAAGTCTTTCCTCGTAACTATAATTCTGGAATCCCACTATCAGTTCTTTGTATCCTTTATATCTCCTCTACGATAAAGACTCCCCACCTGTACACAGTACTCCAATCTAGGTCTAACTAAAGCTTTGTGCAATTTGACAATCACCTCCTTACTCCTATGTTTAATATTTCTTTTTATCATTCCTAACATTGCATATGCCTTTTTCACTGGTACTTGGACTTGCTCACTCACTTTATCTGTATTTTCTATGATACCTCAAGGTCCCTTTCCTTATCTATCATTCTAATATTGTTCTCGCCCATTCTGTAATTATGTTCTATATTGGATCTATCCACATGGATCGCTGTACATGTATCTGTATTAAACTCCATTTGCCATCTCACAGACCAGTCTCGAATTTGTATCTAAATCCGACTTCAATATCCAACCACTTCTGCTATAGATGAGACACTCTTATATAGTTTTGTTTTGTCCGCAAATTTTTCAATCATGGATCCTATATCAATTTCCAAATCGTTTACATATATCAAGAACAATATTAGTCTCAAAACTGAGCCCTGTGGCACTCCACAATTTACTTCACTCCAAACTGAGTACTCCTTAATTATGCTCACTCTCTGCCTTCTTCTTGTTAACCAATTTTCAATCCATTCTGCAACTTATCCACCTATTCCATGTGATTTTAACTTTCGAAATAGTCTTCAATGAGGTACTCTATCAAAAGCCTTTGCAAAATCTAGATAAATAACATCCACTGGTTCCCCCTTATCTATCATTTTAGTAACCTCCTCGCCGAAGATGGATGTGTCGGACCGAAAGGTGCAAATATCACAGTCAAGCTGTAAACTAGCGACACAGCGCATTCCATTCTCCGGACTACTCCCTACTTGCGGGAGATTGAGAATGAACGTAGAAGAAGAAGAAGAAGTAACCTCCTCCAAGAATTACAATACATTTGTTAAGCACGCTCTCTAGTAAACTTATGCTGACTATTTTTGATTAGATTAAACCTGTGTAGATGCCTTACAATGTATTCTTTGATTAATGATTCTAACAATTTACAGACTATGCTTGTTAAACTCACCGGTCTATAATTTGACGGATCTGATTTCTTTAAGGCGATCACTCTTGCAACTTTCCAATCTCTAGGAACAATCCCTTTTGCAAGTGATTGAAAACATAGTATAGCCAATGGTTTTGCTAGTTGGTCTCTAATTACAAATAGCAAGTTTTTATGGGTACCATCTTGACCTAAAGGAGGCTGCGTGGCCTAGGGGTGAAACTCGCTCGGTTTTCACAAGCCCAACGTTCCGGGTTCGATTCCCACTTTTGTCCACTTTGGCAGACACTGGGTTTTTTTCTCGGGCGAATGCTCCTCCATGTACGGAAAGTAATGGCAACCACCTACCGTACTGCACACTTGCCAAGAAACTTATAACAGCCAAATAGGTGGCGGTTGTAAGAAGCTACGTTCTGTAAAAGGACATGTGAATTACTACCATCTTGACCTGGACATTTATCCACTTTTAATCCATCCAATTTAAAAAAAATAATTATCTCTGTAATACAAATTGATTTTGATCCCACTATACCCATTTCAGATTTGAAAATATCTATAGGCTCTGGTATCTTGGAGCAGTTTTCTTTTGTGAAGACTGTGCCAAAGTATTAGTTAGTAGATTATCTGCCTCCTTATTTTGTCCTATTATTTTACCTATGTAATCTATGAGAGAACCTACCTTGTCTTTCATTCTTTGTTTATTTCTAACATAAGAAAATAAGTTTTTTTCTATCAGTCTTGATCCTAATAGCAAGTTGTTTTTTTAAGTCAATGTTTGCGTGTCCAAATATTTTAAATATGTTTCTTTTGATTTACTTGCCTCTATATATTTTTTCCATGCTTTATTTTTAGCTATTCTACATTTAACTACAAATCTAGTTATCCACTTTGTATGCTCGATGTTTACGGCCCTACATGGAACACATTTTACTGTTAGTTCAAAAACTGTTTTGAAACTCTTCTACTCTTGATCAATATCTGTACCTCTGACAGTATCTCTTCAGATTATGTGGCTGACTGTCTCTTTCATCTTCTGAACATCTGTCTTAGAGTAGTCGTATGCTCGCGAGTATATGTTTGCTATAAGACCTCAATGGATAATCTGATGGTCGCTTGAGCTAAACAGTTCCCCAACGATAACATTTTCAATCAAATTTTTCTCTGTAGTAAATATTAGATTGAGTATGTTTTTGCCTCTGGTAGCTTCCTCTACATGCTGAATTGAAAAAATTCTCAGTTATGCACTTTGCAAAAGGATTTGATCCTGCAAATGTTTCTGCCATATTCCATTTTATTTCAGGAAAATTGAAATCCCCCGTTAATAATAATTTCCCTATACTAGCCTATTTTATGTTACTAATTAGCTCCTCATCTTCCTCTTTTGGACTTCTTCTTCTTCGTACGCAGTCAGACAGTAACCATTATTTTTTCGAAAAAAGCGGCGGTCATCCTGAGGCTGTCGACACTGCCATAGAGCTTCTCTTGTGGTTCCACTGGTGATGGCCACATCTGCTCTCTCTGATCCTCGTATGTCGGGCAGTTCTGCAGCAGATGCTCAGCGGTCATTTTCTCGGTGCCACACGTGCATTCGTCGGTACACCCTATCTTCAATTTGTTGAATAGGTGGTACCTCAGTCTATTGTGGCCAGTGCGAAGTCTGAAGACAACGACCTGCTCTCTTCTGTTCAACTGGTAATAGGCATCGTTTTTGGTGTAGCCGGTATGTTCAGTTTCCCATTTGGTCATGTATCTGGCTTTAATAAGCCGTTTTGACTCTTCGTACGTCATACTAGTATCTGTTTGTGGTAGTCTTGCACCTTCTTTTGCCAGTCTGTCTGCCTCCTCGTTGCCTTGGATGTTGCAGTGTGATGGGACCCACTGTACCACTACCCTTTTTGGTGCGGACTGCTGGCATAGTTGACAGAATGCTGCTCTTAAGTCATTAAGCTCAGTGTTTTTCTGGCTTTTTAGTGCTGTGACTACGGCTAGAGCATCTGTAAGCAGGACTATATGGCTTTCATTTTCTTTATGTGTCACCATTTTTTCCCTCAGTGCCTCTGCCTCCGCTCTGAAATTGCTTGTGTACTTACCAGTAGCGAATGACAGTGTTATTTTTCTGCCATTTGGTAGGTTCAGGAATGCTCCTGCCCCTCCGTTCTGTGTAGTGTTTGTTACAGAACCGTCAGTGTATGCATGGGTCCAGTCCATGCTTGGGTAGTTTTTCGATATAAAGCTTAGGGTAGTATCTCTCCTTTCTTTTTCAGTCTGGCAGTTTTTGTTTCCAATACCTGGTATATTTTCTACCACCTCTGGAAATATATCCTGCCTCCAGGTAGGTTTTCGTACAGTAGTGATGGGCTTTGGTGTTGTTAGTGCGTTTATGGGATCTTCGTGCATCTTTGCTTTGGCTATTTCTGCAAAGTTTCTCCGCTTTAGTTTCCCAGTTCCCAAATTGTTTAGTCTCTGGTGCATTGGGTGGTCAGTCAGTCTTCGAAGTTTCTCTGACTGCAGCTGGGCTCTGCAGTCTCTTCTATCGGTCATGGGTTGCAGCTTTGTAATCTTTTCAAGTTCTACAATTGGCGTTGACTTCATGCCTCCTGTTATAACTCTCATGGCTTGGTTTTGAAGTTTGTTAACTTTATCGAAGTTCGCCTTTGCTGCTGTTGTCCATGCCGAAATGCCATACTCGAGAACTGGTCTCACTCTTCCAGTGTACAGTTTCTTTAGTATGCTTTCGTCTGCTCCCCAGCTTGTGCCAGCTAGTTTCCTCATGATTGCCATTCTTTCTCTGGCTCTCATTCGGTTTCTCTCGATCTGACTTTTCTATGTCATGCGCCGATAAAATGTGACTCCCAGATAGTTTGGGTTGTCGTTTGGCTGCAGCAATTTGCCATTTAGACTTAATTTGGTGTTTTGTGGTTTGATTGAAAGCGAGAATATTGTGCATGTGGTTTTCTCCTCGTTTATTTTGACCAGCCATGAGTTCGCCCACTCTTCCAGCGATGTTAGGGCCTGCTGCATCCGATTTCTTGCTATGGTGAGATTCTTTTCAGAGGTCCACATAGCCAGATCGTCTGCAAACATTGAGCTATGGACTCTTCTTGGTATATTCTCTGTAATATCGTTTATATATACCAGGAAGAGTGTGGGTGACAGTACTCCCCCTTGGGGTACTCCCTGCTCGAGTGTCACCTTTTTGCTCATCTGCCCTTGTACTTGGACTCTGGCCGTTCTTTGTTTGAGGTAGTGGTTGATCCACTTGTACATTCTCCCACAAACTTCACTTCTCCTTAGCTTGACTCTAAGTCCGTCTTTCCAGACTTTGTCAAATGCCTTTTCCAGGTCCACCCAAACCGCTACTGTGTGTTTCTGTGCCTGGTAGGCATCTTCTATTTCCTGGGCTATGAGGATGACCTGGTCCTCAGTGGATTTGTGCTGTCTAAAGCCGGCTTGCTGTGGAATTAGTATTCGTTTTTCTTCCAGATGCCACATCAGTCTGGTATTTATCATACGTTCCATCAGTTTGCCGACACAGCTCAGTAGGCTGGTAGGCCTGTATCCATCCGGATCTATTTTGTCCTTACCTTTCTGCAGTACTGGTACAAGTACTGCGTCTTTCCATGCCTGGGGTACAATTCCCCTTTTCCAGCTTTGATTCAGGACCGATAGCAGTTCCCTCTTCGCTGTTTGGCCCAGCCCCATCAGCATTTCGTTTGTTATCCCGTCTTTTCCGGGAGATTTCCTTTTCTTTAATGTTCTCATGGCCTCTTCCATTTCACTCATTGTTAATTTGGCCATCATATGCTCTTCTGGTGCCGTAATGATGTTTTCGTGCCCCTTTTGCTCTTCACTAATGTCTGCATGCCTATCTGCAGGGACCTCGATGTGGTTTGCTTTGGCATAGTGTTCTACAAAAGCGTTTGCGGCTTTTTTCCTTGTGAGCAGGTTTTCGCCCTGCTTGATGGTAATTTGTTTGTTTGAGGGGGTTTCGTCATTCATGTCTCTGACTAGCTTCCATAGCTTGTTCCCTTCTTTGTCTAGGTTGAGACTTTCGGTTTTGTTTTTCCAGCTCTCTCTTGCTGTTTGGTTGAGAGTGTATTTGTATTTCGCCGTGGCGGCTTTGAGGGCGATATTTGCCTCCATAGATTGTTCTCGCTCTGCCATGTTCCTAGCATTTGTGATTGCATCTTCCGCTTTCTGCAACTGTTCATTCCAATAGGGCTTATAGTTTTTCCTAGCCCCTCTTGGGATGGTTTCAGTGGCGGCTTGCATTATTGCCTTGGTTAGGCTTTCCACCATGGGCTTCATTTTGTTGTTTCGTGTGTTGATGGTTTCACACAGCCCGTCTGTCAGGATTGCAAATCTGTCCCAGTCGACTCGTTTGTAATTCCAACGTGGGAGCGGTTTTGTTTCCTGTGGGCCTACTTCCATATCAATGTCTAGCCTGATCGGCCTGTGGTTGCTACCTGCCAGTTGGTTTAGCACCTGGCGGTCTATTTTATGGTGTATGTCCTGTGTGGAGCAGGCCAAATCTGGAGTCGAGGTGATATGCCATGTTCTAGAATAGAAACTAGGGCTATCCTCCAGCCTATTGATTAGGGAGAGATTTGTGTCTATCTCCCAATCTTCCACTTCGTCACCTCTGCTGTCTGTGTCCTCTTTTGGACTTGAAGGACATCATTGCATATTCAAACCACTGTTTTTTCACCCCCACTATCTATTACTCCCCATACACTTTCATTTTTGTTGCCAGATGATAGATCATCTTGTATAGCTATATTTACTGTCACCATATCTTTTCATACTGCACGTGGATGTCATCAAAATCTGAAAGGAGAGGACCAGAATGTACTTAGTAGAGTACTTGAAAATAAGACTAGTTTACATATCGGAGTTGGCGTTTGCCGATAATGTGGCACTCATCACAAAATCAGAGGAATATCTCTGGGAAACCTTCAAATCAGGAAAGGGAAGCTGGAGAAGACAGAGATGGCCATTAGCAGTTAAAAAACAAAAAACTATGGTGATCTTGAGAGAGAAGAGAAGAAACATCACATTTTTTTGGTTAAACAGCCTCTGGAACAGATCAAGCAGTTGAAATACACTGGAGCTGTAATGAATCAGGAGGGAGGTATTAAAGAAGAGTTATCTATGTAGCAGCAACTGGTAAACATGCCATAAATAGAGGATTCCTCGGCAATAGGGAGATAAGTTAGAAAACTAAGATAGCTGTATATCACTTCACATATGTACCAGATATTCACTTATGGATTTGAATCATGTGCAATAGCCATAACCCAGAAAAGCCAACTCCGAGCACCCAGAAAAGCCAACTCCAAGCTGTCAGTAATGAGATATCAAAGAAAGCTGGTCTAAGTAACAAGAAGAGACAATATCTACAATCAGACAATACATCATGATCTCAAAACTGGTGTGGAGCCATCTCAACTTCTGAATGCAGAATGAAAGAAGATTGGCTATCATGGTAGGTATGGAAAGCAAAGTGTCAAGGATCCACATCCCCAGGATGACCCAAAATCTACTAGGATGAAAGAATGAGGATTAGAGGGGAACCAGACCAAGAGCGAGACAGCAGATATGATAGTTGGGTCTCTTTCTGGCACCCTCTACACCCCAGGGTAGAAGAGGAGCAGCTAAGATAGAAGATGAGCAACTAAGTAAGTAAGGTAGAATACTCTACATCCTAGGATAGAAGAGGAGCGACAAAGTAAGTAAAATGACTCTACACCCCAGGGTAGAAGAGGAGCTACTAAGTAAGTAAGATGGGGCTCAGAAGTCTAGGAAGACAGCTCATTTAGGAGAAGGAAAACTGATTTCAAACCATCTGAAGACTTGCAGATAAGATACTGGAATATCTTGTCGAGTTTTGTCAGATATGGCTGAGCAACCTGTTTTCTGAAAACTCTGAAAGTTGGTCAGCATCTACCAAACCTGACAATAGACGATGTGCGAAGGAGCACATGGAAGAGAATACAATGCCTTATCCTAGAGTGAGGAAAGGCAACCTCAGCTGAGTGTTGTGGCAGGGCAGACCAGGCCCTTAGCCTTGGTTGACGGCTAGTCTAGGGGTAAAGCCCAGCCAGGCAAACAGATGGAGCATTGCTCTGATGATCCGACAGCTTCTGCAGCTTGCCTTGTTCCAAATGTATTGGTATCACCTTTCCCTTGGAGCAAACAAGGCAGATCGAGAAAGGGATCATACTGCATGGGCAACATATGGTCTCTATACTTATGTCCGGGCTTTGTACTAAAAGCACAATTACTATCATCTGACAAGATGAAAAGTGCCAATGAAGTAAGTAAGATAGAAGACTCTACACCCCAGTGTAGAAGAGGAGCGACTTAGTAAGATGGACTCTACATCCCAAGGTAGAAGAGGATCGACTAAGTAAGATGGAAGACTCTACACCCCAACGTATAAGAGGAGCGACTAAGTGAGATGAAGACTCTACATCCCAACGTATAAGAATAGCGACTAAGTGAGATCGAAGACTCTACACCCCAACGTATAAGAGGAGCGACTAAGTGAGATGAAGACTCTACACCCCAACGTATAAGAAGAGCGACTAAGTGAGATGAAGACTCTACATCCCAAGGCTAAAGAGAAACAACTAAGTAAATAAAAGTTTTATATGATGCTGTTGTATCTGGTGAAGATGGCGCCATAACTGGCTGCGAGTCTACATTTCTCTACTGTTTTGGATCATGATGGATGCCGCCAGACCATGGATTTGCCTGGAATTCACACTAGTCGACGACTTACACTTGTGTTTACGGAAACGTGGTGTTGTTTTCCATCTGGGCTTGTTATTTCGTTCTTTTTTTTTGTGGTTTCTTCCATCCGTTTATCCTGGTCTGGACGCCGGCTGAATGGCACTACGCTTATACCTGTGTCATATTTCACGGGTTAGTTCTGCCGGTTCACCTTCACGAATTTGGCGTGTGGGAACTTTAGATGCTACTATGATGAGCTGAATACAGCTGGGGAGAGATGCCAGACCCACTCACACGCTGAGTGTTGTCCATACGACCTCTTGTGGTTATCGAAAAGGCACGACAAACTGTGTTAAATGCCATCCCACCTTTCTACCCTGCGGGTTACATGTTACGGAAAGGCTTCGGTGGTAACCTTGAGGCAAAATCTGCATCCTATGCTATCTCCAGTCGTCTCGATGAATGTCTTGCCACTGGCAAAAGGTAGCTTAGGCTCTGTGAGTGAGGTTGACAAAAGGCACAGTTTCTTCCTCACTTTAATCCAAATCACAGCGCAAGTCACCCATTTCAGCGGACACAGCAAGAGATACGACTGTCCACACGACTGAACAAAGAGAGTGGTCTTCATCACTTGTGATGGACAACTATATATAAATGTATAACCCTCCTGTATCACTTTCAAGGATATGAATAGTAGGGTGTAATGGTCATAATCTTTCTTCACAGTGGTCTACACTGGCTAAGTTAAGTATGTCGTTTACCATTTATGCGTTTCGGCAGGGGGTTGCCGTGGTCGAGACGTTAGACACTCACATCTCAAAATGATGAACGGAAACAGTGGGGGGGGATCAAATCCCGCAAGTTTCTAGCAACCCTTGGTCTCAATGGAGGTAAGACCAGAGTGACTGCATCCTGAGTTACCTTCAGTTGTCTTGACTTATGTCTTGCCACTGATCCAAGGTATTTCAGGACCAAAGAGTGAGGTTGATGACAAGCGCAGTTTCTTCCTCACTACAATCCAGATACAGCTCAAGTTACACGATGAAAACAAAACCGTCTGATGATGTCACCATCATTCCTAGCAAAAAGCAACTGACTACGGGTTTTGGTGAGCAAATAACTTTGAAACTTTTTAAATAATGTACTTCAGGTCAGCTAACATGACAACAAAACAATGCTCATTGGTATCATGTTTCTATTCTTGTTACAGGTTCTAAATCTCTTCCTTGCATTGTTGCTCAGCTCCTTTGGTTCAGAGAGCCTCTCGAGCTCAGAATCAAGTGAAGAGCCAAATAAGATAGCAGAGGCCATTGACAGATTCAGGTATTATTAATTGTTTAGTAGTTGGTTGCCATTACTCAAATATTTACTTTATTCCATTCCTCCACTTATACTCTGACTGTTAAATTGGTGGTGAACAGGTTGCATGCAATCCACATAGTTCTGGTAACAAGCTACCTTGTGTATTGAACATAGGGTTCATTTTCACTGGTGTAAATGTTGAAAAGTAGTGGAATAAGCTCAAATCAATTCTTGAGAACCTGAAAGAGGAATTTCAGAGGAAAACAAAAAAAAGGAAAAATTGTTCAATAAATAAGAATTGATAGCAAGAGCTTCTTTTATTAAGTTTGACATAAACAGAGTAAAAAAAAGGCACAGTTGGCCTACTCAAATATGGTACGGGAATAATTTCTGGGGCAATATTTAAGCTACTAATCTACTAAATCAATACTTTAGCTCAGTCTTCATGAGTAAAGATTGCTCCAAGATCCCAAAGCTCTTAAATATTTTCCAAAAGGACATGGACACAGAAGGATTACAATCATTCTATATTTTGGGAGAAATGGTTTTTAAACAATTGAGGAAGTTGAAAGTGAATAAATCTCTTCATCAAGACAGTATCCATCCAAAATTACTATTTGAAATTCTACACCTATTAGCAAAACCATCCATTAACTATATTTCATTCTCACACTTTTGAGAAGGGGATTATTCCAAGGGATGGGAAAGATGCAGATGTGATCTCCTTGTTTAAAAAGGGCAAGAAATTTGATTTAGCCAATTATAGACTAGTGAGTTTGATGAGCATACTCTGCAACATTTTAGAGTCAATTATCAAGAACTACATAGTACTGCACTTGGAAAGGTTTAATCTCACCAGGATGAGTCAGCATGGTTTTACTAAGGGCAGGTAGTGCCTAACAAATCTATTAGAATTCATGGGGGAGGTTACCAAAATGTTAGATGATGGAGAGCCAATGGACGTTATTTATTTGGATTTTGCGAAAGCCTTTGATAGAGTACCTCATCAGAGATTGTTTTCGAAGGTTCAACCACATGATATATGTGGTGGTGTTAAGTGGATACAAAATTGGTGAATGGGAATAAGGCAGAGAGTTGGCATAAATAGGATATTCTCTGAGGGGTATGAGGTAAAAAGTTGATTGCTACAGAGATCAGTATTGGGACCAATTTCGTTCTTGATATATATAAATGATTTGCACAATGAAATCGGAACCATGATTGCAAAGTTCACAGACAACACAAAATTATGTGGCAGAGGTGGATCTATTGAGATTGAATTTGGATAAAATTCAAAAATGGTATGAGAGCTGGCAGATGAAGTTTAATGTATATAAATGTACAGTCATCCACCTGGAGAGATCCGTTACAAAGTATATTTACATGATAAGAGAAAACAATATTAGAAAGATTAAAAAATAAAGAAACCTAGATGTTAAAATAGTTCATACAGGTAAGGTTTGTGAGCAAGTCCAGGTGGTAGGGAAAAAGACATGCAATGCTGGGTAGGATAAAAAGAAACATTACACATAGAAGCAAGAAAGTGATAGTCCAACTGATCAAAGCATTTTTGAGACTTAAATTAGAATATTGTGTTCTGGTATGAAGTCCTTATTATAGAGGGGATAAAAACATGCTAGAAAGATACAAAGACAAGCTACTAAACTTATAGTGGGTTTTTCCAGAAATATAGTTATGAGGAAAGACTCTGAAAAACTGATCAACAGCGTCAAACTTAACTTAACTTAAAATCTTTATACTGGTTTGAATCGCATAGCTTTTAGAGCAAAGTAATTTAAATAAAACTGGTTGTATACAGACTCTGCAGAGTCTTCTAAACCAGTATAAAGATGTTAAGTTAAGTTAAGACTGCAGAGTCTGTATACAACCAGTTTCATTAAGATTTCCTTGCTCTAAACCTTAGCGCATTCAATCTATTCTTAAATGCATTAATGCATTATATGCAAGCAGTTCAGGAGGTACATTGGTAAAAATACATAAACAATCTTAACTTGGCATTAGTCTTTATGTCCCTGAATTTTTATATTTCATTTAGTAAGGTGTAAGTCATTAAATAAATCCTGTACTGGTGTATCATGATGCAGGATGAACTTAAAGAGATGGGGATACATGGATGATAAGACATGTGACTGTGGAACAACACAAGGCCCAGACCAGATATGAATTCGAAATGACTTAACACAAGTTTACAATATAATCAATGGAAAGGAGGAATTAGACTATATTAAGTTTTTTTAAAGTACAACCGGCTTCAACTATAAGGCACAGCTACAAATTAATTAAAGACAGGTTTAAAGATTAGATATAGGGAAATATTTTCTTAGTCAGAGATTGGTGAATGCTTGGAATGCATTGTCACAGAATATAGTGGAGGCAGGGTCAGTTAATGCATTCAAAAATAGACTAAATGCACACAGTTATATTTAGTTTAAGTAGATGGAAAAACCTGGTTGGATACAGGCTCTGTAGACCTTTCTAAACCAGTATAGTGAAGTTAGACTAAATTAAGTAAAGTAAAGTAAAGTAAGTTTGTTAACTTTATCAAGTCTTGTTAATTAATGCAACTGTTTATAAGTAGAAACTTCTATTCTGTTTTGTTTTTGTGTGCTGGGAGCTGGCAGTGTGTTTGTTTTTGTGTGCTGGAAGCTGGTTTGTTTTCTTGTCCAGTTTTGTGAAGTTTTCATCTCAGATCTCGAAATGAAAATTTCTTCATTAGACTCACCTGAATGCTACCAGGTCTGAAAGAGAAGCAAAGAATAGTAACACTGTAACCAGCTAGGCATGTCATATGAAGGGATTATGTAAGGCTGGCATGAAACCAGCTACCAAATTCCATAAAAATTATAAACCATAAGAAAATCAAATCAGACCTTCACATCCCATGGTAGTAGAGGGGTGTCTATGTCAGGTCAGAAACATTAGGAAACTTATATTATTATAATACAAACAATAATGTACGGCTGAAGTGTTTGGTCATTCTTGGGTGTTTTTATGGTCTATGTGAAGTCTTTCTTGGGTGTTTTTATGTTCTATATAATATCATTATTGGTGTTTTTGTTGTCTTTAAATATTATGTCATTCTTGGGTGTTTTTGTGGTCTATGTGAAGTCTTTCTTGGGTGTTTTTATGTTCTATATAATGTCATTATTGGTGTTTTTGTGGTCTTTGTGAAGTAATTCTTGGATGTTTATTTGGTCTATGTGAAGTCTTTCTTGGGTGTTTTTATGGTCTATATAATGTCATTATTGGTGTTTTTGTGGTCTTTAAATATGATGTCATTCTTGGGTGTTTTTGTGGTCTATGTGAAGTCTTTCTTGGGTGTTGTTATGTTCTATATAATGTCATTATTGGTGTTTTTGTGGTCTGTGGAGTAATTCTTGGATGTTTATTTGGTCTGTGTGAAGTCTTTCTTGGGTGTTTTTATGGTCTATATAATGTCATTATTGGTGTTTTTGTGGTCTTTAAATATGATGTAATTTTTTTGGTGTTTTTGTGGTTTATATAATGTCATTCTTGAGTGTTTTTGTGGTCTATGTGAAGTCTTTCTTGAGAGATTTTTGTGGTCTATATAATGTTATTCTTTGGTGTTTATTTTATCTTTGTGATGTTTTTCTTGAGTTTTGTGGGGTCTACATAATGTCAATCTTGGATGTTTTTGTGGTCTTTCTAAAAAATGTCATTCTTGGATGTTTTTGTAGTTTTTCTATAAGTGGTAAATGTTTTTATATCCACCTTTTCTTAAAGCTTAAACTACTTACCTAAACCATCTTTACCACTGTCTTGTCCTTTCTAATTGTATCTTCCTTTTCAGAAATCATATGTGCTAGGTTGTGACAATAAATGTATCCACAATGACCTGATTTTGAAAGCCATTTTATGGAATTCTTGTACCTAGCCCCTATAATTTTGTGGTTTCGTAAATTCAAAGTTGGCTGTACACCCTCTGGCTTGATATACACAAATTCGAACTGACCAGAAGTAGTGTGCTAAATTTAGCACAAAAATCTTAACAGGGCGTTCATCTTGCATATTATTTGAAATCATTACAATACGATTCTTTAATATGAATATTCCTAATCTTTTACTTTCATTCCCAATTTAAGTGAACTTTTATTGCTTACTCCTCTCATCCTTCTAGAAATTTATAAACGAACCAGTGAGAAGGCAATTCACGTAATCTATCTAGGAGTAAACTTGCATCTACCAGCATATTCAACATCTTCTCTAAGGAGATGTACCTCTCGCTTGTTTTGAGCCCCTGTTTTTTAGGAAATATTAATGTCAATATTTCTTATTTGTTTTTGTTTTATATAGCTATCCTTTATTATCAGATGAGCTACAACGGAAAAATGTATCATTAATTCCTTACAGACGTTTTGGTAATTGGGTCAAGGTGAAGATTATAGTGTGCATTAAGGTAAAACTACAACGCAAGAAGAACTGGAGACCACCTTTAGCACCTTCTGAGCAACCCGAGCGAAATGGGAAAGATAACAGATTAACCGATGGAACTACCTTTTCTATGGAAAAGACGCCTGAGGATATACCAGATGGAGCAGGAGTGGTAAATGTGTTTTTTTTATTTTTGTTTTTGGGAAAAGGTTGGATTGAAATAGAGGTGGTAAAGACAAACATATAAAAGTTGCTGTGGCGAGATCATGAAGCAAGAGATGGGGAATGTCAATTATTATTTTTTTAAGAAGTTTAATGATTGATCTTAAAAAAAGACACGGACATATGTATGCTAACGTATACTTCAATTACGACTATGTTTTTGTTTCACAAATTAATTCTGAACAACAAATACTTTTCCAGTTATTTCTAGAGCTCTGTCTCGACAAACCTATACTAATAGTATGTTTTTATTATATACAAATATACATTTCTATTATATCTCATAAAATATTCTAGCAGAATATGTCATTAATGACACAAAAATGACTTACTGTTAAATATTGAAAAATTTTGAGTTTAGCTCTGACATTTATTCTCTGCTTACAGTTTTCAATGTGTTTCTGTTGACTGTTGAGAAACTTTTTTATCTAAATGTCTCAAAATCTTAAAAGTAACATTTCTAATATTGATCTTTCAGATGTCAAGAGCAGGAAGTGTGTACTCTTCCAGGAAAGACCACAAATCTAGCACAGGAAGTCAAAGTGGGTCAAGCCACTGCTCTAGCTGTTCTTCAGTCTCAGACTCTGCCCAAACCAAGAAAATTGACCTTGAAGCTGACCATGAAATAAATGAAGTGGAAGTTGTTTATGCCAAGGTAGATGATGCCTTCATCTTATTCTTCATGTCCTGTTTTCCTTCCAAACAAAGTATTGGGTCATTTCTACAGTTGATCTCCTAAGGAAGTCTGTACAAAGCACTTTGCATGCTTTTGTAGTGGTCGTTTTTGTAGCGATTTGTTTTACATGATGAGGTTACTGACACCATGCTCACTTTTTTAGTCACATTTTGTGACATAACTTAACCGTTTTATACTGGTCTTATACCCCGCGGAGTCTGTATATAACCAGTTTCATTAACATTTCCTTGCTCTGAAAACTATGCACATTTAATCTATTCTTAAATGCATTAATTGTCCCTGCCTCCACTACTTCCTGTGGCAACGCATTCCAGGCATTCACCACTCTCTGGCTAAAAAAATATTTCCTAATATCTAATCTGGACTTTTCTTTTGTTAATTTGTAGCTATGCTCTCTTGTTCTTGTAGGTGGTTGTATTTTGAAAAACTTGTTATAGTCTAATTTATTAAATATGGAAGTACAGTGGCCCGATTCTTTCCACCTTTGTAAGAAGCGACAGGATGCATTTGGAGCATGTTTTCATCTTGGTGGACTCGCTCACCTATGTAGATTCATTCACCTAGGTAGACTCGTTCATCTTGTAGATTCATTCACTTTGGTTGATTTTGATGACCCGTTCCTCAGTGTAGCTACAGGTCACAACTCCAGGCTCTCCAGTGGACCTTGTCCTGGGCCATGGAAGTCCAGTGCATGGTAAGCTCTCCTTCAGAGGCGTCTTGGATATAATTGTGTGCAGCAAGGAAGTCTGACAAACGCATTGGAGGTCTTCCCCACGGTCTCCTTGTACCTCAGGGGTACAAGATTGTTGTGCCTACGATAGATGTATTTATTGACGTCTTCTAGATGCACCCCGCCAAGGAAGATTGGATTCCAATTATGAAACGATTTCACAACACTTTTGTCTTCGAGACATTCATCTCCAGTCCCACTTTCCTGCCCTCTCCATCGAGTAGCTGCGTCATTTGATAGGCCTCTGCTGCTGACTCAGTCATGAACACTATGTTGTTGGCAAATTGAAGGGGATTCAGGCGTCTGCCGTCAATATTGATGTCGAAGGTGTCCCAGTTGCAATGACTGATGACTGATGACTGATTTCAAACATGCAGAGAAGATATTTGGAGATAGGATCCACTTGTTGGACCACCTTCTGAACTGGAACCTATGTAGATTCACTCACCTATGTAGATTCATTCACCTATGTAGATTCACTCACCTATGTAGATTCACTCACCTATGTAGATTCACTCACCTATGTAGATTCACTCACCTATGTAGATTCACTCACCTATGTAGATTCACTCACCTATGTAGATTCACTCACCTATGTAGATTCACTCACCTATGTAGATTCACTCACCTATGTAGATTCACTCACCTATGTAGATTCACTCATCTATGTAGATTCACTCACCTATGTAGATTCACTCATCTATGTAGATTCACTCACCTATGTAGATTCACTCACCTATGTAGATTCACTCACCTATGTAGATTCACTCATCTATGTAGATTCACTCATCTATATAGATTCACTCACCTATGCAAATCCTAAAATCCAAATGAAACATGTGGGTGGCATAGCAGTTGACATCCTTACAGGAAGCCTGTGCCAAAACATGAATATGCTCTTGTAATGTTGGTTTCTGTAGCAGTTTCTATTTGTTTTACATGATGAAATTGCTAGCTCCATGCACAAATTTCTTTTAGTCACCTTTTACAACCTATTTTCTGCTCCTGACCAATGGGTCACAGAACTGACATTGGCATTCCTGTCAACCCGACTTAGGCACTGCCCTCATACATTTTTAATACAATCTGTAATTTACATAAAGAAACCGTATCAATGTAAATTTTAAAATTAAGCAATTTACAAGAAGTTCAGATTTCTGTTGTTTGGATAAACAATTAGTTTAAATTAATATTTGCAGATTAATATGTGCAGTGTAAAAAGTAAGTCGCGTGTCCTTTCACAGAACATAGCTTCTTACAACTGCCACCTATTTGGCTTATAAGTTTCTTGGCAAGTGTGCAGTACGGTATGTTGCCATTACATTTCATACAGGGAGGAGCAATAGGTCGAGAAAGAAACCCAGTGTCTGCCAAAATGGATACAAGTGGGAATCGAACCCGGGATGTTGGGATTGTGAAAACCGAGCGAGTTTCACCCCTGCGCCACGCAGTGTATTGTATCATAATATTTGTTTGATTAGATACATTTTTTTATTTAATAATATTGCATTTTATAGTTTTCCGATTCTTTTATTTCCTTGTATTGTTTATCTTCTTCTTCTTCTTCGTTTGTTCTCAATCTCCCGCTACCAAACCCTGAAAGGGCTTAAGTAGCAGAATGTAGCCCAGAGAAAGGAATGCGTTGTGTCGTAGTTTACAGCTTGACTGCGATATTTGCACCTTTCGGTCCAACACATCCAACTTTAGCAAGCATTTTTTGAGTACCGGGTTAGCATTCCTTCTTCGATCCCTTCTCCTTAGCCAGTCTGCCCTGCTGCAGCCTGTTATCCAGGATCACCGCGAGGAGGTGTAGAAGGGTCTTCGCAGCTCTGGTTCGCTAACCCTGACGCTAGCAGTCAGCTATGGGTCGCTGACCACCGCAGCTCATGCGCTGCTCAGCGTCTTAATCCTGTATTGTTTATGAAATACAACATATCACTTTAAAAAAAAAAAATCTAGTATCAAATATGGCAGAATAGTAATACTTGAAAAATACACATTGGGGATATTTAAGTATCAAAACATGTTAATTGCCAGTTATGAGGCTAGAAAAAGGAATATTCTATGGAACAAAACAACAGCTTACAAACACTTACAGATACTACTATATGGCATTGGGCCAATGGATAGGGGCACACAGACTACCAGATCAATAGCCAACCAACCAACCATTTCCACCTGACATGCCCATGTATGCTGTCCACACATCAAAGGAACAGATAAATTAGACTATAACAAGTTATTCAAAATACAACTACCTACAAGAACAAGAGGGCATAGCTACAAATTAACTAAAGAAAGGTCCAGATTAGATATTAGGAAATATATTTTTAGCATTGCCACAGGAAGTAGTGGAGACAGGGACAATTAATGCATTTAAGAATAGATTGGATGTGTATAGCTTTTAGAGCAAGGAAATTTAAATGAAACTAATTGTATACAGACTCTGCAAAGTCTTCTAAACCAGTATAACGAGGTTAAGTTAGGTTACAGTTGCTGTCATTTTCTCTTACTTTTAAGGAGCATGGTTTTCTTTCTGTTTTTCATGATATTTTAATCAATCAAAGTCTGTCGCTTCTCTTTGTGCAAAGACCATTGACAACATCCCACCAACATACATGATCCCGGGCTGTTCTTTCTGCCTGTCTCCATTGGTAACCATTTAATCTTAGTTTCTTTTCACGTTCTCTTCTCCGTGTATTCAGAAGGGCAGTCAGTCATGGAGGTTCCTTGTGGTTTTCACCTCACTGCGTCATTCTTCTCATTTCCAAAGGACCTTCCTTTCCCAAGGCCATTTGCTTTTGCCATGTTGTCAACATTTTCATAACTGACTTTGTTTTCATAGATTTGGGCTGTCGGTCATAACCTGACCTATAATACCATAAGTGATGTTGTCTGTGTTTAGTCTAATGACCTATCCAGCTTCAGTGACCCTTCTAGAAGCTTTTGCTTCCAATGGCATGGCTCCTGAGATCATTGAGATATGCAAGTGTCCTCACCATTCCAATGTAGCACATATTTAAGTGTTGTTATTAAATGTCTCTCTTTCTTCTGTGGCATTCGTCTTGAAAAGTATATTGAGACATTGTGTCATAGTTTACAACGAGACTGCAATATCTGCACCATTCGCTAGACACATCCGATTTCAGTTGGCTTTTTTTAGTACCAAGTACCACTATGATCTCTATCTCTTGGCCAGGTTACACTAGTGACTTGTATAACCTGTTTCCAGGGCCGCCTCGTGGAGGCAGAATAGAGTCTTGGTCAGTAATGGCTCACTGACCGTGATGCAAATAGTTAGCTATAAGTGATGGCTGCTGTCAGCTCATGGCTGTTGCATCTTTGCCTCATTAAGTGTCTGATTGGCATAGTGATAGAGCTCTCACTTTTCATAAGAAAGATGCTGAGTTTGGCTTCTATTATCAGCACAGTCCATAGCTTATTGTTAAAGAAGAAAAGGCATAGAGGAAGGAAACTGGCCAAACCCACCTCATAAACAAGCTGTGGCCAAGTACAATCAAGTCTCTAACACTTCATTCCTGACAGATGTGACTGCTTTGAAGTACTTCCTTTATTTTTGTCACCTTTTTTGTTAAATGAAGGAGTGTCTTAGTATCAAAGTAGTTAGATCATTTGCTTCACGCGGCAATTGTAGCAGGTTCGTTCTCCAGTACAATCCAGCAGATACAGCTGTAAATGGTTGTCCGACTTGCTGTTAGACGTGACAAGGCAGCAAGAAGAGGATCTCATCTCTAACACTTCATCCCTGACAGCAGTATCAGTTATGGAACTACCTTTACCTTTTTATAGAATGCAGAATATGACCCAAAATGAACAGTTTAAGGAAGAACACTTTCAAAATGTGAACAGCTTAGTGAAGTGCATGTCACAATGTGAACAGTTTAAGGAAGAACACTTTCACAATGTGTGCAATTTAGTGCAGGACTTGCTATAAATTGGGTAGATTTAGTTGAGAATATGTCACAGATTTTGTACATTTAGTGAAGAACAATTAAACAGTGTGAACAGTTTAGTCAAGAACTGTGTCACAGTTTGAAAATATTTAATCAAGCATATGTCACAGCTTGAGTTGATACAGTCAAGAACTGTATCACAGTGTGGACAATTTACTCAAGAACATATCAGAGTTTGGGCAGAATTACTCAAGAACTGTGTCACTGGGAGAATAGTTTAGTCAATAATATATCACAGATTTGGCAGATTTAGTCAAGAACAATGTAATAGTTTGAGAATATTTAGTCAAGAATATGTTAGTTTGGGTAGATTTATTTAACAGCATGTCACAGTGTGTACAGTTTAGTTAAGAACATGTCACAGTAGAGATAGTTTAGTCAAAAACATGTCACAGTGTGGATGGTTTAGTCAAGGACATGTCACAGTTGGGGACAGTTTAGTCAAGAACATGTCACGGCATGGACAGTTTAGTCAAGAACATGTATCAGGGTGGATAGTTTAGTCAAGAACCTGCTACAATATTGACTGTTTAGTCAAGAACATATCACAGTTTGAAGAGATTTAGTCAAGAACATGTCACAGTTTGAAGAGATTTAGTCAAGAATGTCACAGACTAGGTAGATTTAGTCAAGAATGTCACAGACTAGGTAGATTTAGTCAAGAATGTCACAGACTAGGTAGATTTAGTCAAGAATGTCACAGACTAGGTAGATTTAGTCAAGAATGTCACAGACTAGGTAGATTTAGTCAAGAATGTCACAGACTAGGTAGATTTAATCAAGAATGTCACAGACTAGGTAGATTTAGTCAAGAATGTCACAGACTAGGTAGATTTAGTCAAGAATGTCACAGACTAGGTAGATTTAGTCAAGAATGTCACAGACTAGGTAGATTTAGTCAAGAATGTCACAGACTAGGTAGATTTAGTCAAGAATGTCACAGACTAGGTAGATTTAGTCAAGAATGTCACAGACTAGGTAGATTTAATCAAGAATGTCACAGACTAGGTAGATTTAGTCAAGAATGTCACAGACTAGGTAGATTTAGTCAAGAATGTCACAGACTAGGTAGATTTAGTCAAGAATGTCACAGACTAGGTAGATTTAGTCAAGAATGTCACAGACTAGGTAGATTTAGTCAAGAATGTCACAGACTAGGTAGATTTAGTCAAGAATGTCACAGACTAGGTAGATTTAGTCAAGAATGTCACAGACTAGGTAGATTTAATCAAGAATGTCACAGACTAGGTAGATTTAGTCAAGAATGTCACAGACTAGGTAGATTTAGTCAAGAATGTCACAGACTAGGTAGATTTAATCAAGAATAAACCCCAGTGTGTTATATTTTGTATGTCCTAATTATTCGCATGCTCTAATTGACTTTTGGTTGCAGGAGCCCAATGACTGTTTCTGTTACTTCTGTGTCAAGAGATGTGTGTGGTTCAGTAAAATTGAGAAGACGATGCTTGGGCGGGTATGGTGGGCAGTTCGATGCTTCATGTATCACGTTGCAGAGCATAGGTACTTTGATAGTTTCATCATCTTCATGATTCTCGGCAGCAGTATTGCATTGGTAAGAAGTTCATTAAAACTTGGACATTATACAACCTGTTTTAAAGTGGATTCATAAAATTTTGTCTAGCTAAATTCCATCACTAGCCAAGAACTGTTCACCCACAGCAATCAAGAAGAAATGTACATTATCACAACCGGCAATGCTGGAATTAGATTTATTATATCCTAAAAAAATATCATGATACCATGAACTGAACCATTAACAGTTTGACTAAGGGAATTGGAACCTCTGGCCATGGTGGCTTTTAGTCATTCCAAGTCAGTTCTGGAGGTACTGAAACACACCCCATACAACATTTTTTTAAACATTTCTAATGGGAAAAAAACATGAAAAAAAACTTGTAAAAGTTGATTAAGGTTGAGTTTAATCAAAATTTGTTAATGGGTATGGTCAGATACCGCACCGATACGAGAACACAAACAAAACCTATGTTATGACCAAGAGGCCGTCATCAGGGACAACAATACTGAACTAACAAATCAACATATAAGAAAAAATGGTCAACTGATCTGTTTCTGATAGTAGACCCAGTCTGTCTAAGCGACCGATTGGGCCAGATGCTGACTGAAACATTTCTAGTAGGAAAAATGATCAACAACATATCACGGCCAACGCGATTAGCGTTACCATGAAATGGATCCCTGGACATAGCAAGATTTTCCACAAACAAGATGGTGGATAGATTTGCAAAAATAAAAACCTCCAAACAACAAAGGATAGACCCTGTAACAACTACACAGATAGGTGAATCCTTAGAAATAATATCAGGAAAATTTGGCTGAACAGGTGAACAATAGGGTCATCAGTTTGCAGTGTATTTAGCAAAATGTCACAGATTAGAAAATAATAATGACATAAGTAGAACACACAGAAGAGTACACTGTCTCACCTTTCATTTCAAAACAGGACACACTAGAGTCAATAGCCACTTAAACCACATCAATCCTCAGAACCTGCCTTTATACAGACACTGCTTTCACCCTGATAAAACAGTTAGACATCTACTCGTTGTATGTATATAAGAATGGCATATGGCTGATAAGAGCAGGCTTGCATAGCAGCTATTAGATAACAACAACAGCAGCCAAAATTACTATGATATGGACCCCAGAGGGAAGATAACAGAGAATAAACCTAAGGATTTTACAAAGAGCCGTAAAAGCCTAAATGAAAATCATAAAGCAGAGTTTTGGTGTGGTAGATTCTAGGTTTAGCCAAGTAGTTACTTATCTAAAGAGTTCCAACATGTGTCTACACAATGACACGACTTCACACAGTAAAACAAAGTAAACACTATCCTGGAGGGCGCCACGTAGCCAGTGGTTAGCACGCTGGCTTCACATCTGATTGGTCCTAGGTTCATTCCCCAGTTGAGGCGGTAGTGTTTTTTCAGACCGCAATGGCTCCCGGGTCGACACAGCCTTAAATGGGTACAGGTTCAGTCCGGGAAGTAAAAGCAGCGAGGGAGAGGAGATGGCTACCGCCCTCATCTAGCCGAGCCTTTGAAATGTGAGATCGCTAACACCTCACACCCCTACGGCAGTAATGCTATGGGTGACTTTACTATCCTGGCCATAAAAAAAAAAACAATATTATTTATTACAAGAAAAATTGTTGGACAGTATCAACAAAAATCAAAGTATATCTAAATTAAATAATCATAATATATATATTGAACTACTATAGGATGTTTTAAGAATTATCTTTTGATATTTCCTCCAAGATCTATGGTACTCAGGTTCTTGCTGCTGCGCTCCCTTATTTGCACACTCAACACACAATCACAAACTTGTCCTGTCGATCGGATAATGTGCTGAGTCATTCTGTGCATTCACATATAATCAAATCACTTTCAATTAGGTGATCTGTACATTCACATACAATCGGTTCATGTATGATCAGGCGATCTGTGCATTCATGTGTAATTAGATAACGTCAATTATAATCAGATCACATACTCACTTGTGATCACATACTCAGTCGATCTGTGCATTCACACCTAATCAGAACACACACCATTCCTAAAGTGTCCTGCACATCCAACACACATTCAGATCTCGTCCTTAGGCGATCTGTACACTCTTATAACTGTTCAGAACATACATCATTCCCAAGGTGTCCTGCATGTACAACACACATTCAGATCTCTTACTGTTCACAGGGTGTCCATCATAAGCACCTATTGAGCGACTGGCCAAAACTCGAGGTGTATGAAGGTACAGTCACCCTGCAAACTCACTCACTTCTAGACACTCTCAGCCTTCCTCCTAGCCAGTCTGCTAAGTTCATCCAGCAGAGTATTTTATAGTCTCAAGCAACAGCATGGCTGTTCAATGGTCTTCTGTTGTTTGACTTGGCCATAAATCTAATTTTTAACTACCCCCAATTGTTATTGGTTGACTATCCTCGAATCACTGTCACTCTAAATGTTGTAGCCAGTCGTGGCAGCATTAGACTGTCACAAACCCCCATCTACGCCAATTCTGAACGCAAGAGTGGTCAGCTTGGAACACCCACCTCAGCTCCAAACACCCACCCCTGTACCAGACAAAGTCTTTCACCTAAACCCCTTGTTGTCTTTGTTGACCTAGTATTGAATCAATGATTGACCTTGACACGCATTCAGGCAACCTTTGATCTTAGAGTCACCAGCCCAATCTCCCCTGCCCTAAATGCCCAAGCTCCAGCTGGAATTGTTACATTGGCACTGCATGAAGGATGGCCACAGACCAAGCTAAGTGGGGAGAGTTTGTTGCCATGAAAGTTACCATCATGTGTCAGGGCCAGTGACTGCTTTGTCTGCCTTCGAGCAAAGATCAAAGAGGATCAGACATTATGATCAAAGTGACCTCAATGACCCGGTAGGAGTGCCTAAAGCTGATGGCAAAAGCAATGAAATAATAAAAAACTTTAATTAAATGTCAACAAATAAATATAATTAAAGATTGATTTGCTTAGTTTACTTGTTCCTTGATGCAGAAAATATTTGAAAATGTGGGTATTAAAATGTTCTGAGAAGATTAGAAAACTTCTTCTATAACTTATATTTAACAAAGAAATAATTGAAAGTGTAAGAGACTACATGATTGTAAGCAAGCGTCTGCTAACTGTTTTTCTCTTATTTGAAGGGGGAAAAAAGATTGTTTTGATGTGTCCATGTCTGAACCATCTTCGTGTGTGATAACTTCTTTTGGAAAAGATGACTCTGGTGGATCTTGCTCATTACAGCTGGTCTTGTGAGGCCAAAGTCCAATATATTTTAGATTTGACAAACTTTAGTTTGCTGCCTCACTGTGGTCCATTTCTATCAGATTAAAAGAAATTCAAAATAATAACTGGTGCTCACCTGAATTGTTTTAGCTGAATTTGCAGGGCCTGAAACTGACCATTTAGAACAGAAGTAGCACTGATTTGCAAACAAACCTGTTTCAAAAGGACCCTTGACAGCTTTCAGAAAAAGTGTAATTACTTTTTTCACAGCACCAGTTCAAGAGAAAACTTTGTCTTCATCCTTTTCATTTTTCTATATGCGTCTTTCGATAGATTTGCACAGGAAAATTAATATTTAAAAACCAAATGTGATCAACTAAATGTGATTGCATTTCTTAACTGAAAACTGAGAGTATATCCTGTCTACATTTATGTATGTAAATATATATATATATATGTCATTGTTTAGATTTGTTTGTTAACCTTTAAACCCTGTGTAGCATATGATTTTAACAAATACACACTAATATGACCTGCAAGACAAGACAGAAGCAGAATCTCGAAAATGGGTCAGATGACTCCATGGAACAGCTCTTGACTATGGTATGGAGATTAACGTTGGAAAGACTAAATTAATGACCAACAACGCCAAGGACTTCAACAATGGGAGAAAAGCTAATGGCCAGGAACTCTTAGAAGTCTAATGTTTTAAATATCTGGGATAAATTGTCAGTGATACAGGATCACAATGTGAGGCGTTGGTCAGAATAGCACAGACAATAACGGTGCTTGCAGATAAGCAGTTAGCCACGTGCACAAAAAATCAGATTAATGTGCACATTGGTTCTGTCAATATTCCTTTATGCTTGTGACAGGGACATTTACAGCTGACCTGCAGCGAAGGATACAGGCCTTGGAGATGAGATGTTCCCAAAGACTTCTAAACATCACGTACAAAAACTGAGTTACAAAGGAGAAAATACAAGAAAGAATTGAAACAGCAATAGGGCTTTTTGACGACCTCCTGGCAACTGTCAAAAGAAAGAAACTCGCTTGGTACGATCACATATCGAGATCAAATGGTCTTACAAATATGATCCTGCAATGCAGATGACAAAGAGGTCATCCCAAAAAAAGGTGAGAGGACAACATAAAAGAATGGATCAATCTCTGACCAAAAGAGGAACAGGCAGTGGCCACTGACAGAGAGGGATGGCGTGAGATTGTGGGGATGTTTTTATTTGTGCCCCAACGACCTCACCGGTTACAGGATGACCTGACCTGACTGATGTGTATATATATATATATATATATTTCTTTATTCTTTTTTTATTATTATTTTTTATTCAGGCCTTAGAAGATGCTTACCTTAATGAGAAGCCACTGATGAAAGAGATATTAATGTACTTGGACAAAATTTTCACCATAATCTTCATTGTTGAGATGCTGGTGAAATGGTTGGCCTTCGGATTCAAGACTTACTTCACTGATGCTTGGTGCTGCCTGGATTTCATCATTGTCATGGTCAGTGCCTTGTGGTTTCAAGAATTAGAGCATTTCTACTTATTTGGACAAACTTTCACATTTTAAAAATATCTTGATAGTTGTGAAACCCATGGATGGCAAATCACATATATTATGAAACAACTACCAGGATAAACTGATTATTGATTGATTGATTCACTAAGATGGAACATAAAGCCACATCTATAACTGCCTCTTTTTAGAAGGCCTATATCTTGGCTTATGTAGTGGCAGTTTTAATAGCAATGTGTTTATATAGTGAGATTGTTGGCCTCAAATACATCCCTCTTTAGTCATACTTTGCAACATATTTGGATGGCTGCAGTGGTTCTATAATTTTCAGCCCTGGTAGCATTCAGGTTCAATTAATTAAAAGCACTAAAATATATACAATCCATCAGACATCAGATCAAAATAAATAGCTTAGGCACTCTAAAAACACTAACACAGTTTGTCCGTGCAATGAGGCATTGTAGACATCTAAACACAATAACACAGTTTGTCCATGCAATGAGGCATTGTAGACAATGTGACATTCATTTGAAAAAAATGCTTAGCTTACATTCTTTTTTGGCACCATGATGAAATTTTTAAAAATTAAGTTAAGATCAAATGAATAAGATGGGCCTAAATATCTTCTTCTTCTTCTTCGTACGCTGTCAGACGTCAACTTGTATTTGTTAGAAGAAAGCAGTTGTCATCCTGAGACTGTCGACACTGCCATAGAGTTTGTCTAGTGTTGGCACTGGTGATGGCCACATGTGCTTTCTCTGGTCCTCGTATGTCGGGCAATTTTGCAACAGATGTTCGGCGGTCATTTTCCCTGTACCACAGGTGCATTCGTCAGTGCCACCTATCTTCAATTTATTGAATAGATGGTACCTCAGTCTGTTGTGGCCTGTGCGGAGTCTGAAGACCACGCCCTGCTCTCTTCTGCTCAACTGGTAATAGGCATCATTTTTTGTGTAGCCAGTATGCTCTATTTCCCATTTGGCCATGTATCTGGCCCTAATAAACCTTTTGGACTCTTCGTAGGTCACACTAGAATCTGGTTGTGGTAATCTTGCACCTTCTTTTGCCAGTCTGTCTGCCTCCTCATTGCCTTGAATCTTACAGTGGGAGGCCTGAATATCATAATCCTAAAAAAACCTATAAAATTAGGTCTGTAACTGGGGCTCACCCCTGACTTACATTTTAATCTTTTGGGCTACTTCTTTCAGTTTCATTGATGAGGCTCCAGCAGCTTTGACTTCCTCTTTTACCACACAATTTCAGGTCATTTTAATGTTCTCATATTTGTCTTCCATTTGGTTCTGTTCTATTAAAAATTGAGATCATTGCACTCTGGACAGACCCATAGAATGCTTCTCTTTTCTACACACTGTAGGCCGGATTCTCCTCATAACTGTTATTCTGGAATCCCACTTTCAGTTTTGTTGCTCTTTTTTGTATCCTTTCCAGCATGTTTGTATATCCTCTACGATAAGGACTCTACACCTGTACACATTACTTCAATCTAGGTCTAACTAATGCTTTATACAGTTTGACTATCACTTCCTTGCTCCTATGTTTCTTCTTCTTCTTCTTCTTCTTCGTTCGTTCTCAATCTCCCACTTCCAAACCCTGAAAGGGTAAGTAGCAGAATGTAGTCCAGAGAATGGAATGCATCATGTCATAGTTTACAGCTTGGCTGCGATATTTGCACCTTTTGGTCTAACACATCCGACTTCAGCAAGCATTTTTTTAGTACCAGGTTAGCATTCCCTCTTCGATCCCTTCTCCTTAGCCAGTCTGCCCTGCTGCAGCCTGTTATCCAGGATCACTGCGTGGAGGTGTAGAAGGGTCTTGGCAGCTATGGTTTGCTGGCCCTGATGCTAGCAGTCAGCTATGGGTCGCTGACCACTGCAGCTCATGCGCTGCTCAGCATCTTGATCCCGCTCCTATGTTTAATATTTCTTTTTATCATATCTAACATTGCATTTGCCTTTTTCGCTGCTACCTGGACTTGCTCACTCACTTTCCTTTTTTATATTTCTGATATTGAGGTACTCTATCAAAGGCTTTAGCAAAATCAAGATAAATAACATCCACTGGCTCCCCTTTATCTATCATTTTGGCAACTTCCATGAACTCCAATAGATTTGTTAAGCATGATCTCCCTCTAGTAAACCCACGCTGACTATTTCTGATTAGATTAAACTTTTCTAAATGCATTACAATGTTTTCTTTGATTATTGACTCTAACAATTTACAGACTATGCTCGCTAAACTCACCGGTCTATAATTTGCCGGATCTGATTTTTTGCCCTTTTTGAATAAGGGGATCACTCCTGCATCTTTCCAATCCCCTGGAACAATTCCTTTTGCAAGTGATTGAGAACATAATATAGCCAATGGTTTTGCGAGTTGGTTTCTAATTTCAAACAGCAATTTTGGATGAATACCCTTTAGCCCTGGACAACTCCAATTTTGTTTAAACCATTTCCTCTATAATACAGATTGATCTTAATCCCTCTGTATCCATGTCTCCTTGGAAAATATATATAGGCTATGGGATCTTGGAGCAGTCTTCTTTTGTGTAGACTGCTAAAGTACTGATTGAGTAGATTAGCTGCCTCCCTATCTCTGCAATCCATTCATGTTGTAGCAAACCATTTATTACTTCTCAAAGTAGAGATTGATATAATAATAACCCTTGTTAAATAGATGATAAATGCTCTCAGAAACCAGGGCATTTATGAAACATATACCAAACTGATCAAAGAAACCAACAAAAACTGCAATGCATAGGTTATGCTATACCATCATTTAGTATATGTTCCGATAGCAAGAGTAGTCTGACAGGGCAACACTATCTCCCCAAAACTATTTACAGTGGCTCTCAAAAAGATTTTCCAACAGTTAAATTAGATTGACAATGGTGTAGATATAGATGGCGAGTACTCACCTATTTAAGATTTGCGGATGACATTATACTCATCAGTCATACCATTGATGAAGACAATAAGTCTTGAACAGCCAAAATGAGGTCAAAAAAGCTGAGGATCTGAAGATAAATAAAAGTAAAACATAATGCCTCATACAAAGCCTTCTGTCTCAAGCAGGAAAACAAGCTGGAAGAAGAAACCATCAAGGATGTCAACTCCTACATCCAACTAAGTCAAGAGATAAATACTTGACTGTTTCCTCTTGTCTTTCCGTGTCCAAGCACCACGTTATATATCTTGCATCCAGTATTCAGCTACATGGATTGCCTTGTCATTTGTCTCCAGCATGTTGCACGAATTGCATGTTTCCTAGAGGTTGGGCCAGGTCATCAGGTGGTCTGGGTCTTGTATTGTGCCGCAATCACATATGTCATCATTTGTTTATCCCCATCGCTTCATATTTCTCTCACCCCGTGATACATCAGTTCGTAGTCTGTTCAGCGACTTCCATGTTGTGTAAGGTAGATAATGTCCAGGAGCAGGTTCTTCAGAAGTTCCATCTCTGGGGCCTGCACCAATTCTGGCCACCTCTCGATACAGCGAATTTCGGGGTTTGTATGTATTGGGTTTGTTGTTTTTAGAAAGCTGTGTCTGGATTTGAGTCTTGTGTTTTGTACCTGATGTCCAAACATTGGGGGCCTTGGGTCGTGCTCCTGTTTTTCTCATTCGATTTCTGCTGCGATGCTTTTTCGGATCTCGGGGGGGGGGGGGGGGGGGGGGGGGGTGCTGTGCCAATTATGTGGTATATTTTATCAATGGAGGTGGGTTTTAGGCACCCCGATACTATCCAACTGTTTTATCAAGAACATATCAGAGTGTGGAGAGATTCTGACATGAACATGTCACAGATTGAACAGATTTAGTCCAGAACATGTCACAGTGTGTCACATTTTATATATCCTAAATATTCATATTTGCCTTAGACAATCTCTAAGGTGATGATCATATAGCTGATTAGAAGTATGGAGTTCTTGTCAGCTTTAGAAAGTGGACAGAGGTACCTGTGCAGCCAGTCTTAAGAACCATTTTTTATTTATAGTGATGTTGAAATGCTCAATCACATTTCTAATGCCTGTTTTATTGAGCTGCTTCAACAGCCCAGCCCCATCAGCAATAATAATTGTTTCAGTTATCTTAAGTTTTATTATATACTCTAGCTCTCTATTGTGATGCTGGTTGGCGAGTCCATGGAAACATCAACAGGGGGCTTTGGTGCAATGAAGGCCATGAGAACATTGAGAGCTCTGCGTCCACTACGAGCTGTCAGCCGTTGGGAGGGCATGAGGGTGAGCATGTTAGAGTAAAGAATATATTTTTATCAATCATTGATCTAACTTGGAGTGTTATTTTTGTCTAAATTGAGTGTTACGGCTTTGCATACATGCATTTTTAGTGTAATAATGACTAGATGAGAGAACAATGTTTAGAGAATTGTGAGAATGGGTTCTTCTCAGTAATTTTTTATACTTCATTATTTTTTAATGTTTAATCTCTTTGAAATTTTTCAGTTATGATTTTGAACATTCTTAAAGACCTTGGGGAGGAGCCAGATCTCCTACTAGGTGTGTCAGCTAAGTGGTGGATAGCTGAATGGTCTTTATATTTGGAGGTTAGCTGTGAATACCAAATAAACAGCCGTGAGCCAAAAACAATGGTCTGCATGGACACTAAAAGAAGGCAGCCCTCTCCATCATGCAAAGACACAACATGCCAATTATATGCTTGACTACTGCTGAAGATGGATGTGTCTGACCGAAAGGTGCAAATATCGCAGTCAAGCTGTAAACTAGCAACACAATGCATTCCGTTCTCCGGACTGCATCCTGCTACTTGCAAAGCCCTGTTCGGGGCTTGGTAGTGGGAGATTGAGAACAAACGCAGAAGAAGAAGTTTGTCTACACACCTAATTATAAGTCAACAAAGGAAGAAAACTGATTGACGTTAAGATGATGAACTGGAGGGCATTACAGACAATGATTTTTTTTTAGAAGTGGGTTGTATTGTGTCCAGAGGTCAAAGGGACTACATCAAGGGATGTATCTTCAAACACATTATGGTACAGGACCTCAAAGAAGAAGGCAAGTTTGTCAACATCATCATTGTTCATACCCTGAATGAAGGGGATAGAGCTGATGTCAAAGACAAGTTCTTTAAACTGCTTGAGCAGACAGTGAATGATTGTCATGACAACACTATCCTCTTGAAGATTTAATTGCCAAAGTTAGAAGAGATCATTCTAGATGAGATGGAGTTATTTGGAGATATAGTGAACATGTTTTCATTGACAATGGAAAGTGACTACTGAAATTCTGCAGTGAGCAAAGCATGGTCATCACAAACACAAAAGTTTCATCACAAGTCTATGCATGCATACACTCAATGTCAAACAACAAGGAAATCCAAATCCATTATTGATTATGCAATCATGAGGATAGATTAATTTAAGTATGTAAGCAATGCCAGAGCCTGGAAAGGGTCAGAAATCAGAAGTGACCACTACCTCATGGCTGAGCCATAACTGGGCAAGGTCCAACGCAGTTTTAGAGCAAACCCAAGTTCAGTTCAGTTCAGTTCATCCCGTAACCCATCAGGTCATTGGGGCACACATGAAGACATGAAAATCCCACGCCAGCTCTCTCTGTCTGTCGCCGCCTGATGTATCTCACCGTGACAAAGGCCTGACCACTCAGCGATGTTGTCCACCCATCTCTTCCTTGGACGTCCTCGCCCTCTCTGTCCCGGTACGGATCCAAAGAGTATCGAGTTGGGAATTTCGTTGGACCTCGCGACGTGCCCGCACCAGGCCATCTTTCGTCTTTTGATAGTTTTGAACAGATCTTCAAATGGACCAATAGCATCTTCAACTCTCTGATGGATTTCTACGTTCGTGACATGATCTTTATATGTAACATTTAGGAGTTTTCTATAGCACCTCATTTCCATTACATGTATCCTGCCCTGGATATCTGCTGTAATAGTCCAGGTCTCGCATACAGAAATATTGATAGCACCAAAGAGCGCATTAGTCTAACTTTTATGCCGAGGGCGAGCCGCTTGTCTTGCCATATAGGTTTCAGCCTAGTCAGCGCCGCTGTTGTTTGTGCTATTCTTGCAATTACCTCTGGCTTCGAACCCTCTTTGCTGATCAACGATCCAAGATATTTGAAATGTTTCACCACCTCAAGTACCTGCCCATTTGCCTCTATGACAGATTGAAACCCTGCGACGTTATTGGTCATGAGTTTTGTTTTATCAGCATTTATTTCCATACCAAAACTCAGGGCCGTTCTATCCAATCTACCAATCAACTCCTGGAGTTCCCTCTCTGTGCCTGCCAATACATCAATATCATCAGCAAACCAAAGTACTCAAGATCTTATCGCCACACTCATGCAGCTGAGAGAAAACAAATCTTAAGTATGATAATGAAACGCACCTTTGTTTCTTGAACCTCGAAAAGGCGTTTGATAAGGTTCCCTGTCACATACTCTGGGATTGCCTAGAAAAGAAGGACATCCCAGAACCCTTGATCTGTGCCATACAGAGGTTTTATAAGACCTGCAGAAACTACATTAGGATAGAAAACTGAATCTCAGGAGTTCAAGACTACCACACTTCTCATGGATGGTGTTATCAAAGTCTGTATGGAGAAAACCAAAAACTACTTGGTGCGGAACTGGAGGATGAGACCGGTCTATATATAGAGCTGGTGTTTCCTGATGATGTAGCCTAAATTACTAAATTAGAGGTACATCTCCAGATCAATCCTCAAATCTGGAAATAGGAGCTGAAGAAGAAAGGAATGACCATTAGCATTTCAAAAACAAAAACCTCGGTGGTCTCGAGAGAAGAGAAGAGATATCATCTTTTTCTAGGTGAACAGCCTCTGGAACAAGTCAAGAAGTTAAAATACCTTGAAGGGGACAGCGTGGGCTAGTGGTTAAATGACACGGCTCACAACCAGAAGGTGCTGGGTTCGATCCCCATCACAGCACCGGCCTTTAACCTGGGGCAGCAAACCCTTAGAAAATGCAGGAGGAAGCAAGCCCTTACATAAAATGCATGCTGAAGTCAGATGCACTGGGCCAACAGGCGCAAAATAAAAACCACAGTGCAATGCACACCGCCTTGGGGATTAGAGAAATAAGGCGGACACAAAAAACAAAAACAAAATACCTTGGAGCTGTAATAAACCAATAGGGAGGTATTAAAGAAGAGTTCGCCATGTGAAGGGCAGCAACTGATGATAAACTTGTTCGTGCCATAAAGGAAGATGAAGTAAGAAAACTCAAATGGCTGTATACCATTCTACATATATACCAGTTTTGACTTATGGGTGTGAGTCATGGACAATAACAACAACCCAAAAAAAGCTAACCCCAAGCATCAGAAATGAGATATATAGGAAGATCGTCCAAGTAACAAGAAGATACAATTTCTACAATCAGACAATACAAGGTTAAGACTGGAGCAATCTTAGCTCCTGTAGTTTGGCCATGTCTGCAGAACAATAGAAGATCAGTTACCAGACTATCAACTTGCAGGTCTGGGAAGAAGAGTTGAAGAAGAGAGGAATGTACATCAGCAACTCCAAAACAAAAACCATGGTGATCGCCATAAATGAAAAGAGACATCAGATAACCCTGGGAACACGAGCACTGGAGCAGGTCAGCAACTTTAAATATCTAGAAATGGTAATAGACAGCAGGGGAGGAATCAAAGAGGAGTTAACTGCACGAAGGGCAGCAGCAGGTAGACTGTTCCATGCAATAAACAGAGGTTTCCTAGGTAGAAGAGAAATAAGCAGGAAAACAAAGATGGATGTATACTGCTCGACCTATGTGCCTGTCCTGACATATGGATGTGAGTCATGGGCAATGACTACAGCCCAAGAAAGGCAATTACAAACTTCAGAAATGAGGTACCTAAGAAAGGCGGTTCAGGCGACAAAAAGGGACAAGATCCGTAACCAGACAATACGTAGCAGTCTTGAAGTTCAACCCCTGCAGACACGAGTGGAGCAGTCCCAACTACAGTGGTTTGGCCATGTCTGTAGAATGGAAGAAGATCGGATACCAAAGCGGTCATGGGAGATCAAAAGTCAAGGACGCAGACCCCGAGGTCGTCCCAAAGTACGTTGGGAAGACAACATACGACAGTCCCTAAGTGATAGAGGACTGGATTGGAAAGAGGCCAGGAAAAAGACGGCGGATAGAGCAGTGTGGCGTTCTCTTTGGCAAACCTCACGGTAGAAGAGAAGCGACTAAGTAAGTAAGTAAGTTACCAGACTAACAGCAGTCATGGCTTCTAATCAAGGATCAAAACCCCAAGTTCAGCTCACTGGGATGACAACATAGGATAGTCTAAATGAGACTAAGGGCTGACTGGAATAAGGTCAAGAGGAAGACAGTGAATATAATGGTCTGGCCCTGTTTCTGGCAAACATCTACAACCCAGGTAAAATGGGAGTGACTAAGTATATTATTAGAATGTAAATGTAATTTTTAATTTTTTTATCTTAAGCAAGCTGTTTGTAGAATTAATAATTGATAGACTAATAATCTATAATGCTTATGTTCTAGGTTGTTGTGAATGCCCTGTTCAAGGCCATTCCATCCATCTGCAATGTGCTTCTTGTGTGCTTAGTCTTCTGGCTAATCTTTGGAATTATGGGTGTCCAGCTTTTTAGTGGAAAGTTCCATGCTTGCAGAAATGGATCCCTCAAATTTAAACCTGAACAGGTAAAATGTTTTTAATGGTAAAACGTAAATTCTTTGCTTTGTAAGTACAGTGAACCATTACATCCAATTTATCAATACCTTATATAAAGATATATTCATTCAAACCCACTGTAGACCCCTGTCTAAGTCAGTCAGCGAAAAATATCCCCGTCCACTTATACTCTATGAAGTCACCGTACACACTGGTCACCTGTCTGCCACGGCCACCCAAAATTATTTCCTGCCACTAGTTTGTACTGTATTGGCTGGCAACACTGGACTATGATGAAATGATGTAGAACTGCAGCTATTAGATATTTGGGTCACAATCTGGATGATGAGGGCTATTTTCAAGAAATGGCTTGCGAACTTCAATTGCAAAATGAAATAGCAAAACTGTCAAGTTTTTTTGTTTTTGGACAATGCAACATGTCATCCAATGCCAAATGTCATCTAATGTCAAATGTCAGTCAATGCTATATGTCATCCAATACAACATGTCATCCAATGCAACATGTCATCCAATACAACATGTCATCCAATGCAACATGTCATCCAATACAACATGTCATCCAATACAACATGTCCTCCAATGCAACATGTCATCCAATACAAAATGTCAGCCAATACAACATGTCATCCAATGCAATATGTCATACAATGCAACATGTCAGCCAATGCAACATGTCATTCAAAATTAAGTGCACATGCAGGTATAGAGATAAGTGACTTTGACACTCAGGATAATTTGAAGGACACATTGTATTAATTCACCCTAGCAAAAATACTGAAGTGGGTTACTTGATGATGTGATTAAACTTCCAGGCAATATCAATGCGTCACATGTTGCAGCAAAGCAGCAGCAAAAATCAATTCTAACAACTTAGAAGAAGCACAAATAGTATTATTGTTATGAAACATTATAAAATGAAACTAATGGACATGTTGGTGCAACACTTTATTGTTTTTCAGTTGCTTTTGTTCATTACTGCAGGGGGTGACAAATTTGTTTAGGCTCTAAGAGTCAGGAGCTAGACATAGTGCAGAATTGTGCAATATGTTAAATGTTTTGGTGAATGGTTCCTAAAAATATTAATTCTAAATGCTTCCTCTATTGGTCTTTATGAACCTTATATATGATGATGATGATACAAACCCTTTAGCTGTGAGCTGATAGTTCTTGACAGCCCAATGCTTGTAGGACAAAATCACATGTATTCATCAGTTGCTGTGGTGATGTGTACAGTGTGTTGTGTGTGGTTTGGTACAGTGGAAGCAGTTGATTTTCTAGGTCTAGCCCTAGGCATAGGGTCAGAAGGTGCTCGACTATATTATTTACTTTCATCCATTTTTGGTTCTGAAATGGCTTGGCTTGGCTTGGCTTTGTTCATTCTCAATCTGCCACTACCAAACCCTGAAAGGGCATAAGTAGCAGAATGTAGTCCAGAGAATGGAATGTGTTGTGTCGTAGTTTACAGTTTGACTGCTATATTTGCACCTTTCGGTCCAACACATCTGAATTCAGCAAGCATTTTTTGAGTACCGAGTTAGCATTCCCTCTTTGATCCCTTCTCCTTAGCCAGTCTGCCCTGCTGCAGCCTGTTATCCAGAATCACCGCGTGGAGGTGTAGAAGGGTCTTGGCAGCTCTGGTTCGCTGGCCCTGACGGTAGCAGTCAGCTATGGGTCGCTGACCACTGCAGCTCCTGCGCTGCTCAGCATCTTGATCCCGGTTCTGAAATGATTTTTCATGCTTCTTGAAAGTCTCTAGTTTAAAAGGCCCTGCAAAACCTTTAACTGTCTTTAAGTGCTGATCTAATGTTTGAGGAAAAGAGGCATTTACTCTACAACTTGCTACTCCTGTGCTCTGATTGAATGTAAACAAGTGAGTTTCTTGCACCAGGCTTCCTTACAAAATTTCTTACTGCAGGAGAGCAAGATACATTTCCTGTTGCTTGCACTTTAGTTCTACTTGGAGGTACTTCATTCATATTCACACTATCAAGGTCACTGTGCAACAAAGTTTGTGTATTTTATCCTTATAAATGTTTTTAAATTTGGTATTAGTCATGCTTGTTTTAACTGTTCTTTTCTACTATCTGTTTATCTTGATCATATTTTTTTGGAGATATTCAATATACCCCAAAATGAGACAGTAAAGCACTAAGTTTTTAAAAATGGTATTATTATTATTTTAGTGTGAAAAGCCCATATCAGCTTCACAAAAAGTTGTTGTTTGCGAACACCCACAATGAGTAGGTTACTCTTTTGTGCGCCCTAAAAATGACATTAAGTGGTGGGTTAAAGTAAATTTCCTCACATCCCGAGTGTGCTGATGAAGATGGAATGGGGTCCTCCAGGTGGTTGTGCTATTTTTGGCTCTATCTGCGTGTCTCTCACTACTACAGGGGATCACATTGATCTCTCACCACGTTAGCCACTATGAAAACAGTCAGTTTCCAGGGAGGGCTACTAGGAAGACGAGGTGAGGGTCTTGACCAGTATGTTTTGCCTGACCCTGACTAACATGTCTGACCAGTATGTTTTGCCTGACCCTGACTAACATGTCTGACAGTATGTTTTGCCTGACCCTGACTAACATGTCTGACCAGTATATTTTGCCTGACTCTGACTAACATGTCTGATCAGTATATTTTGCTTGACCATACGAAAGTCTTCCTCCCCTTCAGAAAGAGTAAACACTTTCACGACCTTATGATTGTGGCCCCATATTCACACACACCCCCCCCCCCTCCCCGGGGAACTGTGTCTAGATAGTCACCAGCAATCCATGCTACTCTTCTTTTTCTTCTTCTTCATTCTCAATCTCCCGCTACTAAATTCTGAATAGGGCTTTGGAAGTAGCAGAATGCAGTACAGAGAACGGAATGCGTTGTTGCACTAGTTTACAGCTTGACTGCGATATTTGCACCTTTCGGTCCAACACATCCGTCTTCGGCAGGAATCCACACTAAATCCCCTCTCCTTTTAGCGCCATTCTTTTCAGGTCTGCTCCAATTGTGCTTTAATACTTCAATTCATTTGCTGTCTGGCTTCCACCAGGTTCTGCTGTATTCCCCGGTATCTTTTACAATGGCCGAATACACAGATTTTTTTCAATAATTAGTGTTGCATGTTGGATTCGAACCTTCTGGATATGGAAATCAATTATTAAACCTTAGAGCTACCATGCATATAGAACTATAAGTATAACTTTTTAAAGGTAAACACAATTATCTTATTATAATTGAAGCACATTTCATAATTTTTTTAAACTATGAGCAAACTTACGAAAAGTATCATACGCAAATAAATTAAGTACGTCCTGAGAAAAACAATTATCTGGAATGTCATGAAAAATAGCAAAATTTTTAAAATAGGTGATCTTCCATAAGACAGTCTTCAAATTATTAATCAAACATGTCTGGGGAGTTACAAATAATAAATATAATGCATTTAATATTTGATTAGTCGTTGTACAACAACGTCGTGCAGAAGGACATAATAGTTTGAACACTTTCAATAATGCAAAATTTCCTTTGTAGTTGCCTCTTATACCTTGCCAATAGACACCAGCATTGCAGGCTATTTGATAAAAGCAATATATTTATTACTTTATTTTGCCCAAGAATTGAAAAACTATATAAAAATAATGAAAGTAATAAATACAAATATTTATCACCAATAGAATGTATCACCACTGATCTCAACGGCGCGAACAGGCGAGAAATAAGGACCACGATTTACGGAACATGGAATGTACGAAGTATAAACGGAAAAGAACATGAACTAATAGAGGAGATGAAGAGAGCAACATTGACAGTCCTGACATTTACAGAAACAAAGAAAAAGGGACAGGGCGTTCTGGACCATGACGGCAACATGTTATACTACAGCGGAGTTCCCATGAGTGAGCAAGCCAGGGCAGGGGTTGGCTGTATAGTGAATAGTAACAACAAAGCAAATATTAAAGGATGGAAATTCATTTCAGAACGACTGATGGTTCTAGGTCTACAAGAGGAGGATAGTCAAATGGATATCGTCACTGTGTATGCACCAAATGAAGATGAGAGCACTGACATTAAAGGTGAATTTTACGAGCTCCTTCAAAGGACCATTGACGATTGCCATAATGAAATACTTCTCCTTGGAGACTTCAACGCAAGAGTTGGAAACGACTATTCTAGATGGGATGGAGTGATCGGTAGGTATGGAGAAGATGTCTTAAAAGACAATGGAAACACCCATTAGCCAGGCAACACCCATCAGCAAGCATGAAACATAACACACGAGGAGAAAATAAAATTAAGGCTTACAAACTACGAGAACCAGATGTTAAGAGGAGATACCAAGGGCTCATAACAACAGCAATGGAAAGGATAGAGGAATCTGAAGAATATATGGAAATGCTCTGGGTAAAATTCAAAGACATCCTCAAAGAGGCTGCAGCAGAGGCTTGTGGTCAAACCAAAGAAGGGTGGAAGAGAAAGAGTACACCATGGTGGATAGAAGAAGTGAAAAGAATAATACGAGAAAAGAAAAAGGCATGGAAGCAATACCTAGGGGCTAGGAATACAGAAGAACAAACAAACAAATATAAAGAATATGTAAATTTTAGAACAGAAGTAAAGAAGACTGATCATGGACAAACAGAAATCCTGGGAAGAATTTGGAGAGAAACTGGAAAATAATGCTGGAGAAAACTAGAAACTGTTCTACAGGACCTTAACGAACATGGGGAAGGAAAAGGAATGCCCCCTGAAATTTGTTAAAGATAAACAAGGTGCGCTGTTGACCACCCCAGAAGAGGTAATGAACAGATGGAAAGAATATTTCTCAGATCTCCTTGGAGTGGAGGAAAATCAAGCTCTGGAAGTAACAGTCCCAATTCAAGAAGAGTGAGCCATGAAGGGAAACGATATTATCACAATGGAAGAACTAAAGGCAGCATTGGAGAAAATTAAGATTGGTAAAGCAGCAGGACATGATGGTATAACACCAGAAATGGTTAAATACATGGGAGCGGCAGGAGAGATGCTATTCATGAAGATTCTCAAGGCAGCTTGTCGCCACAAGAAGATACCAAGAGACTGGGAGGTTGCAATAATAATACCAATGTTTAAAAAGGGCGACAATCGACAATGTGAAAATCACAGAGGTATTTCCCTTCTCAGTGTCCCCGGGAAAGTCTACTCTAGGATTCTAGAATGGCGATTAAGAGGTCTAGCAGAGCCAAATGTGGATGAAACTTAATGTGGGTTTAGGGCAAATAGAAGTACTCAAGATCGTATCTTTACACTCAGACAACCAAGTGAAAAGGCTATTGAATATGATAAAGAGATGCATCTCTGCTTTTTGGATTTGGAGAAAGCATTTGATAAAGTTCCTTGGGACAAACTCTGGGAGTGCCTGACAAGGAAGAACTTCCCAGTACCCCTGATCTCTGCCATACAGAGTTTCTATAAAACATGCAGAAATTATGTGCGGACATCAAATCAAAAGTCAGAAGACCACTAGCAGAGTAAGACAGGGAGACATTCTATCATCGTACCTTTTCATACTCCTCATGGATGAAGTCATCAAAGCCTGCAAGGAACGGACAAAAAAGTATGAACATAATTACAGAATGTGCGAGAACAACATTAAAATGAAAGATAAAGAAAGGGACCTAGGGCGTATAATAGATCATACAGGAAAAATGAATGAGCTAGTCCAGGTAGCAGTAAAAAAGACAAATGCAATGTTAGGTATGATAAAAAGAAATATTAAACATAAGAGTGAGGAGGTGATTGTCAAAATTTATAAAGCATTAGTTAGACCTAGATTGGAGTATTGTGTACAGGTGTGGCGTCTTTATTGTAGAGGGGATATAATCATGCTGGAAAGGATACAAAGAAGAGTGAAAAAACTTATAGTGGGATTCCAGAATTACAGTTTTGAGGAAAGACAGAAAAAGTGGCTAGAAAAGAGAAGAATTCGAGGTGACAATACAGGTTTATAAGATAATCACAGGAAAGGTTAAATTAGACTATAACAAGTTTTTCAAAATACAACCACCAACGAGAACAAGAGGGCACAGATACAAATTAACTAAAGAAAGGTCCAGATTGGATATTAGGAAATATTTTTTTAGTCAGAGAGTGATGAATGCTTGGAATGCATCACCCCATGAGGTGGTGGAGACAGAGACAGTTAATGCATTTAAGAATAGATTGGATATGCATAGCTTTTAAAGCAGGGTAATGCAAATGTGACTGGTTGTCTACAGACTCTAATGAGTCTTCTAAACCAGTATAAAAATGTTGTTGAGTTAAATATTGATGATCTTGATTAGTTGATTAGTCGCGTGACGAGAACAGCTGCTGCCTAACATGACTCAGCAGTCTGACCTTGAAGATAGGTGAAAGGAGAGAAAATTATGCGGAAAAGTATTATATTCTGTGTCCCTTAAAAGTGAAGGGCAAATATACATAATGGGGGGAATTGTGCAAGTAAATGGGATACTGGTCTGAAAAATTTTGATTCTACAGTAAACTTTCAGCGCCTTGGTCTGCCAAAGACAGATGTCCGACCGAAAGGTGCAAATATCGTAGGCAGGCTGTAAACTACAACACAACTCATTCTGTTCTCTGGACTACATTCTGCTACTTGCAAAGCCCTATTCAGGGCTTGATAGCGGGAGATTTAGAACGAATAAAAAAAGAAGAAGAAGCTATGCGTGTTACTATTTATGTATCCTCAGGTAGCCAATAAATGATTATGTACTGAATGCTGCTAATTGCTATTTATGTATCCTCAGGTAGCCAATAAATGATTATGTACTGAATGCTGCTAATTGCTATTTATGTATCCTCAGGTAGCCAATAAATGATTATGTACTGAATGCTGCTAATTGCTATTTATGTATCCTCAGGTAGCCAATAAATGATTATGTACTGAATGCTGCTAATTGCTATTTATGTATCCTCAGGTAGCCAATAAATGATTATGTACTGAATGCTGCTAATTGCTATTTATGTATCCTCAGGTAGCCAATAAATGATTATGTACTGAATGCTGCTAATTGCTATTTATGTATCCTCAGGTAGCTAATAAAACTGAATGTGAGAACAGAGGATACAACTGGACAAATGCACAGATCAACTTTGATAATGTACTTGCTGCGTACCTTGCACTCTTTCAAGTGGTAAGTTGAAGATCAATGGGGCCAACAGATGAGAGAAATAAGTAGACTCTTAGAACATTGACTAAGTCTTACAGAGTGACCATGAATATTAGAGTGGTGATGATATGCATGTATCAGTAGGCAGTCAGAAATAAAAGCAGAACATGCCATGACGTTACAACTATTTATTTTAAAACAACTAAGATGATTTGAAAGAATGTAAATAATAAAAACTATTAAATTTATAAGTCACAGACATTACAGTAATTCTATTTTTAACTGATCTGCTTAAAAACTGTACAATTTATATTTTACCTTCGTCATCAGGCGACATACAAAGGCTGGATTGATATTATGTACAATGCCGTTGATTCTACTGAGGTAAGTCTTTACTTAATCCAGATGTGTCTGCATTGATTCTATCATTCTTAATGATTGTTATTGTTGTTGTTGTCAATGCTCACAATCAGTAAGTTTATTCTTTTGTGCGCCCTGAAAAGGATGTTTATTGGCGGTTTGCAGTAGCTTTTTTTACATTCCGAGCATGCTGATGGCGGTAGACTGGGTTCCTCCAGGCAGCTGTGCTATACTTGGCTTCATCTGCATGACACTTACTACTACAGGGATCATGTTAATCCTCCAACTTGTTAGCCAGACTAACAAGAGGAACAGTCCGTTTCCAGGGATGACTACGATGAAGTCAAAATATGGGTTTTGACCAGTATATTTTGCCTGACCATGACTAACATGTCTGATCAGTATGCTTAGCCTGACCAGACGTTAGTCTTCCTCCCTATTCCCAATGATAAAATATATTTTAGAATATAGCTTGAAGGCAATCTTCACTAATATTGAATTGTATGTTAAATATATTTTTTCTATATTTATTTAGTGAATGATAAAGACTGTAAAATTGAGGTGGAAATGTTTCCATATTGCACAAAGTAGATGTTATTGACAGTTCACTCCAAGTACTGTCATCAAGTGTTAAATAGTGTAAATCTTACTAAGAAAACTGCTGACTACACATTTGTTAAATGCAAAACAGCAAAGATTAACACATTATTTTCACATCCATAATATGATATTTTCTCTCCTTTCCAGGTTAACCTTCAACCCAACCCTGAGGGATACACCTATTATTACATATATTTTGTTCTTTTTATTGTCTTTGGTTCTTTCTTCACACTCAACCTTTTCATTGGTGTCATCATCGAAAATTTCAACACACAAAAGAAGAAGGTATGTAACATTTTTGTCTATGCTGATGCTATCACATCTAAATGTCAAATCATCTAATCATTGCGATTTCCTTTGGAACATATGACTATGATGACAGCAAACCATTGAGTTTTATTTTGAATTATTTTCTTTAGCTCCTCATAAGAGGTTCTGCTTGCTTTGGATTACACTTATATTGATTCACACCCAACCTGCCAATAGCTTCGAGGAGGTAGAAGGTAAACTAATATGCTCTCTGAATGACCTCACAGAGTATTATCAGGAACACCATCTAAAACCCAACCCTAGCAAAACTCACGTATGCGCCTATCACCTCAAGAACAGAGAGGCAAACAGAGAACTGCGAATCAGATGGCAAGGATAGTATCTTGAACACTGCCCGACTCCCAAATACCTGGGTGTAAGGTGGGATCGCACATTATCCTATATGACACACTGTCAGGAGAAAAAGCGTAAGGTACATGCGAGAAACAACATTATCCGAAAATTGACTGGCACAACATGGGGTGCTCAGCCATCAGTCTTACGTACATCAGCGATTGTCTTGTGCCTTTCCACAGCAGAATATGCAGCCCCAGTCTGAAAAAACCCACCCCCACAAACAAAATATATCCCTTAATTGGCATTGCACCACCTGATGTAAGAAGAGGTGTAGATGCGGAAATCGAACGCGGGAAACAGGAAATCAACCCTAGACAACCAATGTTTGGATATCATGAACAAGCCACAAGACTTAAATCAAGACACAGTTTCTTAAAATTGACAGAGACCATCCAGACAAGCCCGGAAGGTCAACGCATCGAGAGGTGGCGTGAAACAATGCAGGATCCATGGATAGAGCTCAAGGAAGAGGCTGCGCCTGGACACCACCTGCCCTATGCTGTATGGAAGGCTTGAACAGACTTCGAACTGGTGTGTCAAGATGCAGATTGAACTTGAAGAAATGGGGATACTCAGATGTCGACACATGTGAATGCGACGCAGTTCAGGACTAAGATCATCTGATGTCCTGTCCCAACCTCCCTGAAACCTGTTACATGAACGACATGATGGAGGCGAAAGACAAGGCAGTTCAAGTTGCTGAATACTGGACGGATGCCGTGTGACATGGTGTTCGGACACGGAAAGTAAGTATTGGCCTTCCAACTTTTCTGTGCTGTATGGTGAGAAGTCAGGATGTGACATCTCTCCAAAATTGAGAGACAATGCTGTCTAGCAGCAAAACATAATTTACTTAGCAACAACCTCAAGTAAAAGAATAGAGATTAAAGCAATTAGTGTGATTCTGAAGTTGATATTTGAACATTGATCAGGGATCAAGATGCTGAGCAGAGCATGAGCTGCAGTGGTCAGTGACCCATAGCTGACTGCTAGCGTCAGGGCCAGCGAACCATAGCTGCCAAGACCCTTCTACACCTCCACGCAGTGATCCTGGATAACAGGCTGCAGCAAGGCAGACCGGCTAAGGAGAAGGGACCGAAGAGGGAATGCTAACCTGGTACTCAAATAATGCTTGCTGAAGTCGGATGTGTTGGACCGAAAGGTGCAAATATTGCAGCCAAGCAGTAAACTACAACACAACGCATTCCGTTCTCTGGACTACATTCTGCTACTTACCCTTTCAGGGTTTGGTAGTGGGAGATTGAGAACGAACGAAGAAGAAGAAGAACAACAACATTGATCAGAGGATTAATAGAAACAAAAGCCAGTTCATAAAGAACAATTTTTTGCCAACAAGAGAAACTGCAGCTAGGATGTAAATCCATCAAAAATGTGAATTTGTATATTTACATGACCAAAATATCAGCAAAATCCACACAAGAAATCAAGAGATTTCATGAAGGGTAGCAGCAGGATGACTCAGCTTCAATTGTATCAAACCCATACTTCAACGGGTAAGAAATATCAAGACAAGGCAAATCCATACTTCAACGGGTAAGAAATATCAAGACAAGGCAAATCCATACTTCAACGGGTAAGAAATATCAAGACAAGGCAAATCCATACTTCAACGGGTAAGAAATATCAAGACAAGGCAAATCCATACTTCAACGGGTAAGAAATATCAAGACAAGGCAAATCCATACTTCAACGGGTAAGAAATATCAAGACAAGGCAAATCCATACTTCAACGGGTAAGAAATATCAAGACAAGGGTTCACACTTTTAATAGACCAGTAATTCCAGCAATGATACAGGACTCCTAAAATTTGGAAGTCTACACAAAACAGGGGCAGAGGAGCTTGTAGTTATTGAAGTGACAATCAAACAAAGAACGCTAAAAGCCTCTCTAAGGAATCAATCTCATACTAAAATCTAGTTACAAACCTAGTTCAGCTACATCATTGTTAGAGAAATAGAAAGGACCAGAAATGAGGTATGTGTACTTGACTGTACATGGGTATGAAAATTGACATTCTCGTGGTCCAGCAGCTATAAGCGCCCACTAGTTCGGTGAAAAAGAATTGACTAAAGCACTTCATTCATGGAATAAATTCAAACAACTTTTCACTACCTGTCATTAGGCACATAATTTACCTAAATGAATACCGGTATTCTAGTATTCAGGTAATTATGATATACTCTCAGTGCATGTTTCAAGATGGTAAAAACTGGTTGATAACAGTGTTTAGATAATAGACAAAAAGGTCTAAAGCATTCTGGAGCTTGTGTAAGGCTTCTTTCCTGTAAACACCATTGTTCATGTAATGGAAATTCTTAAAGAATTAAATATTAATAGGAAAACCATTTAAACTCCATTCCATAAATTACTGCTTATTTGATTTTGGTGAGTGAATAAAGTTGTTTTTTTATTGCAACACGTGAAGAATTTACTTTTTTCCAGCTTTTATATTTTTGAGGAGCGTGTGGCCGAATGGTTCTGAGGCCTGCCTGCTGACAAGGAGGGCAGCGGTTCGAATCCCCGATATAGCATATGTTATTTTTCTGTTGGGGGTAAAATAAACAAAGATAGCCAGCACACGACATGGCGACAGCTGTGACGAAGCAGTCTGTAGGCCTCAGCCTTCAAAACCCCTCGACTACCCTAGCAATTGGAAAAATGTCATGTGACGGTTTTGTTTTTGGTTTTTTAAAATATTTTGTATCTGGCAGATAACTTTCTCAGTGTATGTTCTAATCACCTACATACTTACAATGTTATTTTCCTTACCTTAATGTCCACTGGAATTTATTCAATTATTTCCTTAATTTAAAGCCTGGAGGCTGAAAACTATAGAACTGCACCTTCCCTAAGCCTTGTAAGCTACAAGAAGAAAACCACCCACAAATTTATACTAATAGTCAAATGAAAGTCCTAAAGACAAACTAAGGAAGACATGGGACAGTAGCCAGATGGATTTGAAAAACAAAAGGATAACTTTTTGCTACCTGACATCAGACACTGATCTTATTGGTTGAGTACCAGTATTCCAGTAATAAGACAACTTAATTTGGAGCATTTCGTTTTATTTGAAATGATAAATACATTTATTGCAAATATTTGCACAGGCTGGGGGCTCACTCGAAATGTTCATGACAGAGGATCAAAAGAAGTATTACAATGCCATGAAAAGAATGCAGTCCAAGGAGCCACAGAAGTCAATACCTAGGCCTCTTGTAAGTATCTGCTTCAGTATTTTACTGTATGATATATAAGCATGGCTATATACCTTTATCATCTGAATAGCAGAGTGCCAGAGTGCTCGCTTATCATGACGATGGCAATATGTTCAATCCCCATTTTTGACACAATCCGGTTAACCAAGTTGTAAATGAATACTTGGCTTAATGTTAAAAAAGGAAAGGTAGCAAGGAACGGAACTGGTCTTAACTTAACTTAACTTCATTATACTGGTTTTGAATGCTCTACAGAGTCTGAATAAAACCAGTTTATTTCACTCCACGAATACCAAAAATACTATGAGCATTCAATCTATTTTTGAATGCATTAACTGTCTGCTTCCACTAAATCCTGTGGCAATGCATTCCAAGCATTCCCAACTCTCTGACTAAAAAAATATTTCCTAATATCTAATTTGTAGCTGTGCTCTCTTGTTTTTGTAGGTAGGCACCTGTATTTTGAAAAATTTGTTAGTCTAAATTATCCTTTCTGTTGATTATCTTATAAACTTGTATTTCCCTCAAATTATTCTCTTTCCCAGACACTGTAGGTCAGTTTTTCTGAGTCTTTCCTCATAACTGTAATTCTGAAATCTCACTATCAGCTTTGTCGCTCTTCTTTGTATTCTTTCCAGCATGTTTATATCGCCTCTACTATGAAGACTCCCCACCTGTACACAGTACTCCAATCTAGGTCTAACTAATGTTTTATACAGTTTGACTATCACTTCCTTGCTCCTATGTTTAATATTTCTTCTTATCATACTTAACATTGCATTTACCTTTTCACTGCTACCTTGACTTGCTCACTCACCTTACTTGTACGATCTATTATAATCCCTAGTTCCCTTTCCTTATCTATCTTTCTAATATTGTTCACTCATATTCTGTAATTATGTTCCATATTGGATATACCCATGGGATGATTGTACATCTATCTGCACAATTGATTATACATTAATAAGACAAAGACAAAGACAAAGAAGAAATATAACAGACTTAAGAGTAATCCCCAACATATGTATACATACTGATCATCGACCAGTTGTAAACATGCTAACAACATTGCAGAGAAAAAATTCAGAAAAGAGAATAGTTAATAACCATCACAAATCTAAAATAAAATTAGATGAGTAAGCTATTAGTGATAAAATGTACCATGAAATGACAATTTATTTGGTGACACTTAATAGACAAACTGAAGAAACAGTAAATCTTCATACATGCATGCTACACTCAATAAGAAATGTGGAACAAGAAATTTTTGACATAGCGAAGAAATAAAAATAAAAGTTTGTGGAATGATGAAGTTAAAATATCAATATAGACTTAAAAGAAAATCAACAAGACATGTTGGCACCCAAGATGCATGAAGATTGTATTACTTTTAAAATGTGAATACAAAATTCCAAACGAGTAATAAAAATCATGAACTAAGAGCCATGAAAAAAATATGGAGAGCAACTAACTTCCAGATACACAAATCATTCAAAATATGTTTATATAAGTATCAAAACAACAATGATGGATGTCAAAAATGTAGCAGGGAATGAGCTGACAGCAGCCAGTGACTCATAGTTTGCTGCTTTCATTAGGGTCAGGAAACCAGCTGACCAAGACCCTATTCCGCCTTCAGCTGGCAGCCCTGGAAACAGGCTGTACTAGTCATTAGTGTAGTCTGGCTAAGGGATAGGGATTACAGAGGGAAGGCCAGCCTGGTACCCATAAAAATCAGCTGAAATCAGATGTGTTGGGCTGAAAGGCAAAGATATCGCAGTCACAATGTAAACTATAACACAATATCACAATGTCCTTTTCAGGACGAACGCCAAAGAAGCAGAAGAAAACAATGAGGTTAAAGAATGAGAGCTTTAATACTTCTTCAATCATTATTTACAAAAATAAATCCTCAAAATTTAATGCAATGGAAAGAATATTTCCAAGAATGTTTCGTTTCAATCAAACAGACACTCGTGGACAGTCAGTATTTATCCCAAGAAACAAGGATCATCTGAAGCCTGATATATTGATTCAAGTAATAGAAAGAGTTGTAAAGAGAAGTGCTAGAAATAAGTCATCACCAGGTATGAACGGCATAACAGCTGAAGCAATGAAGCTTGTGGGAAGACAGGACTGACGTGGATAGAGATATTCTTTTTGTATATACTCAGCACCAGCAATAAAAGTTTCTTTATTGCCACACCAAAATTGTGAATAAATGATTGCCTTATATTTGTTTCATTTATTGTTTCAGAATAAACTGGCAGCGCTCATCTTTGATATCACCATAGATCAGAAATTTGACATTGTGATTATGGTCATCATTATTCTTAACATGTTGACCATGATGTTTGAGTACTATGGAATGCCCGAGCAGTTGAAAGAGATCCTCCTAATCTTCAACCTCATCTTTATAACCATTTTCACTGCAGAATGTGTGTTGAAACTGATTGGCTTACGTTGGTACTACTTCAAAGTTCCATGGAACGTCTTTGACTTTGTTGTGGTAGTTTTGTCTATTTTAGGTAATTTCAATGCTTTGCTTGTTGGCTACGTACAAATTACTTAACTTGTTTGCAACAACCTCATAGATGTTGCAAGAGTTCTTATGTGACATATGTGAGACATCCCAGCTTAATGAAGCATTTGCTCATGAATCTTGATAACGCAATATAAATTGACTAATTAAATTGTATTTGAAATGCACAATATGTCAGAAAATTTGCTTTGAAGGGATATCAACATGTAACTATCTTAAATTATAAATGTATGATTAACAATTTTTTTTTTACTGCATTTCATATAGTCCGTATTGGTATGTACCACAGATAGTTTGTGTTTGGATGCATTGCATCACATATAGTTTGTGTTGGAACTCATCATGAGTGCATATGTTTCCACTTATACGTTATCCATAATTTTTACATATTTCTCACATTTCTTCCAGGTTATAGGTCGTATACTCTTTTGTAAAGATTGTGTTATCTAAATAGTTTTTGTTTCTTCAAATTAGGTAAAAATACTGTGTCCTTTTTTTTACACTTTAAGTGGCTAAACACCATTTGTAAAACACTATGATTTTTTTACACAATACAATCAGTCAAAAGTGCACTTATTAATAGTCTATGTTTTAAGTGGTGAAAAAAAAATGTAAAATAAGCTGTTTTTACTAAGTTTTACAGTTAGGATCTACAATTGGACTAAAAGCTACACATTACAACTTCTGCATTTTGGTTCAATGTTTCACATACATACAATCCCCTCTTTTCATGCTTCTTGCTCCCTCCCTTCCTCCCTTTCTCCGCACAAACAAACACACAGACATGCACATATACTTGTAGAGTCAAAACCTTTTGTTAAGTGCATAACTGAAAATTTTTTCATTCAACATGTAGAAGCGGCCATCAGAGGCAAAAACATACTCAACCTAGTTTTTACTACAGAGAAAAATATGATTGAAAACGTTACCGTTGGGGAACTGTTTGGCTCAAGTGACCATCAAATCATCCGATGGGATCTTATTGCAGGGAAAGAAGTAAACATAAACACGTGAACATAGGACTACTCTAAGACAGATGTTAAGAGGATGAAAGAGGCAGCGAACCACATAATCTGGGAAGATATTGTCGGAGGAACAGATGTTGAACAGGAGTGGGAGAGTTTTAAAACAGTTCTAGAAAAGCTAAAAGAGGAATGTGTTCCATATAGGGAGGTAAACAGTGGATAACTAGAATTGTAGTTAAATGTAGAAGAGCTAAAAATAAAGCATGGAAAAAATATATAGAGGCAGGTAAATCAAAAGAAACATATTTAAAATATTTGGACAAGCAATACATATCTCAGAAAGTGAATAAAACAGCAAAAATAGACTTTGAAAAGAAACTTGCTCAGAGGATCAAGACTGATAGTAAAAGCTTCTTCTCTTATGTTAGAAATAAACAGAGATCAAAGGACAAAGTAGGCCATCTCATAGACAGCACAGGAAAAGAAATAAGTGAGAATAGGGAGGCAACAAATCTACTCAATCACTACTTTGGCACAGTGTACACAAAAGAGGACTGCTCATAGATCCCAGAGCCTGTAGATATTTTTTTAAAGAGACATGGGTACAGCAGGATTAGGATCAATCTGTATTTCAGAGGAAATGGTTTTAAAAAAATTGGAGGGGGTGAAAGTGGATAAATGTCCAGGTCAAGATGGTATTCATCCAAAATTAGAGACCAAATAGCAAAACCATTGGTTATATTATGTTCTCAATCACTTGCACAAGGGATTGTTCCACGGGATTGGAAAGATGCGGGAGTGATCCCCTTATTCAAAAAGGGCAAAAAAGCAGATCCAGCAAACTATAGATCTGTGAACTTAACGAGCATAGTCTGTAAATTGTTAGAGTCAATAATCAAAGAAAACATTGTAATGCATTTAGACAAATTTAATCTAATTAGAAATAGTCAGCATGGGTTTACCAGAGGCAGATCATGCTTAACAAATCTATTAGAATTCATGGAGGAGGTTACCAAAATGTTAGATAAAGGGGAGGCAGTGGACATTATTTATCTGGATTTTGCAAAGGCCTTTGATAGAGTACCTCATCAAAGATTATTTCGAAAGTTAAAATCACATGGAATAGGTGAGGAAGTTGCCAAATGGATTGAAAATTGGTTAACAGGAAGAAGGCAAAGGGTGGGTATAAATAAGGTGTACTCTGAGTGGTGTGAAGTGAAAAGTGGAGTGCCACAAGGCTCGGTTTTGGGACCAATTTTATTCTTGATATATATAAATGATTTTGACATAGGTATGGGATCCATTATGGCAAAATTTGCTGATGACACAAAACTATGCAATAGTGTCTCATCTAAAGCAGAAGTGGATATATTGAGGTCGGATTTAGATAAAATTCGAGAATGGTCTGTAATCTGGCAAATGGAGTTTAATGTAGATAAATGTACAGTCATGCACATGGTTAGATCCAATATGGAACATAATTACAGAATGGGAGAGAATAATATTAGAAAGATAGATAAAGAAAGGGACTTAAGCGTTATAATAGATCATACATGTAAGGTGAGGGAGCAAGTTCAAGTACCAGTAAAAAAGGCAAATGCAATGTTAGGGATGATAAAAAGAAATAATAAACATAGGAGCAAGGAAGTGATAGTCAAACTGTATAAAGCATTAGTTAGACCTAGATTGGAGTACTGTGTACAGATGTGGAGTCCTTATCAGAGAGGGGATATAGACATGCTAGAGAGAATACAAAAAAGAGCGACAAAGCTGATAGTGGGATTCCAGAATTACAGTTATGAGGAAAGATTTTTAAAAACCGGCTTACAGTGTCTGAAAGAGAGAAGAATTCGTGGTGACTTAATACAGGTGTATAAGATGATCAGAGGAATGGATAAATTAGACTATAACAAGTTTTTAAAAATTCAACCACCAACAAGAACAAGAAGGCACAGCTACAAGTTGACTAAGGAGAGGTCCAGATTAGATATTTGGAAGTATTTTTTTAACCAGAGAGTTGTGAATGCTTGGAATGCATTGCTAAGTGAGGTGGTGGAGGCTGGGGTGGTTAATGCATTTAAGAATAGATTGTATGCGTACAGCTTCTAGAGCAAGTTGATGTAAATGGAACTGGTTGTATAACAGACTCTGCAGAGGCTTCTAAACCAGTATAAAGATGTTAAGTTAAGTTACACAAGCAAACAGACATAGTGACCCCTGACCCTTGCTTTTCCATGTACAATTTTTCCCTCTCAAGAACAGGTCAAATTGGGTTTTGTGTACAGGTTTTGATCTTGGACCTAGTTGACATGTATGCAAGGGGTTTTTCTTGTTTTGAAACATTAATATGTGTCAACAAATAAAACTAGATGAAGTAAAACCTAAATTATTATCATGATTTAAATACTTTATATCAGATATACTTATATGTACTATATATAGCGAAGTAAAAAAATGATTGTTAATCATACATTTATAATTTCAGATAGTTACATGTTGATATACCAACAAAGCAATTTTTCTGACATATTGTGCATTTCAAAACCGGCAGGAATGCAACAATCATCGTGGAATGCCACTTCTCTCTGTAGCAGGCAAGATCCTAGCGCACTTACTGCTATACAGGCTCAAAAAACACCTTGAACAAAGCCACCACCTCCCAGAAAGCTAATCTGGATTCAGAGCTGGAAGAGGAAAAGTGGACAGGATTTTTGCCGCTCGCCAAGTACAAGAGAAGTGTCGGGAACAAAATCAGACCCAGTACACCACAATTATTGATTTGACAAAGGCATTTGATATAGTAAACAGAGGAGGGCTGTGGATGATAATGTCCAAGTTTGGCTGCCCAAACAAGTTCATAACTGTGGTGAAATCTCTACATGAAGGCATGTGTGCTCGTGTACTAGACAGCGGAGCAATCTCTAAAACATTTCTAGTATCAAACGGAGTAAAACAAGGATGTGTATTCGCCCTAACCCTGTTCAGTATGATGTTCGCGGCCACAATGACAGACGTCTTCAGATCACTGGAGCTTGGAATACCCATAGAGTACCACACGGATGGCCTAACTAAAAATGCCAAGAAAACAGAGGTCATGTACCAACCAGCACCAGGCATGCCGTACACAAAACCAGAGACTACAGTCAGCGGGCAGACGCTGAATGTCGTAGACAAATTCACGTATCTGGGCAGCATGCTGTCAAGATCTGTCAGCTTCAACGATGAGATGACAAGCAGAATAGCAAGGGCCAGCACAGCCTTTGGTAGAATGCGCTTTATGGTGTGGGAACATCGTGGCATCAGCATCAATACCAAACTCTACCGTGCAACCATCATTCCAACCCTACTAAACGCCTGCGAAAGCTGGACTGTACACTCTGGACATGCAAGGTTGCCTGAGGTGAATATTCCCCATCTGATGGCAAGATTGTGTCACTGACATCGAGGTTCTCTTGGGGGCTGACATGCCCAGCATCCATGCACTGTTAGTAAAAGCACGACTAGGATGGGCCAGACACCTCATCCGTATGTCAGACAAGCAGCTCCCAAAGAAGCTTCTCTACGGCGAACTGAGAGAGGGATGGTGCGAGAGAGGGCGCCCAAAGAAACCTTTTAAAGACGGTCTGAAGGACTCACTGAAAAGTTGCCAGATAGACACCGACACCCGGGAATGTCTTGCGCAAAACAGATCTGATTGGAGAAACGCAGTCAAATCGGGTGAAGCTACCGGCGAAGACGACCGTGTTGTGAAAGCCCAGAGCAGACGCAAGACCCGGAAATCCCGAACAGCGGGAACACCATCACCTTCTACAAACCTTGTGTGCCCGCTATGTAGCAGATGCTTTTGTGCCCACATTGGCCTGTTCAGCCACATGCGCACCCACACCCAACATGGAAATCTGTGACAAGGATGTTGTCGGCGGTCCTCATTGACAACGATGGACAGCTATTGTTATCAGATATACTAAATAACTTGAATAATTGAATTGATTAATTTGCTATTTAAGAAATGATATTATATATCATTATGTAGTGTTTAAAGGCATCAGACCTAAAAGAAAAAATAACAATATCACTTTGACTAGTAACAAAATTTATTTAAATGTGCAGATCCACTTACAATGAATATATTTATCTAGTTTTACTTATAATGAATAAATATAGGGTCTCACTTATAAAAAATATATTTAAATAGCTTCACTTATAATGAACATATTTATATAGCTTTATTCACTTATAATTAATATATTTATGTGGCTGCTCCTATAATGAATTTATTTATATATAGCTTCACTTATAATTAATATATTAATCTGAGTTGCTGTTTTATTTAACTTATATATGTTTCTCCTCAGCCTCTTCACTTGCTGATAATGATGGCAGCTTTTTCATCTCACCAACATTACTCAGAGTAATTAGAGTGTTTCGAGTTGGCCGAGTTCTTCGTCTCGTCAAGTCTGCTAAAGGCATACGCACACTTCTGTTCTCCCTAGCTGTTTCACTACCAGCCCTCTTCAACATTGGTCTTCTGCTTGGCTTGGTCATGTTCATCTATGCTATCATGGGAATGAACTTCTTTCAAGGATGTTCTCAGAAATTCGGACTCAATGATGTTTTTAATTTTGACACATTTATAAGCAGTTTTATTCTTTTGTTCCAAATGTGTACTAGTGCTGGCTGGAGTGATGTTCTGAATGGACTTATTTCAGAATGTCCAGACAAAGGAAGCTGCCGTGAGTACAACATAGCTGCGCCATACTTAGCAACGTACCTAATCATCACCTTTTTAGTGGTAATCAACATGTATATTGCCGTGATCTTGGAGAACTTCAGCCAAGCAACAGAAGATGTTCAGCAGGGCTTGACTCCAGATGACTTTGACATGTACTATGAGAAGTGGGAGAAGTTTGATCCAAAAGCAACCAAGTACATCCCCTTGGACCAGCTGTCAGACTTTGTTGACTATCTAGAAGAACCTTTGAGACTGCCTAAACCTAATCATTTTATTCTGGTCAAACTGGACATACCCATTTGTGAACATGACCGTTGTTATTGTCGCGATATCCTTGATGCCCTGGCTAAAAACTTCTTGGGGACATCCGAGACTGTAGACATTCCTCATAAAGAGAATGACAAGGATAAGCTGGAATACAAGCAAATCAGTTCCACACTGAGACGCCAGAAAGAACACTATGCAGCTAGGATCATACAAAAAGCATACAGACATTTTAAAGGTATCATCTTTGACGGCGGTAATGATAAAGAGGATTATTGTGAAGAAAGTGATGATGACACACGTAGCGACAGTGGTGGTGATACAATGGATAGATCTAGTTCAAATTCTTCAGGCAAGGATACAAAAAGCGGCAAACCAGGAGGCAGAAACCTTCCCCCTCCACCTTCATATAGTGATGTCATGAAGAAAGACAATGATGACCAAAGAATAAGTTATCCGAAAAGGTCTAAAAATGTGATTGGGGAAACATCAAGCAAGAAAAGTGTGGATAGATCTAAAAGCAGCAGTGATCAAACAAAAGACATTTCTAGCATTCCTGGCAATGTTACTGTTGCTATAGTAAATGAAACTGAATGTTATCCAAAAACTGTAGAGTTGGGTCCTAATAGTGGAATTGTAGCATGAAATGCAGGCTAAACTTGTGTCCTTGTTTGTTGTTATTATTTATTGAAGAATTTCTTTGGCTTTTTCCTGACTGAAGAGAGGCAAATATTTCATGAATATGAGTGGCTAAAAATTGTCTAGGCTCAATGAGTTACAAATGCAATGATTTACGCCATGAAAGTTTCTCAACTTTTAGCAACATACCAACTCCTTGAGAAGTTTTGCTAGCTGCACAGATTCTCAAATTGAAAGCATCAATTAAAGGACAATGTCCAGAACAAAAGTCACTTAACCACATATTTTTATATGTTATATTTCAAAATAAATTATGTTTTTTTCTAAAATGCAAGCACAACTCATAGGTCCTTCACAAGTCAAAGTATTTCAAGTTGAGAAATACCATTCTAGGAGACAGTGCTCATAGTTTTGTCTGCATTTTGATACTTCAAATGAAAAAATACCCATAATTCTAGATTTTAACAAATATATGTAACATAATTAAAGATTAATTTTGTAATATATATATTAAATTATAATGTATGTTAACCCTTTCCTATCCTTTAAAATTACCCATTAGTTTTGCCAGATCCTACTTAATTTCACCAGCACTACAAAGAAATGCAGGGAGAAGGTTTCAATTTTATTTCGTCATTTTCAGTTTCACTGTCACTTCTATAACTGTCTTCAGAATCAGAATTTTCCTCTAATCCTTGTAAAACTTGTTCAGTTCTAAGTCGTTTTGCCATTTCACTATGAGTTAGGCTTTCAAATGAACAAGACTGCAAGTCAAAATATACTGTTCATGACCATGACCTAGTGACCTACAATTCATCTAAAACCTAGGCGGGGGAAACCATAGCAAATAGTCCATTGTCAATTTTTCATGTTCCCTGATAGGTGTGACCTATATTTTAAAATATACGTGATAAATAGCCATAGAATTTACAGGTGAGAAGTTAAAACTTTATGGCAAGTAAACTCACCAAAGAATCGTGATGGCAAATATACTAGACAAAGAATAGGAAGGGTTAATTGTGTTGGCGTTGATTACATAACAAAACACTTAAAGAGATAGTGTCATCAATCTAATATTGAATATGTTAGAATTCAAATATACAAGATCACTCACTAATTATAAGATGTCTGCCTTGCAGTGTATGCCAGTATTAGATATCCCAATCAGTTATTTAATGGGCTGAGAAATATTTTTATTGTTCACAAACTGTACAGCTTTGGTGCAAAGTGACAATAGTTTTTGTCAAACAGCAGAAAATATCACACAATGTCTTTGGTAAACATTCATCCGTGGTTAATTATTTATCTTCTTCATCATCTTGAGTGAGTGTTTTTTATGTACCATGTATAATGTTGGTTAGAACTTATCAGAAAATGTATTCTTATGTTTACAAATGGTAAATGTAAATAATATAATGCCATTCCAATTACATCAGATTTATATTTCTTAAAATGACAGATATGTCAAGACATGTAGGCTGATTCACTTAAAATCATGCTGAAAGAATGACAAATATATCATAAGACACAGAATATAAAAAATGAGTAAAAGGACTAGACAAGAGGTCTATCACAGAGAAATGGACAGAGAACTAAACACCAGAATTACAAGATAATGTGAAAACATCTGTAATGTAAAAAACCTCTAGAACTGGAAACATCACTCATCTTAATATTATATTTCATGTTCTTAAAATTGTAATGCATGTAAACCCTAAGAGTCAGCCTAGTGTTTGGTTATTACTATAAACAAGAAAGTCCTGACAAAAGTTGTGAATAAATAACAAATATTCATTATGTGATCACTTAATACTTTTCTTTATCAATGAACATAGAGGAGAACTGGTTTATCAATTCCATTTTGGCCAGAAAATGTAAATTCTTTTGTCACATCAAGAGACACAACGGTCTTGAGAGAACAGTGATAGAAGGTATGGTGCCAGGCAAAAGAGGAAGGGGTAGACCAAGAAGACGATGGCACCAACATATCCAGGAATTCCTGAGTATGACTGTGGCGGAGCCTGGAGTTTTGGCAAGGGAAAGAGTTTCTTTCAAACAGACTGTGGTGGGAGCGACGTTCTATAAAGGACATGCTACATTATGATGATCAATGATAGAATCAATTTCAATGTTAGAAACTGTTTAAGTTTTAAATTTTCAAAGCTGAGAAATTTTTTTCAGATGAGTTGTAACCATGCATGCAGGAAACATGAAGAAATCTAGAAAATAGCGGAGGAACCTATTATTACATTCAATTTACTCCGAAATTCAGGCTATTGAATACACTCATCTGTTTCAAGCATGTATATCTCTGTGCTGTTTCACTTTCATGATTTTTTTGTTCTTAACATTTGTTATGAGATACCAAAATATTATTACCCCATGAACCTAACAAACTGCTAATTTTGTGGAGTCACATTTTATTATAATCACAAAAGTCATTGATGTGTCCATTTTTTTAGGATATTCTTTCTAATGCTTCAGAATTTTGCGGGAAAATCAACTCTATGTTTTAGTAGACATTTATACAAAATATATTCCTTTAAAAACCCATGTATGTATAACACATAATTGTGCTATAGTAGAATGATAAAACGTTCTTTTTTCATTGGATTTTTTGTTTTTTATATCTACAATTAACATCCTGGCAGTGTTATTCAAATATTGTCATTTGCCAGACTTTCCCAAGAGATTCGTTACAAGATTAGATCATATTGAGAATATTTTATTTAACAAATGCTATACTGGCATCAGGGATTTTAATAAATGGAGATGACCTTGCGGCAAGAAAAAATATAATTTTTATGAAACTAACTAATATTTAGAAAGATAATTTTATGTTTTAAAATTACAACAAAAGTACACTGTATTATACACTTTTTAAATACATTTTCTGTAGTGTTTTTTTTAATTGGTTCTATTCACTACAACAATGAAGTAACTGAAATGAATTGATACTCTATTTTGTCCTCTTTTTGTCTTGGATCATCTTCTATTTTACATATAAAGATCAGAATAGGTCTATTGAAAAAATATAATATGGTCATCCTACATTAATAGGGATCACTTTCTCTCATCTCATGAGTATGTTTTTTATTATTTAAAATTTTACCTAGAAAAAATACAATTCTACCAAAAAGTACCCAGAAAAGGGCATATACATTTAGTGTACAGCTTGCTAATGTTGTCGCTGCAATTCTGTAAATCATTATTTGATGTGAATACTTTAGAAACTACAGTTTGCCTTACATTTTGTATATTTAAACAAAATTTCATTATGAATTCACTTGTATTGTGTATGAAACCAAACTTATAAAGAGGGAAAAATGTCAGTTTGATGAACAAAGTCTGTAAAGAAGTTATTATTTTGACAGTTGTAGTACTTTATTTTTGAGGAGCGCGTCCCTGAATGGTTTCGAGGCCTGCCTGCCAATAAGGAGGGCAGCGGTTCAAATCCCCGGTATGGCATATGTTGTTTTTCTGTTGGAGGGGAAATAAACAAACATCGCCAGCACAGGACGTGGTGACAGCAGGGGCAAAGTGGCCTGTAGTCCTCAGCCTTCAAAACCCCTCGACTACACAAGCAATGGGAAAAATGCTTTTTTTTGTTTAGTTCTTTATTAATATTTTACTTTTTGCTGACTTTAATTACTTGGAGTTTTGAGTTCATTTCTTTTAGCCTGGTCAATAATGAAAGCAAATTTAATTTCAGATTTATAATTTTTTATTTATTTTTGTCCATATCTAGCTGACATTTTACCTTTTTATGCTTGATTTCATTCTCCTGTTATCCTGTTATCATTTGCTGGTTGATGTTTTTAGTTCTGTACATTGTCTCCTAGTGCAGCACATAACATATCCAACTATTCTGCCACCAGTAGCTACGCTAAATTTTACAAAGAAAGTTGCTTTCAAGTCTACAGAAGAAAATAATATAATTGATTTCTTTTAAATTTAAGTACACCTGGTAATAATAATAATTAATATACATTTACTTCACTAAAGATACTGACAGAAGGATATATACAATTAGTCCACATACATTCAGATACGTGCACGAAAACACATATATAAACAAACACATATGAAAAGCTATAAACAATTATAAATATAAAAAGAGAAAGGGAGATTTTTGCTAGTTTGTCCAAGGCAATTTTTTTTTATATGATGTTAATATACAAGCGCAGTATTTACAAGCAAAGCTGTTGTTACTCTATAATGCTTTTGCCTTTCATGTTTCTTATTGATATTAATTTAAATGTCTGTAAAAAATTATGGATTGCTTTACTTTTTGTTTTTGGCAAAAAACTGTGAATCTTGTAAATATTTGAAATGGGACATTAGTGAACATTTTTTATACCAAAATTCCTCTGTCTAACCTGCCACTCATCTAATGCAGAGTAAAATAATAGTCAATGTTACAGATTAATGAATTATAGATTAATAGTCAATGTTACAGATTAATGAATTATAGATTAATAGTCAATATTACAGATTAATGAATTATAGATTAATAGTCAATATTACAGATTAATGAATGATAGATTAATAGTCAATATTACAGATTAATGAATGATAGATTAATAGTCAATATTACAGATTAATGAATTATAGATTAATAGTCAATGTTACAGATTAATGAATTATAGATTAATAGTCAATATTACAGATTAATGAATTATAGATTAATAGTCAATATTACAGATTAATGAATGATAGAAAAGGATAATAAAAAGTCTTTATATTGTGGGACATGAAATTAATACACTTCCATCCTCTTCCTTTTTCTCTTTACCCCTCAGTTCATGTAATGGAAAGTTTACAATTCTATATATCTTACCTGTTTTGATAAAAATGCTCAAATAAACTTGTGAGCTTATAATGCTAGTCAAATTTAGTAACTTAACTTTCCCAATCTCTAAATTTGTTGAAACATAGGTCGAACGCTGCATTTGTCTCCCCTAACTAGCTTTTAGGGTAACTTGGTTCCTGCCATGTGTAGTGTCATTTCACAGCAATGGATTTACACGATGAGATTGCCAATCCCATGCACAACTTTCTTTAATTGACTGTTATGATATGAAAGGAAGAAAACAGTGGCCCTATTCTATTTGCTCTGGGAACCACCCAGGTTGTTAAATTCATTAGCTTGTATTCATGTTTAAACTGCCCATTAGAAAGCTCAAGAAAGCTTGGAGTTAATCAAAAAAGCTATACTAATATACTGATTACATTTTAGAAATAAATATTATTAAATTGTTATAGTTTATACCATATTTCTGAAGTTATTCAGAAGAAGTAATAGCTAAGATGTAGTCCTCCGTATTTTATTCCACCCAATGAAAAAGTTAAAAATGTTACTTCCGACTCCTGCTGTGAACACATCTTTTTGAACAGTAGAAAAAGAAAAAAGGCTTATTAATTTTAACCTGTAACATGTTCTTTTGTAATCAGTTGAAGTATGTGTATTTAAAGTAATAGTTATTTATCCTTTCTCATTTCTGGGGATAAGCACAGGGTGTAAAACATTGCAAATTTATATTTCTGGTAATTCTCTGCAGTTCAACCTATCAAACTCTAGTTTTATTTAACTCTCTTATACTGTTATGAGGGAGCGTAAAAAAGCTTTATACTTTAGTATGAAGGAGTAAAGACATTTACCTGGAAATTGGTCTGAACTTTAGTCCTTCTATGTGTATTCCCCCTGCAAGACGATATACTTCTCCCATCTATTCTTCACCGTCCGACTGGTCCCGGAACCATATCTCCTATTTACTAATCAAGTCCTAGACATCAGAAAAATGTGTGGTCATAAAATCATGCCCCATCCACTATAATCACCAGACTAGGCACCTAGTGACTTTTCTTGTTACCAAACATGAGGATTCCACTTCATAGACATTGTTTTTCTGACATCCAGGACACTGCTGTTCATGAGAACCCTTGACCCTGCTGTTCATGAGAACCCTTGACCCTGCTGTTCATGAGAACCCTTGACCCTGCTGTTTCAAAGATTTACAGCATAACTTTGTAAAACTCTGATGTAGCCCCTATCAATATAGCAATGACCTTCATGTCTGCCACTTATACTTGTCATAGTTAATAGTGTGTAACAGTTTTTTAAATGTTGTAGGTTTCCTTCATGTCGACTGCATATCCTAGGGGAACAGATGGTAAAACATTTATAATAGTTTCCCATAGTAAGCAAAGATGGCAACAACATCACACTATTGCTGCAAAATGTGTTCCTTATGGCTGTAAAGACCAATCCTAGAACGGCATACCCTGCCACATTCAGGGCACACATGTGGGAAACTGGATGGAAATCATCATGCATTTTGTATTTTTGGGCAGCACGCTTTTGTTGAGCCTCAGCGTGGCTATGCTCTCTGTGATCTGAGCACCTTTGATGATACTAGGTGGTACATTTTTGTACAAACATTTCAAAGAAGGTGACATCAATATTTAAACTTTTCAGGGACACTTTTAAGGCATCTCTAGCGTTTCTTCCGCCCCAATGCTGAGCGTCTGTCTGCTGTGAGACCATACAACAACTGCTTCGGTATGCGCTTATCTGTCATGCAAACATGTCCCGTTCATCTTAGCTAAGCTATTTGCAAAAGTGTATGGATGCTCAACATGTTAGTATTGCTAAGAATCTCAGATTTAGGCATTTTGTCCTGCCACCTGATCCTGAGCAGCCTACGCAGACAGCCCAAGTGAAAATAATTGAGCTGCCTGGCATGTCTGCTATACACTGTCCATGTATCACCGTCATGCAGCAGAGTAAATAACAATACAGTGCAATAAACTTTCTACACTTTTACCTTGGTGATAACCTTGTTGGTTCCGGATGTTTGCTTGGAACCTCCCAAAGGCAGCTCTATTATTGACCTAACAGTTGATATCCGTCTCTCTAGTGAGGGTACTGTCTAGGCAGGTAAACCTGGCGACTACCTGAAGACATTGGTTCTGTACAGTAATGTTTAGTTTGATGTATGGTTCCTTGGAGGCAGACTGGAAGATTACATCTGTTTTACTAGTCTTGATCATGAGATCAAAGTCACTGCATGCTGTCAAAAACTCTGTTATGGTGGACTGTATATCTTTTTCTGAACAAGTGTTGAGGATACAATCATCTGCAAACAGGAGATCCAAGATGGTATCCTCACTCACCTTGGTGTAGGATTTCGGGCACCTCAGGATGAACAGTTGACCCTGCATCCTGTGCCTGATATGTGTGCCAGTACCAAAGAATTTAAAGTTACAGCTTCCAGTTCTGATTCTATCCCTATAGACATATACCAAGTAGGAGTCATGTGCTTCATCAGGAACTCACTACACTCTTTTGTTGTATTTTGGAAGCCAAGAAAGTTCCACAGGAGATGAAGGATGCCACAATTATACACCTGTACAAGCAAAAGAACAATCCTCTCACAATCACAGGGGTATCACTTTGCTGTCAATCACGGGCAAAATTCTTGCCTGAGTCCTGCTCAACCACCTAACTGGTCACCTTGAGAAGGGTTTTCTCCTTGTGCGTCAGTGTGGCTTTTGTGCGGGTCATGAGATGGTTGACATGTACGGCAACTGCAAGAGAAATTTTAAGAACAGAATTGTGACTTGTACAGTTTCTGTCGATCTGACCTAAGCCTTAGACACCGTCAATAGGGATATTTTTTGGCAAATCACGGTGAAGTTTGGCCGCCCCTGCAGATTCATTGCAGTTGTCTGCCAATTTCATGATGGCTATGTACTACACGAGGGAAAATTGTCTGCAGCCTTCATAGTCCCCCCCCCCCCCCCCATTGTCAATCAGGGATGTGTGCTGGCATCATCATCCTTTAGCATGGTCTTTGCAGCAATGCTCACTGATGCTGTACATGGCATCGCTATTGATTGATGTTTGCAACAGCCCACAATGAGTAGGTTACTCTTTTGTGTGCCCTGAAAAGGACGTTAAGGGGCTTGTTGTAGTAGCTTTCTTTACATTCTTGAGCGTGCTGAAGAAAGTGGACCAGAGTCCTCCAGGCGGTTGTGCTATGCTTAGCTTCATCCGCGTGTTACTCACTACTGCGGGAATAATATCGATCACTCACCTCGTTAGCCTGGCTGTCATGGAAACAGCCAGTTTACTGAGAGGGGTACTAAGAAGCCAAGGTGATGATCTTGGCCAGTATGTTTTGCCTGACCCTGACTAACATGTCTGATCAGCATATTTTGCCTTACTAGATGTTATTTCATTCGTGATCCATGCTTTCTTCTTAATCCTGCAACTACCTAGAACCTCAGATGCCATAGAGATTAATGCCGAATTCAGGGCTTCAGTCATCGTCTCAACATCTGCCTCCTCGTTAAGAACCAAGAGAGGTGCGAATCTTCCCCCCATCATCGCTCCAAAGGTCTCCACTATATCCGGGTTCTTCAACTTCTCCAAGTCAAATCTCTGTCTAGATATCTCTCTTTTCAGAACTTTCTTTAGTCTGAGATGCATGGTCATCAGCACTAAGTTGTGGTCACTCCCTATATCGGCCCACTGAAACTTTTTGTCCGGGCGCTATTGACGCTAGATCTGAATCTCCTTTGGACCAGAATATAGTCTATTTGACTATGACGCGTACCATTTGGGCTGTGCCACGATCACGAATGAAATACTGGATTTATGTGACAAGAGACGACAAATGAAGAGAGCGAAGAAAACACTAGATGGGATTCAGCAATATAAAGAGATAAATGGAAACATAAAGGCCAAGGTGGAATGGATAACGACTCAGTGTGCAGATATCGAACAAAATCTAGGTAGAAATGATGCCAAGGGGGCATATAAATTAGTCAAGGACTTAAATAAGGCCTGTACAAATTCGAAATACAACAATTCAGGACAAGAGTGGGAAATGTCTCACAGAAACTCAAGACATTCGTGAGCGCTGGACAGAGTACTGTTCGGAACTATATAAGCATGAAGGTCGAGGTGACCCAAGAAATGCAATGTCTCCTGAAATGAGTCTGATAGAGGAAAATCAAACGATAACAAGGGAAGAAGTATATAAAGCCGTGAAAATGCTGAAGAGAGGGAAGGCTGTAGGTGTGGATAATATCTCAGCAGAGCTCCTACAAGTGGGAGATGAGGCAACAATTGATACTCTGGCATACATCTGCAATAGAATTTGGCAGACAGGAGAGTGGCCCACCAGCTGGAGAAAATCAGTAATTATACCACTGCCTAAATCAGGAAACCTAAATATGTGTCAAAACTATCGAACAATCAGTCTGATAAGTCATCCAAGTAAAGTTCTCTTGAGAATAATACTTAACAGACTGAAGCCACAGGCAGAGAATATCATTGCCGCAGAACAAGCAGGCTTTCGATCGGGAAGGAGTACCATCAAGCAGATATTTAATCTTCGGCTAATGAATGAGAAGTACTCAGAGTATCAACAACAACTCTACCATGCCTTCATTGACTTTAGAGAGGCGTTTGACAGAGTGTGGCATGCGGCGATATGGTCAACAATGAAGCATTATAAGTTCAACAGTGATATTGTGAGGGTAATTGCAAACCTTTATGAGCAGGCGACAAGCGCAGTCTTGGTAGAGGGAACGCTAGGCGATTGGTTCCATACGACGGTGGGTGTGAGACAGGGATGTATACTCTCCCCAACACTCTTCAATGTATTCTTGGAGAGAATAAGGGAGAGGACCTTAAACGGACATGTTGGCACGGTTAAAATAGGTGACAGGCTTATCACAAACTTCCGATTTGCTGATGATATTGATGTATTGGCAGGACCAGAAAGGGAACTCCAGGAGTTGATTGGTAGATTGGATAGAGCGGCCCTGAGTTTTGGTATGGAAATAAATGCAGATTAAACAAAGCTCATGACCAATAACATAACAGGGTTTAAAACTGTAATAGAGGCAAATGGGCAGGAACTTGAGGTGGTAAAACGTTTCAAATATCTGAGATCGTTGATCAGCAAAGAGGGATCGAAGCCAGAGGTCATTGCAAGAATAGCACAAACAACAGCGGCGCTGACTCGGCTGAAACCTATATGGCAAGACAAGCGGCTCGCCCTCGGCATAAAAGTTAGACTAATGCGCTCTTTCGTGCTATCAATATTTCTGTATGCCTGCGAGACTTGGACCATTACAGCAGATATCCAGGGCAGAATACATGAAAATGAAAATGAGGTGCTATAGAAAACTCCTAAATGTTACATATAAAGATCGTGTCACGAACATAGTAATACATCAGAGAGTTGAAGACGCTATTGGTCCTTTTGAAGATCTGTTCACAGTTATCAAAAGACGAAAGATGGCCTGGTGCGGGCATGTCGCGAGGTCTAACGGAATTACCAACTCGATACTCTTTGGTTCCGTACCGGGACAGAGAGGGCGAGGACGTCCAAGAAAGAGATGGGTGGACAACATCACTGAGTGGTCAGGCCTTCGTCCCGGTGAGATACGTCAGGCGGCGACAGACAGCGTGGGATTTTGGGAGTGTCTTCGTGTGTGCCCCAACGACCTGACGGGTTACGGGATGAACTGAAACTGATATGTTAGCCTTCCTCCCTGTCGCTATTGGTAAAACATTACAATTGGAACAACACAGCTTTTAAGCATAACTTGGATAAATCAATGAAGTCTCCAATTATAGTCTTTATTGATGATTTGTAGTGCTGCCATCAGACCCACTATATCAATGCAAGCTATGAAGTTATCCTTCATTTTTGAAAATGGAAGCATATTTTTTTAAATTGTGGAATATCAAACATAGACATGCACATTCTCTTCTAGAGGGCTCTATTGCTGAAGTCTCAACAGTTCTGCTTTACTTTTATTTACTTTAGTTATATCTAGGTGAGATACATAATTGCCACCAAACAAAACAAAAAGTCATGGGACCAAAGAAATTCTAGACCTTTGCTATAGAAGAAAATCACTGAAAAACCAAAAACATTCACCTGATGAGGTCGATGGATATATAGAGATCAAGAGAGCAATACAGCAAAAGATGAGAGAGATGAAAGAGGTGTAGAAATGTGAGCAATGTACAAACATTGAAGAGAGATTAGAAAGAAATTACGCTAAAGGAGCATACAAGGTGGTCAATGAACTTGTAACACCTAGACAAAACTACAACTTTTTGATGCAGAATAAAAATGGCAAGTGCGCTATAGAGGACAATGATGAACTGGCACAATGAACAGAGTACTGTTTCAAGTTATACAACTACAAAAGACAGGATGAGCCTGGGAAAACAATCCCTTCAACACCAAAATTGATTGAGGATAATCAACTGAGAACAAAGGAGGAGGTGGCTGCAGCCGCGTGAAGACATTGAGAAGAGGGGAGGCTGCCGGTGGAAACAATGTACCAACAGAGCTCTTACAGACACGTAGTGGTGGAAGGCCTGACACACATCTGCAACAAAATACGGGCAGCTGACCGGACTTATGGACAAAATCGAAGATTATACTGTTACCTAAGTCTGGAAATCCAAAGCCGTGCCAAAATTACAGCCACCCTAGCAAGGTCAAGCTTAGAATAATCCTCAACAGATTAAGACCCCAAACAGAACATCATTGATGAAGAACAGATATGGTTCAGACAGAGAAAAAGCACAACCAAACAGATCTTTAATTTAAGACTGCTAAACAAGAAATATCTGGAACATCAGCAAAAATTGTTTCATGCGTTTGTTGATTTCAAGAACGCGTTTGATAGGGTATGGCATAAAGCTTGTGGGCAACCATGAAATATTATACATGTCCTTAAAACATGTATGACAAGGCGTCTAGTACAGTTCTTGTAAATGAATAGATAGGGGACTCGTTTTGCACATCGGTCGTTGGGAGACAGGGTTGTACACTCTCCCCAACACTTTTCAACATATTTCTTGAGGGTGTTATAAGTGAGACACTTGGAGATCACTTGGAGAACCGTCAAGATAGAGGACAGAACAATTACCAACCTTCGTTTTGCAGATAACATCAACAGGTTGGCGGGCACAGAAGCAGAACTCCTGAAATGGGTCAGAAGCTCAATGAAGCAGCTCTTGACTATGGTATGGAGATAAACACTGGAAAGAATAAATTAATAACCAACAACTTAACTTAACTTCTTTATACTGGTTTAGAAGAGTCTGTATACAACCAGTTTCATTTACATTTCATTGCTCTAATAGCTATGCGCATCCAATCTATTCTTAAATGCATGAATTATCCCTGTCTCCACTACTTCTTGTCGTAATGCATTCCAAACATTCACCACTCTTTAACTAAAATTTCCTAATAACTAATCTGGACCTTTCTTTAGTTAATTTGTAGCTATGTCCTCTTGTTCTTGTAGGACTTCAACAGTAGGGTAAAAGCTAATGGCTAGGAACTCAAAGTGGTTGACCATTTTAAATATCTGAGCTCAAATGTCAGGGGTGAAGAATTAAAATATGAGGTGTTGGCCAGAATAGCACAGACAATAGCGGCACTTGCACGGTTTAAGAAAATCTGGCAAGACAAACGGTTAGCCATATACACGAAGTTCAGATTTATGCATATATTGATTCTGTCAATATTTCTCTATGCTTGTGAGACATGGACAATTACAGCTGACATGCAGCAGAGGATAAAAGCCTTGAGATGAGATGTTCCTGAAGACTTCTAAATGTCACATACAAAGACCGAGTTACAAATGAGGGAATACGAGTAAGAATTAAAACAGCAATAAGGGCCTTTTGAAGATCTCATGATACGGACACATATCCAGATCAAAACTTCACTTGACTTTGTTTGTTCTCAATCTCCCGCTACCAAGTTCTGAAAAGGGCTTAAGTAGCAGAATGTAGTCCAAAACGCGGAATGCGTTGTGTCGTAGTTTACAGCTTGACTGCGATATTTGCACCTTTTAGTCCAACACATCCAACTTCAACAGTACCAGGTTAGCCTTCTTCCTCAACCCTTTCTCCTTAGTCTGCTCTGTTTCAACCTGTTATCCAGGATCACCACGTGGAGGTGTAGAAGGGTCTTGACAGCTCTGGTTCGTAGGCCTTGACCCTAGCAGTCAGCTATTCGTTGCTGACCCCTGCAGCTTATGCACTGCTCTGCATCTTGATCGTCTTGATCCATGTTATTCATTTGATCAAGTCATGTCAAGTAATCTGCCTAGACAACGGAGCTTGTCACGATGACTGTCTATGACCACATTTGATGGCTGAAACGTAGGCAGCATGCAAGGCAGATGGATATATCTCAACCAGGTGTTGGGCAGGCGGCCTTAAAGTTGACTCTATGAGGGAGGGGCTGTCTTTTCCCACCTCTGATTTTGAGCGGCAGGTGTAGAAACTGTCAAGCTGAGACATCTTGAAAGAGGTAGGCTATATCGCCAAAGAAAGAGAGTCAACACCGACCCAGCATAGAGGAAATTTTCTCAAGCTGTGTCCATTAAGAGATCTCAGTGTTGGTGACTGAGTTTTACCAGGACGTCAAGGATTGATCGTTGGTTGCACATGTGGAAGGCCTCGAGCTGCTTCCAATTCCCCCTGTAAGATCATCCATAGTTTTTATTTCCATAAGAGCCCATTAAGCTGTAACTCGCTTGAATTACAGCATTATTAAACAGGAAGTTATATATGACGTGGTTAGTTGTAGAAGAGTTAAGAATAAAGCTTGGAAAAAATATATAGAGGCGGGAGAATCGAATGAAATATATTGAAAATATTTGGACATACAGAAAAAATCTGATAAAGTTAATAAAGCCGCAAAAATTGACTTTGAAAAAAAAAACCTGCTAAAAAGATCAAGACTGATAGCAAGAGCTTTTTTTCTTATGTTCGACAAACAGAGAACGAAAGACACAGTTGGCCTACTTAAAGATAGTACAGGAAAATTAATAAGTGAGAACATAGATGCTGCTAATCAGCTCAATCATTACTTTGGCACAGTCTATACAAAAGAAGACTGCTTCAGGATCCCAGAGCTATTCAATATTTTCCAACGGGACATGCACACAGAAGGATTACTATCATTCTGCATTACTGAGGAAATAGTTTTATAAAATTTGGATTAGGTTGACGGTGGATAAATATCCTGGTCAAAACGGTATTCATCCAAAATTACTGTTTGAACTTCGAGACCAGTCAGCAAAACCATTAGCGATATTTTATTCTCACACTCTTGAGAAGGGCATTGTTCCAAGGGATTGGAGAGCTGCAGGTGTGATCTCCCTTGTTTAAAAAAGGGCAAAAAATCAGATCCAGCCAATTATAGACCAGTGAGTTTGACGAGCATTCTCTGCAAAATTTTAAAGTCCATTATCAAGGACAGCATAGTACTGCACTTGGACTAGTTTAATTTGATCAAAAATAGTCAGCATGGGTTTACTAAAGGAAGATCGTGTTTAATCAATCTATTAGAATTCATGGAGGAGGTTACCAAAATGTTTGATGGTGGAGAGCTGGAGGATGTTATTTAGAGTACCTTATCAACGATTGTTTCGAAAGTTAAAATCACATGGAATAGGTGGTGAAGTTGCCAATTGGATAGGAAATTGATTGACGGGCAGAAGGCAGAGAGTGGACATAAATAGGGAGTACTCTGACTGGTGTGATGTAATAAGTGGTGTGCCCTAAGGATTGGTATTAGGACCAATTTTGTTCTTAATATAAATAAATGGTTTGGACATTGATATCAGATCCATAATTGCAAAGTTCGCGGATGACACAAAATTATGCAGCAGGATCAGAAGAATGGATAAATTAGACTATAACACGTTTTTAAAAATACAGCCACCCACAATAACAAAAGGGTATAGCTACAAGTTGACTAAAGAAAGGTCCAGATTAGATATTAGGAAATATTTTGTTAGTCGGAGAGTGGTGAATGCTTGGAATGCATTGCCAGGAGAGGTAGTGGAGGCAGGGACAGTTAATGCATTTAATAATAAATTGGATGCGCATAGCTTTTAGAGCAAGGTGATGTAAATGAAACTGGTTGTATACAGACTCTGCAGGGTTTTCTAAACCAGTATAAAGATGTTATGTTAAGTTCAGTTAAGAGTCTGTTCTCCGGAAGAGGTGAATCTATTGAGATCGAATTTAGATACGATTAAAAAATGGTCTGAAAGCTGGCAGATGGAGTTTAATGTAGTCCTCCACATGGGAAGATCCAATAATGAATTTAATTACATAATGGGAGAAAACAATATAAGGACAATAAAAAAGGAAAGAGAACTAGGAGTTATATTAGATCATACAGGAAAGGTGCAGGAGCAAGTCCAGGTGGCAGTGAAAAAGGCTAATGCCATGGTGGGCATGATAAAAAGAAACATTTCACATAAGAGCAAGAAAGTAATAGTCAAGTTATATAAATCATTAGTGAGACCTAAATTAGAGTACTGTGTTCAGGTGTGGAGTCCATATAATAGAGTGGATATAAACATGCTGGGAAGGGTACTTCTTCTTCTTCTTCTTCTTCGTACGCAGTCAGACAGTAACCAGGGAAGGGTACAAAGAAGAGCTACAAAAATTATTGCGGGGTTCAGAATTATAGTTACTAAGAAAGACTAAAAAAAAAAAGCTGGTTTTCAGTGTCTAGAACATAAAAGAATTCAAGGTGACAATACAAGTGTATATAATATTAAATGGAAAGGATAAATGAGACTATTCAAAATTTTTTAAAGTACAACCAGCTACAAGAACAAGAGGGCACAGCTACAAATTGTTTAGAGACAGGTCTAGATTGGATATAAGTAAATATTTTTTTAGTCAGAAAGGGGTGAATTGTCAGTTAATGCATTCAAAAATAGATTGGATGCTCACAGTATTTTTGGTATCCGTGGAGTAAAATAGACTGGTTGTATACAGACTCAGTAGAGCCTTCTAAACCAGTATAATGAAGTCAGTTTAAGAAGTTAAGTATAACTCTATTGTTATTTTGCAGGAATGAGATATGATATTTTACTGCCGTACCATTCAGCTCTCTTGTATAGATCCTGGTGCTCCTTTCTGGGGAAGAAAGAGTATGCCTACTGCACTCCAATGCATGTTGATGGCTTATGAAAGTTGTGCTTGGGATTAGCAATTTCATCGTGTAAAACGCTCCCTCTAATGTATTAATTATGAGGTGTCTAGCATTGCTCAATTTTGAGTAGTAATTTCTGCTACATTTAATGTTCTACTCTGGTGCGTAAAATATTGACAGACTGAATAGTGAATGCCTCATTTAAAAATACGAGCCTGTTCATTTGCTTTATCCCCAATGTCCGAGTCTGCTCAATAAGTGACTGAAAAGATGCGCTTACACTGTCACTGAAAGTCTGAACACATAGTTTGTTCCTTCTTTCCTTTCTCACACCTGTCCAAAATTGTGCATATATGCTGGTGCCTCAACGACTTATGTATGCTTTCATTTTCATTTGTTGTCTGCATTTTGTATACACATCCATTTTTGTTAAATCTTCACATTATTATTATTGTAAAATATATCTTTGCATCATGAATAGATGTCTCAGAACCTTGGGCAGAATAATATAGCACATTATTTAAAATAACTGCATAATGTATGTGTTGTTATCAACACGATCCTTCAAAATTACTGTAGAAATTTATACTTCATTCTTATTTACGTAGATCTTTTAACCAATGCATTGATTCAATACTCCTATAGAAAATAATATTTTTGCAGCTTCATTAATCCAGCACATAATTAAGAAGGTCTCTTGGCCAGTGCAATGAGTCAACCAGCCTGCAAAAAAACATATATTTTTACAAATCCATTGATTCTGCACTCATATTTTAGAAGCCTGTTTAACCAATATATTGATTATAAACAACTGCAAAATATATATTTTTACAAATGAAGATCTCCAGTAATATTTAAGTGGGTGTTTTAATCACTTCATTAACATTTATTCTAAGCTCCTTCAGAAAAGGTAATTTTATAAAAGTATCAGTTTAGTACTTATATTCAAGTAGGTGTCTTGATTAATGCATTGATTTAACAATCATGATTTTAAAATCTCACAGAAATTGATATTTTTATAAGTCCTTTCATTCAGTGCTTATATTTTAAGTAGGTGTTTTAGCCTGAACATTGAGTAAACAGTTCTATAAAAATTGATATTTTTTATAAGAACATTCATTTAGCACTTCATATTTCAGGAGGTGCTTTTAATCAGTGCATTTACTCAGAAGTCAAAACTTAAATATGGGAACAGAGTAATTTTTCACTATAAAACCTATCTGTCTATATTGCTCAATAATGACAATAGTATACATGTCTGCACATTTAATATCATACATCCCCTCACCCATTAACTGTATAGATCACACAGTTTGTATGTATTTTTCCTCGCCTAAAGAATATTATTTTGAGTACATATGCTGTCCATGGTAGTATTGTTGGATTGCTCATGGTACTCAAAAAGTCTTACTCTGTAGTGTTTTAGACATGAGTTTGCCCTAGTTTACTCACATTTAAAACCTCAGAACTGACTATATTTGTGAAGATCTTTAGTTGCGTTAATTATATTGAAAAGTGAATGTATCTATACATTTTTATGTGTGAAAAGCTTATATAAGAATAATTTCTTTCTACAAGTGTAATGACTTTTTCTAGATTATTCAGAGTAGTTTTTGATTAGGAACTTCAACAATTTTTCATTCCAAGGACAAGCTTCTTCTTTTTTTTATAAACACTTCTGCCTTTATTGGCAGAGAGATTTATCTTTGTTCACAGAACAATTTATTATCTCTGTTAGTTGACAAATTCATCTGTTTTGATGGCACACTAAACTGAGTTGCTAGCAAGTACTTGTATTACTTTTAGGTCCTTATATCCTTTATAGATAACCAAATCTCTGTTGACAGATTCATATATTTATGGTAGGCAGACATTTGCCTTTGTTGCTGGACATTCCAAATTTATTTTATTAATAAATGCTCCTGTCTGAGTAGGTGACATTCGTCACTGTTGGTGGCCGGTCCTTTTAACCTTTTAAAAACAATGACCATAATAACTTATTGATGTTATATGTGTATGTCGTTGCTGTCTATTCATTATTAAACATTCCTGCTTTTATTTGTAAATACCATTTTTGCTGGTAGAAATCATCAGTAGCTTATACACATTTATTATTTTCTATAGACTTGGGGGGTAAGCATTTATCTATTTGTAGACAGTCCCACTGTGTCGTGTGAGTAGTAAAATGGTTAGATTGCTTGTTTCTCTCTGTAAAAGTATTGGGTACAATCTCTGATCTCGACATGCTCTAATCTACTCAGCTGTAAATGGCTACCTGGTTTACAGCTTTGAATGACAATGTAATGAGGAAGAAAACTGGGTCACTCTACCTCAAGAAAGCTGAGATCAAATAAAATGAAGCCTCTAACATTTAATGTAAGATGGCAGTGTCTACTATGGAATCACCGTTACCCTGTTTTTAGACAGTCCATTACTTTTCATTCTTCCATTATTTTATCTTATTTTTTGACAAAACCTTTTCTCAATGATAGACAATCCTCATTTCTTGAAAGATATTTTGTTCTCTTAAAAATCAAAGCATTGCCATTTGAACTCAAATCTCACTGTGAATCATTTGCTGTACCTGGAATCACAAAACTGCTAGTTATTGATGTGCCTCATTGTTATTATTGTATGACAAACTGAGAAGAAAGCAAGTATGATATTTCTGATATTACAAAACCCAGGAATCCATTTGTATTGTGTCCTTCTTATGAGCTTTACTCATTAATAAAAAATCAAGTATGTGAGATGTTAATTGTAGTGACATGTATTACATTGCGAAAATACTTTGATACTGTTAACCTATCCAAATTGTCAGAATGTTTATATATTTTCAAATTTAAATAATCAATGTAGAACTAGATGGTTTAATTAACCATTGCATTGATTTTTGTATAAATATACAGTATTTATCTACTACAGTGATTCAGTACTAAGTTGGAAGTTTCAAAGCATTGTACAGTTTAGATGAGCTTTAAGAAATACTTTGCACATCTGGAGAATCTGACAAAAGTTACTTTTTTTAAACAATTTGCCTACTTTCTTGTATATTTTTAAAAATAAATTCAGCTGAATTTATATTTTGACTAATTTCAGTTGAATATTTGCTAATTTATAATTCATAAAACTCTTCTGCTATATAAGTCTTCAAAAATGAATTTACATGAAAAACACAAGTGTAATTTTTTCTTGCGATATCATTATTAAAGATTGTTATGACTATTCAAAAGGTTTATAGCCTCTTCAGACAAACATTATTTATCAGTGTAGTTCTTGCTACATCTTTTATTACTTGTAATAGTGCAAGTACTATTTACTTTGAACAGTAGCTTTGCAAGTGGCAATGCATGTAATTGATGAGCTTTCTCTTGTCCATATAATGGATGTATTCCTTTATCTGTCAATTCACAAATATCTAAGTAAATGAGCTTATCCATCATTTGCCATAATCCGTTGTCTGCGCAAATTGATAATCTATCATTTGTCACATTCATGTGTCAATGATTAAACCATGTCTCTCAACATTTGTCCCAATCTTTGTTTTTTTTAAGTTTATCACCTTTGAATTTAAATGTCACAGTATCTAAATTTATTCATTATATTTTAAATTAGTTATCTTCATTTCTGTGTTTTATTTAAATGTAACCATGAAGTCAATACATCTTTCACTCGTTTTCTTAGCTTAACAGTCATCATAGATCGTACCCTCAGTCAGACAGTCATCCCAGATAGTGCTCCCAGCCAGACAGTCATCCTAGATGATGCGCTTTATGTCTTCCCATATTTAGTTGGTTTATTTCTTGGAGAATTGAGTAACTAATTGAATCATTTTCAAAAAAAATTGTCTTTGAAATGAAAGAAGTAAATTTTTACTAATTTATTGGTTTTGAACATGAAAATTACAATACAATTTGTCATTTGGCACTTGTTTTAGAGAAAAATGAATTTGGTGTATAAACAACAAAGTCCACACGGGTAACCATTTCGCAATGCTGTATCTTAATTTCCATATTGTGTTGTATATCATCAGCCCACTATTCACGCAACATCCCCAATGATATTTCATCATTCTCTTATATTTTATAGTTCAGACATGACATCATTGAGCTACAGTTGCTGACTATGATGGTGCTGTTATTAGTTTTAAGTGAAATCATAGGGTCAGGAAGTTATTTGACTACCATTTACCTCTTCATCATAGGTGAAACACAAATGATCTCTGTCTGCAGCTTAAAGCCAGCAGTATTTATGCCTCATAACTATGTTAGTAGTGCATATAACTTTTGTTACATATGCGAGGAAGTTAAGTTTGCAAGCCAGAAAAGGATCATCACTTCATTAGTTAAAACGGCATATGACCTTTAACTTGGATGCAAAATTGAGAACCAGGACAAGACATGCCCCCACACATATGCTGCAGTATGTATGCAAGAAATCTTCTAAAAGCCAATAAAGATGGGATGTCATTTGCTGTTCCTATGGTGTGGAGAGAGCCAAGCTATCAGGCAAATGACTGCTACTTCCACATGGTTCCACGTGTTTCTGCTGGCATCACCAAGAAAAAGAAGTAGATAATAGCATACCTAAATATACAATATGTTTACAACCTGTTCCATATGGCAAAGGATTTCCTGTTCTCAAATTTCTAAATGAATTTTTCATTGATTCAGATGATGAAGAATGAGAACCAACATCAGGTTATCTGCAGTCTTCACCGTCTATTGATGATCTTACACTTCCGACAGTGTGTCATCTGTGCACACATTCTCACCCAAGAAGAACTGATTAATCTTGTTTGCAATTTGTAGCTGTCCGAGGCCAAAGTAAAGCTGCTCAGATCAAGATTAAATCAATGTAATTTTCTCAAGGAAAATTTCAGTTATTTTTGTTTTGCACTCATCAAGAGCAGTTTGCTCCTTACTTCAGAAAGGAAGATGACCTTGTGTTCTGCTCTGATGTGGATGGCTCTAAGAATGAAACATGACTCACAACAATTCATAGATCGAGCCTCAAGGCAGGGTTGCTATATAATGGAAACCGACTTCCATCCATTCCAGACATGCACGCATGTACATGAAAGAAACCTACAATAACCTAAACCAGCTCTTGAACTATCTTCAAAACAGCAAATGTGGCTCACATCTCTGTTGTGACCTTTAAGTTGTGGCTCTGCCGATGAGTCTGCAGCTGGGATATAAGAAGTACTGCTGTTTCTCATGTGAATGGGATAGCCGAGCAAAGACTTTGCACTATGTGAAGAGAAACTGATCGTAGACAAAATCTATGAAGGTCAGAGAGAAGAATGTGCAACATCCAGCATTGACGGAAATGCACAAAATCCTGCTACCTCCCCTACATTTCAAGCTTAGTGTGATGAAAAAACTTAATTAAAGCCATATACCATACTCGGTCAACATTTTAGTGCTTGCCTGACTCTTTGACTCAGCTAATCAACAACTATAGAGGTAATTGTGGTTAGTTTTCAGATATGCAAACTCTTCAGAGACGAGATGTTAGATAAGCTGCTTGAGGGTGATGAGAAAAGAGCTTGGGATGAGTTTCATCTAGTTTCAACTAACTTTCTCAGGAATGTCAGGGCAGAAAAGTTTAAAGAACTGGCTGAGGACATATTGTCTTTGTATTACAAACATGCTGCAATTTGTCCTTAAGATCTACTTTTTCCATTCCCACTTGGATTTGTTCCTTGACAGCTGTGGCAGGATTATTGATGAACGTTTTCACCAGGACATTTCGACAATGGAGAAATTATACCAGGGACCTGATAAAGATGGATGTATCGGACCAACAGGTACAAATATTGCAGTCAAGCTGTAAACTAGTGATACAAGGCATTCCGTTCTCTGGACTACATCCTGCTACTTGCAAAGCCCTGTTCAGCACTTGGTAGCAGGAGATTGAGAATGAATGCAAAAGAACAAGTTACCAGAGAAACTAGTCCACTTGAATGTTAGCTGACTACTGTTGGATACTTGTCAGAGATGATCCGGAGCAGCTATACAAGCAACAGGCAAAGCAAAGTCAGATGTAGAAGCAGACTTTTACCAGTACATATCAAATGTGCGTAAAAATATACAAAGGGGCTTCAAATAAAAACCTTAAAAATAGAATAGAAATTAGAAAAATCATGCCTTCATACTGTGACTTGCTAATATGGTTGCTAAAGATGTCAAGAGTGTCCTGTATGTGCCATCAAGGTGCAGACGAACAACATGACGTCATAATTGCAGTTAAAAGATGGCCGCCCCTATTGACATCCCAAATAAGGAGTGGTGTTCTGTTACCAATTTTTTGAGCAGCGAAACCTGTAGAAATTCATTGGTGAATGAAGGTCCAGCAGACAGAAACAACATTTTATAGATTTTGGCAGGCAGGTTCAAACTTTACTGCCATACTGACAAAATTCACTTCTCACATCATGAGACATCATAATAAGATAAGAGGCATTACTTTTGAATCGCCCACAAATTTCTCAGAACTAGTAGCCAATTTGGCATTTTCATATTTGTGTTCAGCAACTTGAAATCAGAAAGAAACAGTTACTATTATCTTACAGCCATGACGTTTAATCAAAATTTCTTGTCCAGCGAATATGTATCTTCTTGAATCCTGACAACTTAAAACAAAGAGGTGAGATTTGTAAAAACAAATTCTTCAACATAATTGTTTCTGAACTCACCAAGTATATGCAGAGTAAAAGACCTTTAGTTGTCATAGTTTTTGTATGTCCTTCTAAGCAGCAAAGCATCTTTTCATATCAGATGCTAATAAAAGTGGCTTATACATGGAACTCAGAAGCAGTGACCTCATCACTGAAATAGATATCTGAGACTTCTATAACAAGAGCAGGCATCATGACAGATGCGCAAGCCGTACTGCAGAAGGTACAGAAGGAATGGCTTAGGTATTTTTTATTTTTTTTTGCGTTCGCCTTATTTCTCTATTCCCCAAGGCGGTGTGCGTTGCACTGTGGTTTTTATTTTGCGCCTGTCGGCCCAGTGCATCCGACTTCAGCACGCATTTTATGTAAGGGTCTGCTTCCTCCTGCATTTTGTAAGGGTTTGCTTCCCCGGGGTAACGGCTGGTGCTGTGATGGGGATCGAACCCAGCACCTTCGGGTCGTGAGCCGTTCCACTTAACCACTAGGCCACGTCGTCCCCCGGCTTAGGTATGAGTGGATAGCAGCTGTTGAGGCCTCAAACCTTAAGGGGTTGACATGGATCGACTGTCCTGATCATGCTGGGGTCCAGGGCAATGGAAGAGCTGACATCATGACTTTACAAGCTCTTATCATGGACACATTAGTGATGGATAGAAGTGACATTTTGAAATCAATCAATAGCCACCTGTTTGATGAGGACACTGTAATAGATAAAGCAGCAATCCACAGGCTGCAAAGTTTCGACATTAAACGAGGTTCGAGCAGAGTATGGCACATGAGAGGACAGAGCAGGAGAGTGTACAACCAGCGTGCCACAGGGACCATCAGCATCCCTACCCTACGCCATTTTCCGAGAGAGAGACTGAGCACCTATGGGTATGCTCAAAGTGCAGTGACGTTGATTCTTATAAACAGAAACCTGTTTTCTGAGTAACTCACCTGTTGTTTGCGTATGAGACCTGTTTTCTGAATTTTGAGATTATGAGATATATGTGACCATTTACAATAAATGAGATGATACTCTTGCATGTATCCAAAGAAATGAGTCAATGCTTATTGACCACATCTCACCAGCATACACAGTTCAAGGCTACTCTTTCTGCCTCTCTTCAGGTGTAACCATTTAATCCTAGTTTCTTGTCAATGTGCTCTTCTGTTACAATATTTATGTTCTTATGAGTTTTGTGTTCATAAATGATGGTTTTGTTGTGGTCTATTGTAACTTCAATGTGGTTTGCACCATATGTGCAATTGTATGTTTTCTCCTGTTATAACAAATTCACCCTGCTTGATTTGCTTGGTTTAGTATCCTTTGTTGTTCAGTGCTCCAGCTAGTTTCCAAAGTTGTTTCATTCACATCTAGGTTGAGAGATTCAGTTTTTTTTTTTCAGCTATCTCTTGTCACCTGATTTCAAGTTCTTTTATATTTTGCAGTGATTTCTTTGAGAGTGATATTTGCTTTGGTTGACTGCTCCCTCTCTGCCAAGTTTCTGGCATCTGATAGTTCATCCTCGAGCATTTGTAGTTCTTCACTTCAGAAGGGTTTGTTTTTATGCTTTTTTGTGTATTGATGGTCTCACAAAGTCTGTCTGTGAGCAAGGATAAATCAGTCCCAGTCAGCTCTTTTGTAGTTCCAACAAAGCAATGGGTTTTTTAGTATGGGGAACATATTCCATATGTATTGCCACCCTTATCGGCTGGTAGTTTTGACAGAGAACTTCTCTAGCAACTTTATGGTGAGTATACCTTGTGAAGAAAGCTAGATCTAGAGTGGAGGTTGAGTGTCACCTTCTAGAGTAGAAACTTGGTTCCTGATCCTGCCTATTTATTAGATGGAGATTTGTATCAATTTCCCCGTCCTCTACTTCATCTTCGTTACTATCTGAATATCCCCATCTTTCTGAGTGACTACTGAAGTCTCCAACCACTATGCGGTTTGAGTTCTTTATTTCTATAATAGAAAGTGAAAGATCTTTTTAGGACAATGAAAAACCATGCTACTGCAAAGGCCTCATGGCGACTTTGGAACAACCATAATGGACACTATGATGTATCTAGTAATGTATCTATCTTCTTTGGTTCACTTGTGTCTTTAGACTTCGTGGGGAGTTGTGACTTCCTTTGTTTCATATTTTTTTGGCAGGTGAAAATTCGCTGATGACTTGCCAGGTAAATCCCAGTATCTGTTACCAACCATTAGGTTGGTGCCTCTGGAATATACAATCGTCTATTTTTGGGACTGGTAGTGGTGGGAGCGTAAATTAGAGGAAGATAGACCCGCAGCGTGTCAGGTACCATCTATGCTGCTCCGCTAACCACATAACTAAGACCTGATTTTATAGCCACACAGTCGCCTTTTTTGGAACAGTGGCTCTGTGAGGCGAGAATCCCTAGAATAATATTGAGTAGATTTTTAATTTGAATTTTGCTCGAGCAGCGGCTGTTAACCCTACCCTTTTTTATTTTCAACTGCCAACGGGTTTTTAATGTGCGCGCCACTGCACACGGGTGTCTGATCTCACTACTCAGAGATCAGAGGAAATTTTTACCGAATGGTCCACATGGAAGAAATCCTGTCTCCACCATGATTTGAACCCACGACATCCAGCACCCTAGGCGACCAATTTACCTCAAGATCACTGGATCCCCCATCTAGTAATGTACATACTACTAAATTACTCATTTCAATACTGCATTATGTTGGCAGCGTTAATAAGACCATGATCTGTCATAAGCACTTTGGGTTCAGATTTCAATTCTTAAAGATGACACTTGGGAGCAACGACTCATGTAGCCTTCTACCCACCTCCACTCCAAAAGTGGAGCAATGACTCATGTAGTTTTATACCCACATTCATTACAAGAGTGGAGCAATGACCTATATAGCCTTCTACCCACCTCCCCTCCAATAATTGAAAGATGCTGATATATGTAGTTAAATTATTTTTGTGCTATTTTGGGTGGGGAGTGAGAGGAGGGAATCCTCTGTAGTCTACTATTTGTATATATATTTATGTATTAGGTCAAAGGTAAATTTGCGTTAGTGTAATTATTATATAAGTAATTTTTTATGAAATAATGCCAACCACTATTCTCTGTAACGCCTAAAGTGTGGCTTCAAATGTTACGCATCCTGTAAGATGTTTTTGAATACCCACTTTTATTGGGACTGTTAGAAATTATTATTTTCTGGTAAAGTCTAATCTGCCCTTTTATAGAAGAGTGTTTGGCTTTATTTGAATGTGAATGAGAATAAATACAGCATTGTTAAGTTCGTCAGTCAAGTAGCCTTCTTGTCTGCAAAATCATTAAGTTATATATTGGTATTTTATGTGCTTGTAGAACACAGTATCAACTTACTGGTGCCAGAATTGTTTGCAGTTTGCCCTGTACAAAGACATCTGTTAATGGATATTAGTGTCTTGTATGTGTTCTTTGACACATTTTTGTCTGAATTGTTTATATTCATGTTATTATGCTACACATACATACTGTGCATAAATATCATGGCTTCATTTGTATTACAATTTATGAATGTCAAATATATAAAGTGACTCAAACTGCATACAATTTTCTTTCAATATCTTGAAAACTTATGCAGGATGAAAGTAGGCACTGAATGTGAGAATAAAAGTAGCTAAATATTTCATAACTTGAATGTGGTCATATTAACTTCATCTTGATTGTGACGTAAATGAGACAGTGTTTTATGCATCTTGAATGTGACTTAGGTAAATGTGATGGAGATTTTACACTTACATGTGACTCAAGCTGGATTTTCCTGTAATTACTGGTTTTGCTTTTTAATACATGTTTTTTTTTGTGGTTGTTCATTACTGTGTAAAACATTTAATACGCTGGTTATTATGTCCGAAATAACACGTGAGCTTGAACTCAAGCTATATCAATTCATTTCCTAAATGGCCTAGACAAAAAAACTGAGGCCAGAACAGGAAATAAAATGAAGATGTGTCGGATATACCCTCTGTCAAGAGAAGGGCATTATATTGGAACCCACAGGACTAACAGCGAGGAGGGTCATTCACAATATCCTAAAATTCACCAGAAAGAAATTGGAGAGCAATATAACTGACATAATGCATGTCCAAGTAATGATCTTCTTCTTCGTTCGTTCTCAATCTCCCACTACCAAACCCTGAAAGGGTAAGTAGCAGAATGTAGTCCAGAGAACGGAATGCATTGTGTCATAATTTACAGCCTGGCTGCGATATTTGCACCTTTCGGTCCAACACATCAAACTTCAGCAAGCATTTTTTGAGTACCGGGTTAGCATTCCCTCTTTGATCCCTTCTCCTTAGCCTGTCTGCCCTGCTGCAGCCTGTTATCCAGGATCATCGCGTGGAGGTGTAGAAGGGTCTTGGCAGCTATGGTTCGCTGGCCCTGACGCTAGCAGTCAACTATGGGTCGCTGACCACTGCAGCTCATGCGCTGCTCAGCATCCAAGTAATGATCTAAAGTGAACGCTTTATACTTCACAAGAAGCAGAAATGTAACAAGACAATACTGGTAAGTGCTACAGTTTATCAGATGCTTCCTGCGGCCATTAACAGTGCCATATTACTGGCTGTGCTACAACAGCTGTACTTATATTTGTAAAGGTGTTGCCACAATTTTTATGTTTGTTCTGAATGTAAAGATCATACAAGTGTGGGAGGGGGTGTAGCAATTTGTCTGAGACTGTCGTTATGTTAATCAGAATTCAGTCTCTTTCAGCAGATGGTGAGAGGTATGGAGACTAATGGATCCTGTAGCTCACTGGTTATACTCACTTCTGATCCATCCTTGCACGGACACGTCCCTGTTCGATTTCAACACCTGCAGTATTTGTATTGCTGATTCCTTGCAGTATAACTATTTAACAGGTGTTTATTGATTGATTTCAGTATGCCCCAGTATCAGTTGGGGACATTCATAAAAGACATTTATGAAATTCTGGCATTTTGGAAATTTGTCCCTTCCTCAAAACCACTTTTGATTGACCTATGAAAACGTTCACTCCACATAGCCTTAATTAAACACTTAACGTAATACTATTTTAGAAGACTCTGTGGAGTCTATATACAACCAGTTTCCTTTGCATTTCCTTGCTCTAAAAGCTATGCACATACAATCTATTCTTAAATGCATTAATTGTCCTCGTCTCCACTACTTCCTGTGGCAATGCATTCCAAGCATTTACCATTCTGACAAACAAAATATTTCCTAATATCCAATCTGGACATTTCTTTCGTTAATTTGTATCTGTGCCCTCTTGTTCTCGTTGGTGGTTGTATTTTAAAAAACTTGTTATAGTCTAATTTAACTTTTCCTGTGATTATCCCAAAAACCTGTATTGTCACATCGAATTCTTCTCCTTTCTAAGACACTGTAGGCCGGTTTATCTAAGTCTTTCCTCATAACTGTATTTCTGGAATCCTACTATCAACTTTGTCGCTCTTCTTTGTAGCCTTTCCAGCATGCTCTACGATAATGACTCCACACCTGTACACAGTATTCCAATCTAGTTCTAACTAATGCTTTATGCAGTTTGACAATCACTTCCTTGCTTCTATGTTTAATATTTCTTTTTAACATACCTGACATTGCATTTGCCTTTTTCACTGCTACCTGGACTTGCTTACATCAGCTTAGATTTTATATTCTCCTACCTGTACTTAAAAAATTGTTTAATTGTGTACAATACATCATTTGTATACAGATAACTTAGTTTAATTGTGTAAAAAACGAGTTACTAGACTAAATATTTCCGTTATATTAGAGATATAATTGATTTCAACATGCCCTAATCTTATTATCTAACAGGCATTCATTGATTGATTCAGTAATGCCCAGTATCATAAGCCATATCTTACATTCCCACTATGGGTACTTGTAAAATATCCCTCCTTGCCATAAACCTCAGCACGGCCAGGGCAACATATACACACAATTTTGTGAAGTATCTATGTCAGATATCAACTCATGCCATAGCCATCCTCTCTGACAAATGAACTAAGAATCTGACTGCCCTGATTAATGTTGCCTCAATTTATATTCTCATGCTGAAGGTTATTATCATGTGTGCACCGCTCCACGGAGCAACCAATTTGTCTCATACCTTATCAGGATTCTTCAATACCCAGCACAGATCAATCAATATATTTATAATAGTATTGTCTTTCCATAGCAATATCTCAGATCAACTGTTTAACTTCAAGCTCTGCCTTCTCATTGCATCTTGTGCATTTAGATATCTCGGTCGCAATATAGACAAGATAGGAGATACAGAAACGAATATCAAAACAAGAATACAAACGGCAAGAGGAGCTTTCTTTGCATTGGTAATTTATGAAAATCAAAAGAAATTCAAGTGAAACCAAAAATAAACATTGCCAACACCTATGTAAAGTTTGTCCTAGTGTATGGCTCTGAAACATTGAGAACAACAAGAGCAACCAAGTAGGTACGCTTTTCCATAAATGGGTGCCTGAACAGAATCGAAGGACTGAAATAGTATGATAGATCAATGTGTGGAACTGTTAAAAGGAACCAAAATGATGTCAGTGAAACATGAAGTGAGGAAAAGGCAGTGAAGTTGAATAGGACACATATTAAGGAAACCAGCTGATAGCAATACAAGGCAGTATCTGTTCCTGAATCCTCAAGCAGGAAAGTAGAGGCAAAACACACATGGAGAAGAGAGCTCAAGACAAACATATAACTAATAGGGAGGGCATGGATATAGCTTGAGCAGATGTGATCAGAACAGGATAAACTTGGTTTTGTACTTGTCCTTCACAGGAAATAGAAAAGGTTTTGATGATGATGCATTACCTGGCCAGGGTGGTTACTTATTGGTAGTTTATAATGTTCTTTCCTGTATAGATCTATTCTTACCCTTCGATTAGCATCACAACTGTTGTCACCTGTCCAATCATTCGCTGTCGTTACAATCCATGACATTCCTCTCTGATTCTTGATCCTTTATGTCTGCTCCAGTAAAAGTGTATCTATTGTCTGCGATTACTTGAAAATAAGTTTTGACTTGGACCATTGCATATCTGTATTTTCCAAGACAAATGTCCAAACATGTAGCTCATCTTCATTATGGAGATATATCTAGTACAATCTAAGACTATTCGCAGACCACGTTACGGATCCCTCATGAATGTAAAAAAAACTAAGTATATAGTATTGCACATTTTTATAATGACGAGGCCCCCAAAGTGTGTTGTCATGTCAGCTGCACTGGATAGACAAGTCATACATGCATTTGGTATTTAGTATGACTGAACAAGAATAAATGTACTAATATGATTATTGTCTTCAGATTTATTCATTTTGTAAATGTTTTATTTGTTGTCGTAAAATAATACTGGCTTCACCATCAATTAAGATGGTCTGGCTATTACCAAACTGTAAAATATAAACTCGTATACAGAATAATGAATATACACGCTGTACGGCATACTTGAAAAATTGTTACCCATATTTTCTTGACCAACACCACACTGCGGGTGATTTAGTCATAATACCATATCCGTCTTTACTCACTAGGCTTGCTTTGATACATCATTTTTTAGGCTGCATTGACTCCAGATATTCTGCATCACTTGGAGTTGAACCTAGACTGTCCGGCTCTTCAGTAACTACACTAACCATTGCGCTACTGTGGATCAATACAAGCAAGGTTAAAATACCAGCTGTACATTTTCCAATGAAAAGTTACAGATGTGTACCATGCCTGTTGTTTCACCTAAATTGGTCTTTATCAGAGACTATAGAAAATAAAAATACGAACGTAGGGACAAATGTCAGTATAATAGATAAAGAAAATTCTTTGATAACCAAATAGAGGCAGACATACAATACTGTTGCCAACACTGATTACTTGATTTATCCTTAAATACTGATATTTGTTTAATCTAGTTTTCTGTTTTCGAGGGTTGCTTTAACTGAAAGATACGGAGCCCGTCTTTCAAGAAACATAAGCATGAAATTATGTGTGTTCGAATCCCGTAAACTGCTAGTATCTCCTGGTCAAGGGAAGCGAGAGCCGGTGTCGTCCTATCGGACAATAAACTTGAAGGTTCCATGTACACATAAAAGAAAGAAATATGGCTATTGAAAATGAGCAAGCTGTTAGCAGCAGCTGCGTGGAGACAAATTTGAAAAGTAATAAAATCCAGAGCATAATCTTTTTATAGGCAAACATTAAAATTAAAAGAATTATTTTCTGTGACTTCAATGCCAAAACTGGCCCCAAACAAATAACCAAGCACAATCTGTGAAATGCATCAAGATGTTGAGCAACATATGAGCTCCAATGTTCAGCGACCCATAGCTGACTGCTAGCGTCAGGGCCAGCGAACCAGAGCTGCCAAGACCCTTCTACACCTCCACGCGCTGATCCTGGATAACAGGCTGCAGCAGGGCAGACTGGCTAAGGAGAAGGGATCGAAGAGGGAATGCTAACCCGGTACTCAAAAAATGCTTGCTGAAGTCGGATGTGTTGGACCGAAAGGCGCAAATATCGCAGTCAAGCTGTAAACTACGACAAAACGCATTCCGTTCTCTGGACTACATTCTGTTACTTAAGCCCTTTCAGGGTTTGGTAGCAGAAGATTGAGAACGAACGAAGCCAAGCCAAGATGTCCAGAGAAATGATTGAGGACAATGTCTAGCCATCTTCGCAGAAACGCACAAATCATTCATGATGTACCGGTACTCTTTTTTCAAAAATTCTTTTGGGAAAAGATGGACATGGCATTCTCCAAATTGGAATACAAAGGCGGAAATAGTCTATGTATTGTGCAACAATATCATGTTTGTTACAAATGTGAAAGTTGAAAGTCCTACATCGTTTGGACATGGGCAGCGACTAGACCAATTAGAGCCTCAATAGACCTGCACCATCCCCTTCAAAAGCAGAGATACAAAGCCATAACACTGCTTAATGGTACCAAGCTTCTAGATCAAATCAATCAACAGAATTGGCAAATCTCTGGATCCCCAATAAAGCACTTCCACAAACTTGTTACGTTACTCAATAAATACATTGACGCTAATAAGGTTCCTAAATCCAAAAGGTGCACACATATTTCAGAACAAACAAGAAAACTACTAGACTTGCGAAAGGTCAAGAGTATTTTACAGGATCGTACTTTGCAAACTAAATTTTAAAATCCGTCTCCAGCTAAGGAACTGCGAGCAGCATCGAACACAGTGACTAATCAAAGCAGCATCATTAAGTGTCAGAAAACTATGCAACAAAAGAGAGGTCATCTTAAAGCACTAAAAGGGACGGTACCATCATCAGACCAGATAGATGGATCATTGAAGCAGAAGGCAGACAGTATTATACTGACCGTTTTTTCATCATAAACATCCCCAAAAGATTAGCGGCAGCAGAGAGACAGACGCCATTAAACTGATCAAACACAACAAAATCATGTGCGCCATTACGCAGTCAAAACCAGGTACTGCTCCGGGATAAGATAACTATAGACATCCTTAAGACAATTCAAAACTGTCAAAGCTGTTCAATAAATACCCATATTCAATGCAAATTCCTGACCAGTGGAGGTCCTCAAAAACTGTTCTAATCCACAAAAAGGGAGATACTGAACAACTTGGGAATTAACGTCCAATTTGCCTGCTACCAATAATATACAGCATATTCACTATAGTCATTGCCAACAGGATCGACAGGCATGAACACCAACCTCAAGAACAAGCCCAATTCAGAAAAGGGTTCTCCACCATTGACAATCTTCACATGATCGATTAACTGATGGAGAGGGCATGTGAACTGCGCATACCCTTATGTCGTGTATTTATAGATTACGAGAAAGCCATTGACAGTATCGAGACAGAAACCAGGGCATCTCTGAAACTTATAATAAACTTATTGAGAAAACCAACAAAGGCTGCAATACAGCCATCAAGCTGTACCACTGTCCAGTTTATGTTTCAATAGCAAGATTTACAGCGAGATTTTTTAAGTTACATTGGATCAACAAAGGTGTAAATATAGATGGCGAGTGGCTCATCCATTTACGATTTGCAGATGACACCGTGCTCATCAGTCATAACGTTGAGGAAGCCAAACACTCCTTAAGCGACCTAAATGGGGTCAGCAGTGCTGCTGGTCTGAAGATAAATAAATGTAAAACACAATGCCTCAGAAACCCTTGCTTGGAAAAGCTCTGAAATGAAGAAATTCAACATCAAATGATGTGGAAGCAGCCACTGAATAATTTTTCAGCATGTCACGTTTTTCTAGGTTCATTTTGAGAGTCATGAAGACATGAAAATCCCACGCCAACCCTCTCTGTCTATCGCCGCCTGACGTATCTCACCGGGACGAAAGCCTGACCACTCAGTGATGTTGTCCACCCATCTCCTCCTTGGACGTCCTCGCCCTCTCTGTCCCGGTACAGATTCAAAGAGTATCGAGTTGGGAATTCCGTTGGACCTCGCGACGTGCCCGCACCAAGCCATCTTTCGTCTTTTGATAGCTGTGAACAGATCTTCAAAAGGACCAATAGCGTCTTCAACTCTCTGACAGATGTCTACGTTCGTGACACGATCCTTATATGTAACATTTAGGAGTTTTCTATAGCACCGCATTTCCATTGCACGTATCCTGCCCTGGATATCTGCTGTAATGGTCCAGGTCTTTATGGATCCATTTATCTCTCTATATCGCTGAATCCCATCTAGTGTTTTCTTCGCTCCCTTCAATTGTCGTCTCTCACATAAATCCAGTATTTCACTCGTGATCCATGCTTTCATTTTAACCCTGCACCTACCTAGAACCTCAGATGCCGTGGAGAGTAAAGCCGAATTCAAGGCCACCGCCTCGACATTTTATGTGGTCCAAGCGTATTCGCTACTATCAGCTTATTGTAATACACAAATTCCAAGTCTTAGACATCTATCGTTGGTGGTCACATTTCCATATGTTCCACATGTGCCTTTCCAGACACGTACCATGTCTTCGCCAATTTTGGCATTCCAATCTCCCTGTACCACCAGTATATCCTTCTTCGGTACCTCGTTCACCAAAGCCTGCAATTCCTCGTAGAAGCTCTCAACCTCGCTGTCTTCGTAATCCGAGGTAGGTGCATAGCATTGTATCACCGTGACATTGACGGGCTTAGCATTTAGTCGTATACTGAGCAAGCGGCTTGATACTGGTCGGCAACCCAATACAGAACATGCTGTGTCTTTGTGAACCAGCATACCGACACCATGAAGGTGCTTGTCAGGTCTACCACTGTAATCAAACTTGTGTCTTTCTGTGGTGTGTTCTCCGAAATTTCTCCAACGCTCTTCACATATGCCAAGCACATTCCAGTGGAATCTATCCATCTCATGGGTCAGTTCTTTTATTTTCCCACTTGCACTTAGATTTCTAACATTCCAAGTGCCCAGAATGAAATCCTCTCCTCTGAGTTTTATGGTATCACCAGTAGCACACTTAACACCTCCGCCCTGGTGTGGGACGGTAAGCGCGGTCATTGTTGACCCGGACTGCGACCGATCCGGTATAAAAGATTTCGTTTTTGTCCTCATGTGTGACTCTTAGGCTTGAAAACACCTGGCAGCGCCCACTCCTCTCCAAGCTGCGGTGGGCCAACATCTGCATTTAACCTGAAGGAGCCCGTCAGCCCAGGCGAGCCATTGCCTCGTTAGCCTAGAGCCTCACGATTCTAGTTGCCCAGTGTGTACCCCGAGGAGGTGAGGTTGGCTTGTGAGCTCACTTTAATCGGCAGGCTACTAATTTGACTTTTCACTCTTCCAGGGATGAGCTAGCCGACCTCAGCGCCACTGGAATGCGACGCCAAGCATGAGCACACCTTACACCTTCCGGTCATGGCACGCAATTTCCAAGCAGGTCGTGCACACCAACCAAGGACGGTGCGCAACCCGTAGTGACGTCCTATCCAACAACGCGTATTCCAATGAAATTCACACACATAGGCTTCCTGTGAATAGCGTAGGACGTGTAAAAAAATGATCGTCACACAACACCGCGCCCCGCACATTAAGTGAAATGAACAAACCACACGAATATCGCAGACCACGAGAGCAGCTGTTACCTGGTCGCCATCTTATTTGTGTGTAGAAACATAAATGAATAAAGAACTTCTTGTTGTTTTTGTTGTGTGTATGTTAGTTTCTGAGATACAAGACGATGAAGGTGAAAATAAAAAACGGCAACATTTAGATTTACCAATTTCACAGGGAATCGGGACCTTTGGAATGTGAAAATCGTTATAGAACACCAAAAGTGTTTCTTACAAGAACGTTATGTGTTATTTTCCCTTACAAACATATTTAATACTACTAAATAAACAGATCTATCTCAGAAAAATATGTTGTTCGTGAATGCCCACAATGAGTAAGTTACTCTTTTGTGCACCCTCAAAAGAACGTTAAGTGACGGGTTCCAGTACCTTGCCTCACATCCTGAGGATGCTGATGTAGGTGGACATGGGTTGCGCTATGCTTGGTTTCATCTGCGTGTCACTCACTACTACAGGGATCACATCGATCCTTCACCTTGTTAGCCAGGCTGCCATGAAATCCCGTTTCCAGGGAGGGCTACTAGGAAGCCGAAGTGAGGGTCTTTTTTGCTCAGTATTTTTTGCTTGACCCTAACATGTCTGATCAGTATATTTTGCCTGACCAGAGTTAGTCTTCCTCCCAAAAATATGTTGCAACAACTTACCTTCATCACCCGCTATAATCATCCAGTCGACCAGAAAAAGAGAATACATCGTTTCAAAATTCTCTTTCAAGCTAAACCGGCCATCTTTCTTGTTTACATCTACAATGACGGCATTGCCTACTTTTAGATTCTATTTCCCGTGTGTTTCAACCGTTGTAAATGCACAACACTTGAACAATTTTCTTATCGCCCGGCGTATTTTCCTGCCGTTGGTGGCGGAACGCACATTTTTTTTGGGCAAAATAAATGCAGGTTAGACCAAAACAGCCAACCGAACATGGATGTGTCGAGCCAAAAGGTGCAAATATCGCGGCCAAGCTGTAAACTAGTGACACAGCGGATTCAATTGTTCAGACTACATTCTGCTACTCTAAAGCCCTGTACAGGGAGAATGAGAACGGTACAGGAGAATGAGAACGAACAATGAAGAAATTTTCTCTTAGGACTCACAGAATTAAAGCAGAGATCACTTAACTGTCTGCTGAAATGCAAAAACTGCATATTATTAATATCTACTTCAAGAAACCTGCTGAGTTACAAGACCCTATGCCACCTCCACATGTGGTCCTGAAAACAGGCTGCACTAGTACAGTCTATTGTAATCTGGATAAGGGATAGGGATCGCAGAGGAAAGGCAAACCTGTACCTAAAAAAGCCAGCTGAAATCGAATGCACTGGACCGAAAGGCGCAAATGTCAATGTAAACTACAACACAATGTCCAATTCAGGACAAATGAGCTCACAGAAGCTAGCGGGGAAGTAGGCCTTAAAATCAATAGAAAGAACACCAAATACATACTGAACACGTACTGCCCCACGTCAGGAATGATCAGTTGAACTTGTGAATTGTACAATTTACCTGGATCAAGAAATTATACTTTCCAAAATAAATCGTGAAATTCCAAGTGGGAAAACAGCAGGGTGGTTCAGTCTCTACCGTATCAAACTCATACTTCAACATATCAGAAATGACAAGGCAAGAGCCTTGCGTGACATCATATCAGAAGCCAATTCAAAACTCACCTCATGGACCACCAGCATGGTTATTCCAGCCATGAAATATGGGTGTGAGGTATGGAACCTACGAAAAGCAGACACAGAGAATCTGTGAGTCGCTCAAAAGGTAATGGAGTGAAGAACGTTGAGTCTCTCCACTTGACAAAATTCACAGCACAGAAATCAGGAGCCGAACCGCCTTCAATGTCGTCATAGTTGCTGTATTGTTTAAAAAATACAGATGAACAAGGCATGTGGTATGTGTGCCATACAATAAACCCATGTCTCTAGCTGCCAACCGAAACTGCATTGTATCGCTGCCATACATCAAGTCTTGTTCCTTTGGTGTGATTTGTTAGTTTGTTTTGTCCGAGCCAAGTGTCTTCTTGCTGAAATGTGGATTTGGTTTTGTGGGGTCACTGAGCCATTATTTCAGATTTTTTCTCTGGTCATGACAATCTTCTTAGCATAATCTTTTTGTAACATTCTTTTAATCCTCACAATTGTTAAGAATTCTATCTGAAGTTAACATTTTGATTCACAGATGACAAATAAATATTTAAAAAATATGAATGCCTTTATCTTTCAAGATGTTTATTTCTGATACGACACATTCCTTGCATTGGGAATTCACAAATGTGTTATGATAAAACTCTAATCCCACACTAGATGATACTATAGAGAGATTGTTACAAAGCATGATTCTAGAATGTGTAACATTGACCTACAACAAGTAAAGTACATAATGAAAAAGTTGAAACAATATTTGTAACATTGCAGCTGGCAAAAACAGAAAGGTCGGCACATTGTATGGCACATTATATGATGCAACGCAAGTTCTGTATATAATATTTATTTGTCAAATCTTCATCACGTCATACTAACACTTAATATTATTAAGAAATGAAATCACTGCACTCTTGACAGACTCATAGGTTCCAATTAATCTGTCAGAAAATGCCAATGATATGAATACTGATGTTTGTACAGCTCACTGTGTATGTTCACTTCTGCTCCATCATTTCTTGCACAACTCGCATTTGATTTCAAACTCATTCTGTCAAAATCTACCACTCAATATTTCAATATGCAGATCTAACCAGCTCACTGCGCTAGTTTCAAAGCCAGGATGTCAGCTTTTAACCCTATACACCTTAACCGTTTACAATCCAATCTAAATTGATTAGATTTGTGTCTTAACTCTTTACAATCCTGCCAAATTGATTAGATTTGTCTTAGCCCTTTACAATCCTTTCAAACTGATTAGATTGGGGTCTTACCATTTACAGCCTGGTCTAATCCATAATATTTGTGTCTTAAGAAACACATAAATTCAACTAGATCGTACTGTAAAGGGTTGATACAACACAACTGCATTCAACCTGACATGCCCAAAAACATGCTTCAATGGACTCAACTCAATCCCAACTCAATGGACTGTATCAGGAATGATGTACCCGTGAATATTTTAATGAAGTTATATTAATCCTATAGATATATACATGCAGCAGAGATATTATATGTAAAACTGTACTTTAAAAAAAGAAGATTCATTATAGGCAGGCAGACCAGTTTTATTAACAAATATAAAAAGTTACAAAATCAGTAGTGGAACTACATTTAGTTCGTCTTTAATTTGGAGTGTAAAGATCTAGAAATGATCAGCTTCGGCTTTAATTTGGAGTGTAAAGATCTAGAAATGATCAGCTTCGGCTTTAATTTGGAGTGTAAAGATCTAGAAATGATCAGCTTCGGCTTTAATTTGGAGTGTAAAGATCTAGAAATGATCAGCTAAGACGGAACAAGCAAATAAAATGACAATATTAATGAAGAAAGTTAGCCTCATTAGTGATGGACATTTTTGAGAATTAAAATATGGAAGATGGGTATAAAACTAACATGTCTACTGGCATGATACAGAATAGGATCAACAAATGATAGGGAAACAAAGTTAACATTTGATTAATTAAGTTATGTGGAGCTATGTAGAGACTTTTAATAACGTATGTTTCAATCATATTTTTTTTATCCCAGCACGATATCTGAACCATGCATGTACATGTTTCTTACACTATTTTAATTTACGGTACTACCTCAAACTCGTCTTATTTTTATCTGACTCCACATGTTTAGCAATTCAGGATGTAGTTCCAGTCTCAAGGCATAGGGTGGAAAGGTTAATGTTAAAAATGTACCCAAAGCTAAGGAGCACAAAACATCAGTTCTAAAAATAGATATTCTCTTTTCTTCCAAACATAAACATTCATCTCACATCTGATCTCTTATCGACAACTGTACTGAGAGGTGTGCATACGATCTTTTCTGCGTTGGTCCATGCGCTGGAAAAACTCTCGAATATCTGTTTCCTTTACAACCTTCAGTTGGAATAGAAAAGAAATTGTTTAAATGAAATTAATAACATACAAACATGTTTTGTTTTTTCATGTTGATCTTGCTTGCTGTCACATATTAACCACTATCGCAAAACAAACATCTTTTTGCAAACATGTTCTTGCACATATTGATATTAGTCAGAAAATACATCTAAGCAAACATGATATATTAGCTATTGAAAACATATTCCAAAAAAAGACTCATATCTGGATAATTTTAAGTTACATTTAACCCATTAGGGTAGGGAGGAAGACTAACGTCTGGTCAGGCACAACATACTGATCAGACATGTTAGTTAGGGTCAGGCAAAATATACTGGTCAAGACCCTCTCGTCGGCCTCCTAGTAGCCCTCCATGGAAACTGGATGTTTTCATGTCAGCCTGGCTAAAAGGGTGAGGTATCGACGTGATCCCCATAGTAGTTAGCAATACACAGATGAATTGAAGCATTCACAACTGCCTGAGGACAGAGCTCCACCTTCATCAGCATGCTTACCAGACGTACCAGTTACATACCATCAAAAGATGATTAAATCAATGAGAGAGCTTCCAACACAAATACAAGATGACTATCATAATATAAGTAGGCAAGAGCGCCTCAGAACGGGACACAACAGACTCCGCAGCCACATGTATACAAAATTTAGGATTGGCAGCTCAAGTATGTGTACATATGGACAGGCACCCCAGACTGAGGAGCTTATACTTCAGGACTGTCCTGAGTATGAGATACTGAGGCGGACATACTGGCCAAGAGAAACAATACTGGAAGGGAAACTATATGGACCTATGTGTGAACTGCAGAAGACAGTGAGGTTCATACAAGAGACAACTTTGCAGATGTAGACATACTCCAAGCGTATAAAAGAAGAAGAAGAAATCAGCACGCTTGAGATGTGAGGAAAGATACTGCAACCCGCCACTTAATGTCCTTTTTCAGGGTGCACAAAAGAGTAAACCTACTCATTGTGGGCATTCAAAACAACAACCTATTAGGGCAGAAACCTTCGGCTGATGATGTGTTACTTACCAGTTGAAATGTCAGATAAACTCCAAGTCCGTAATTGTAGCATAACAACAAGATCTCATTATTTATCACGACCTGATAATAAAAAAACTTTTGGTCCCAAATTCTTATCTATCAAAGAAATCTGAAATAGTTTATGTTGGTGAATTTCTGAAACTAATGCTCTCTTAGCCAGATGAACATAACCTTCAAGAACATCTGAATGCCCTTGACAAACCCTGCGACATATATAATATGAAGATCAGTATAGAATGAAAATCAGGAGAGTAGAGTAAACATTAAATATTCAGGTAAAAAGCACAGAACTTAAACAGTTGGTCAGTGTGCTCGCACATGATGGAAGGCTGGATAGAGAGGTGAAACCAAGAACTCAAAAAGCAAATGCGATTTCCTATCAGCTCTCACCATTATTAAAACACACATATTCCAATGAAGACAACTGAAAAATTGTATTTTTTTAAACAAATCTGCTACCAGTGTCACCTGGAGTTTCACAAAGGAACAAGAAAGAAAAATCATTGTATGCAAGTGTTTGAGTAAGGCTGTCAGGGTCATAAGGCTACACTGAGTGCAAAATGAAGAAATCAAGACAGAATAAGTGCAACACCCGCCATGGAATACATGGAAAGGCAGAAAATAAAATTATTTGGATATCTGACAAAAATGCACCAAAGTCACCAGCTGCTTGCATCTACAAAAACTGACATCAGGATTGCAGAGCAAGAGACAGGCTAAGAAAAAGATGGATAGGTACTGTACGTCCGCACCACGTCTAATGACACAAATGGATAGAAGATGATAATAAATGCTTTTTGAGTCCAACAGTGAAATTTGTGCTTCAATAGCTCACTTGATGTTAGATGTGCATGCAGACTACAAGTATGATTTAAATTCCTACAGCAAATGTAAGAAAAAAATGTAGAGCAATTTCTTCTCAGACATAAATCTCTATTGCATCCTCCATGAGCTACCAGGGCCTGAAAGGGCACACATAATATCACTACAACCTGCCAGGCATGTTGAGCATGAGGACAGCTACCTCCCCATGCAGAAGTTATACATCATAAGAAAAAGAGATTTCTTCACCACCACAGGGTAGATGATGAGTGGCAGTCAAATCAAATGGGAATCAAGATGTTGAGCTGCAGCAGTTAGCTATCCAGAGCTGACTTAGCATCAGGGCCAGAAAACCAGAACAAGACCCTTCTACACCTCCATGCAGTGATCCTGGATAACAGGCTGCAACGGAACAGAGTGGCTAAGGAGATGGGATTGAAGAGGGAAGTGTAACCCGGTACTAAAAAAATGTCTACTGTGTTGGGACAAAAGGTGGAAATATCGCAGTAAACTACAACACAGCGCATTCCGTTCTTTGAACTACATCCTGCTACTTGCAAAGCCCTATTCAGGGCTTGGTAGCGGGAGATTGAGAATGAACTAAGAATAATAGGAAATTGATATATATCTCAGATATGAATACTTCACAATACAATATCCTTGACTTCAATCCAACAGGTGTGTCGTATGCGAGGTAGCCAATAATGTTCTGTATGCAGTCCGATCTTTCGCAGTGTCGTACCATTTCAAACCTAGGTCTCTCAACAGACCATCTCGCCATTATATGGGCGGGCGGCAGCGTGGTAGTGTATAATTATATGGCCAAAAAAATGTTCGACAAATACGTGCCAAATATTCCTGTTCTGCGTATTTAAATGCCAATCAATAGATATCATTCCAACTCCCTGCAGAGCATAGGTTCTCAACAAATACATGTCAAGTCTTTTCCAGGTAACCTGTTTTAAGATTTTTTAAGAGTTCCCTTCTCTGTGAGTGTTAAGGTCTACTCCTATTTCTTTTGCCCTGAGGAAGTTGCCTAAAGTCACATCCATCTAACAACTTTCTTTTGGTGGTGGTTGTAAGACACGTCCCTTTTTTGGAGATGTTTAAAAGGGGGAAAAGGCAGCTTAAAATCATAGAAATACTGTAGTTTTCCCAGATTTTTTAATTTTATGGGGTCAACTGAGTATGTTCTGCAAAGTTGTGGCATGGCCTTTCTTACATGTGTGGCATGGCCTTTCTTACATGTGCATCAAGGGGAGGGAGGAAATAATATAGTTGCTGCAATCAATTATACATGCCATAAAAAGTGAAAAGAGGAAAAAGCACATAAATTTCTTGACACAAGCTTCCTGTAAGAAGGTAAACTGTAGGAGTGTGCTTCTAATAGAGATAGGAGGTGTGATTTTACAACAATGATAATACCTTTCCATATCGTGCAAAGCCATTAAGAAACTCATTTAGTTCTGTCTTGAGATCCATTATACCTGAAAGAAAAAAAATACATGTACAGGGCTTTACTATTTTTTCCAGGGTTCTTTTTTTTCTTTTTCTTTTCTCGTTCGCCTTATTTCTCTATTCCCCAAGGCGGTGTGCGTTGCACTGTGGTTTTTATTTTGCGCCTGTCGGCCCAGTGCATCCGACTTCAGCACGCATTTTATGTAAGGGTCTGCTTCCTCCTGCATTTTCTAAGGGTTTGCTTCCCCGGGGTAACGGCCGGTGCTGTGGTGGGGATCGAACCCAGCACCTTCGGATCGTGAGCCGTGCCACTTAACCACTAGGCCACGCCGTCCCCTTCCAGGGTTCCAACTAAACAGAGATGCTGCAGCAACAATTTATGCCAATGATAACAAGAGGTTAAGCAGTATCACGTGCTCATGGACAATTGAAGTTTAAGGGTGTTAGTATTTCTTCTTTGTCAATCATCCTCAGATTAAGGTTCCAGTTTCATTTACAATGGGCACCGTTGTTTATAAGGCTGTTTTAGTTCCCTACAGCTTTTGTCTCTCCTGACCAGAATTGGTCTCAGTTTAGGGCCATTTTTCTTCAACTTGCGCCATGAAGCGCAGTAGGGAGCTTAAGTCGTCTCTTCTGGGCCAAGTGTGTAGTGTCCGTCACCCATTATTGCCATTGCATTTTTACTGCAATCAATATAATATTCATTCTTCAATATAAAAGTTCTACATTTCTTTGTATTTTACAGTTATCGAAAGATTCAAGCGATGTCCTGACAATTAAATAATGTTTTCTTTATTCAGTAACTCTCAATCACATATACAAAAAGGGGGTGACGTGGCGTAGTGGTCATACAGATCACAACCCAAACTTGCCGAGTCTGGATTCTTAAAACAGAAAGGTCATATCTCTATGACGAATAAACCAGTATTTAAAACTTTGGCTACACAAGACCATTAGGTGCCAAACATAGTAGAGCGCATATCAAATTAAGAAGACTGGTGAATGCAAACAAAGTACGTATGTGTGTATATGTATATAATAGTTGTTGTCCATCACAAGTGATGAAGACCACTCTCTTTGCTCAGCCGCGTTGACAGTCGTATCTCTTGCTGTGTCCGCTGAAATGGGTGACTTGCGCAGTGATTTGGATTAAAGTGAGTAAGAAACTGCGCCTTTTGTCAACCTCACTCACAGAGCCTAAGCTACCTTTTGCAAATCCGTGGTCTGGCGGCATCCATAATGATCCAAAACAGTAGAGAAATGTAGACTCGCAGCCAGTTATGGCGCCATCTTTATATATATATATATATATACACACACACACACACCCTGCCGAAGATGGATGTGTCAGACTGAAATGAATGAATGACCTCTTCGTCATTCACAAAACGTCTCCCACCAAGGTGTGATCATGCATTATGATGAAAGCTATGTGAGCACCCTTCTGCAGTTGCTACACTATCATTAATTGATAGCTTGAATCATATTCCCAATCGCTGCACAGATGCTTCCATTGTAATCTGAACAGGATGACCGGAAATATTTAAACGTCCTTGAGAAAATATATTGACCCAGTTATGCACCGCAACAAACACTTCTCACCACGAACATGAAGCATTTCTTCATGAATATCGCTTGCAGAAAGTCCCGCACCCCTTACATATATGCACAAGAGCAGCTGTTCTTAGATTGTATACTCTGTGACCATGGTGTCTGAGCTGCACATATACAAGCAATACCTAGCATCTACTACTTACAAAACTGGATGTTGACACCTTTTGAAACAACCCACAATTTAATCGAGTACCATGCAGAGAGACCAAGAACATCATCAGAAATCAGTACATACAACCTGCCAAAGACGGATGTGTCGGACCGAAAGGTGCAAATATCGCAGTCAAGCTGTAAACTAGTGACACAATGCGTTCTGTTCTCCGGACTACATCCTGCTACTTGCAAAGTCCTGTTCAGGGCTTGGTAGCGAGAGATTGAGAGCGAACGAAGAAGAAAAGTACAACATTATCAGAAATCAGTACATTCACCAATAGAGAGAAGACATGAATATCAGCAACAGACCACACCCAGTTCATCAACTCAAAAGAAAACAACTACCTTATTTCGCATAACAACTGTTCACTCTAGACTACTAAAACATATATACCGTCCGAGAATCCTGAACACATTCTACAGGAATGACCTCTCTATAGGGAAATGAGATACAAGACTTGGCCAGAGGGTGCGGAGCTGAGACAAAAAAGCTATGGGGCAGTTGCTCCGACTTGGTGAAGCCTGCAGACTTCATCATGGCGACTGGCCTGCAGGTATAGCATGACCAAAAATCCAGAACATAAAGGTGAAATATTTCCATTTATGGCCCAAAATGTTATTTTTACAATGTCCACCCTTCAGGAACTGACCACATCACCTCCAATGCCATCCAAATAGTTATGCAATTGATTCCTGGAGATTCAAACACACACATGGCAATAACAAAGACTGACAGACTAGCCTCTCCTTCCAAGGCCTGACTTTAGCGAAGATGATGTGAGAAATATAAAAGATGTTTTCCCACTGCCATTAATGCCATTTAACGCTTCACGCTAATATACATTTGTATTACAGATACTTTAGATACAGATGTCATAGATAGTTTAATTGCGCCTCTTACGATGTTTAGATAGCCATTTTAGCTAAATATCTTAATTTGATTTTGAAGACTATTTGACACGGATTTGCAACACGTCCTGTACCAATAGACACAAATTGGCAAAATTAGCGTGGACTGGACAGAGCTAAAGAAGAGAAATCTATGATTATGTAAAATTATATGTTCAAAGTTTCTTATTCACCTCTAACAACTTCAATCTGCTGAACTCTGTTCATGCCATCGAGTACTGACGCTGTAGAATCTTCATCTGACACACTGCTTGCAGAGTCACGGCCCTTTTCTTCATAAGCATGAACTGTGTCCGTCTCGTCCACCAAAAACTCGATGTCTCTGTCCTTGTACATTTGCTAGAAAGAATTTAAAACTAACAAACATAATTTCCTGTACCTTTGAACAACATTGCATAGCAGACTTTAAAAAACAAAAACTATCATTGTAACACACATTTTTAAGGAAACAATAACTTTATAATATATATATTAAATATGTTTGAAGTGGAAACTAACAGATATGTATTTTAGAAGAACAGTAACAGTGCTCAGTAGCAAATAGCACTGCCTCAGGCTACCTAGACAATATAGACAAAAAACTACAAAAGGTGTACTTGGATTGGAGATATCTTTAGATGGCCGGGCAACTGCTGGAGCACATTCCATGATGGGGATTGTTAAAGGTTTGGCAACTAAAATCACTTAGTGCACAAATCAAGTCACAAATGTTCATTGTGTTGCACACAAACTTTGGTTATGTGTGCTGATGTCACTTAACGGGGTATCCTATATTGATGAAATTGACCATTGTCTAATTTCTGTTTACAAATAATTCTACAAAAACAGGGGATCAAGATGATGAGCAGTGCATGAGCTGCAATGGTCAACGACCTAAAGCTGACTGCTAGCTACCAAGACCTTTTTACGCATCCACGCAGTGATCCTGGATAACAGGCTGCAACAGAGCAGACTGGCTAAGGAGAAGGGATCGAAGAGGGAATGCTAACCCGGTACTCAAAAAATACTTGCTGAAGTCGGATGTGTCGGACTGAAAGGTGCAAATTCTTCTTCTGCGTTCGTTCTCAATCTCCCGCTACCAAACCCTGAAAGGGCTTAAGTAGCAGAATGTAGCCCAGAGAACGGAATGCGTTGTGTCGTAGTTCACAGCTTGACTGCGACATTTGCACCTTTTGGTCCAACACATCCGACTTCAGCAATCATTTTTTGAGTACCAGGTTAGCATTCCCTCTTCGATCCCTTCTCCTTAGCCAGTCTGCCCTGCTGCAACCTGTTATCCAGGATTACCGCGTGGAGGTGTAGAAGGGTCTGGGCAGCTCTGGTTCGCTGGCCCTGACGCTAGCAGTCAGCTATGGATAGCCGACCACTGCAGCTCATGCGATGCTCAGCGCCTTGATACCAAAAGGTGCAAATATCGCAATCAAGCTGTGAAATTCAATAGCATTCCGTTCTCCAGACAACATCCTGCTGCTTGCAAAGCCCTCTTCAGGGCTTGGTAGCGGGGGTTTGAGAATGGAAGTAGAAAAACAAATGCCAGAAACAGTAAAAGTTCTGTCAACAAAACCGCTGAAATAGCATACAGTTTGTTGGGTAGCCAGCAAAGTAGTGACTATCAAAGCTGCTACTCAAGACTGGAGACCTATTGTGACGCACCTTGAAAATGTGAGCTGCGGGAAGGTGAGTGACAGTAACAAAACTAAAGGAATTCTGAATACCCTTAACAAGTATAGCTTTTTAAGAACCTTGCATTTTCTACATGATTTTGTGTTGCCATTGAATAAAACTTCATGTCAGGAAAACAACGTCTTGAGGAACTGAAAAATAATCCAGGACCTGTGAAGAATGAATTTCTAAATGGTACTTCAGTGACTGGTACGTACTGTAAAATCCAACTTGGTGTCATCGATAAATGGTATTTCAGTGCTAAAACAACCAGACACATTCAAGGACACAAAGGCCATGGCTCTGACAGCTGTGCATTTTCTCTTTAGAAGAAGTAGGTCAGGTCAATACAATTTACTTTGGTCTAGTACGCATTGTTACATAAAAATAAAAGGGAATGAGTGACTAGTTTAAATTTGTTTACATAAATTACATTGCTATAGTCTGACCATGCTGACTGGTGAAATGTTTGACTAAAGCCATCCTAAAAATGTTCACACCCTCTGAATAAATACAAATATATAATAATTCGTCCATCGTCGTCGATGAGGACCACCATCACCACGTGTCATAATGCAACCTTAAGTATGTGTGTGCACTCGTGACTGATCAAGCCAATTCGAGCTTGAAAAAGTCTATGGCATGACTGGCGAATGTAATCAGCAGTTGTCTTTGCTCTTGACTTCCTGATTGCACGTCTATCTTGAGCTGCTTGGATACAGAGACCCTCGCTGAGTTCAATGCCATCTGTGACACTGCTCTTCCATGTTGAGCGAATGTGAGCCAGGTTCTCTCGTGTGTTAATCTCTATTTGACAGCATTTAAGGGGCTTTTTCAGACAGTTCTTCAAGTGCTTTTTCTGACGTCCTTGTGATAGTTTTCCTTCACTCAATTCACTATTCAGGAGCCTTTTTGGAAGCCTTTTGTTTGACATTAGGTCACGGTGGCCAGCCCATCTGAATTGGAATTTTTGCAAGCAGTGCATGAATACTTTGCATGTTGGCTCTGGATAGCACTTCAGTTTCTGTGATATGGTCCTGCCAGTGTATCATGCAATATGCGTCTCAGACAGTTTATGTGAAAATAATTTAGCCTCCTGGCGCCACCAGCGTAGACAGGCTAGCTCTCACACACATAGAGCAGGGTGGGGACAATGGTGGCACGGTAGACCTTCAGCTTAGTCATTATGCTGATTCCTCGATGTTCCCATACAGTTGAAAACTTTCGGCCAAAAGCTGTGCTGGTCTTTGCTATTCTATTAGCCATTTCATCAGCAATAGTCACTGATCTGTATACACCTGTGTTGGTATTGCGTCAGGGGCCTTTCCAGGAGGAACAGATTTGATGACTTCGTCTACTTCATCCTCAGTTATATCATCCATGGCGGTGTTCATTTCTACCTGGGGCATGTGCTGGATGGCCTCTTCATTTATGGGTGATGGACTTCCAGTGCATCCTCACCTGCTACTTCGCTGATCTGCAAAGGACTTGTGTATGAGATATGAGATGCAGATAATGTTTTGAGTGGCGCGCGAATTTGATTTAAGCGAGGGAGATTTGTGCAGAGTCAGCCTCACTCTCACGTCCGGGCCTGACATGGTCTAGCAGCAAGACAGTGTCGAGATGGCGAGTGAAGGGTCTAGATGCAGAAGAGAACCAGGGCTTCTTTTGTGTCTCGCCGTGCTATTAGCATTCTTCAAGGCCTGCTGGCCTCGTCTTTTTGGCCGTTGGACAAACTTGTTTGTCTCTTACGCCCAATCCGCTGAGGCCAGGCTTCACATACCCAATTGTACTGAGAGGATTCTCCTTCAGCTATTCACACCTTGTACATATATATATATACACACAAAAGGGTATGTTTATTTGTGTATTTACACACATACACAATCTTGATAGCTTTGTTCTGTACCTACAAGCTTTGTTCTGTACCTACAGAGGTTAATATGTAGCGGTATAAGCAAGCAAAAATCTGAAGACCAGAGAAAGTAATTATTACCAATTATTATTGTGTACATATATCATCCACACACACAAAAAAAACAACTTACCAAACAATCTTGACACTGACAGAGCTTGGATCTCCAACCAAACGGCCAGAAACCTGCACAATCTGGACAATCTATAACACGCTTTTGTAAAGACTTCAGAATGCATTCATTTTCATTACTGTTAGTCTCTTCTTCTGTTCCCATGTCTGTATGTTCTTGCTGCTCCACCTTTTCTATCTTTACTTTTTTTGACGATGAAGCCTATTAGAAGTAAAAAGGAATTGTTTTTCTTCACAGTAAAATACGTGCAGTAATAAAAGACAGAACAATGTTTTCTGCTATTAGAAATGAAGTCAATCCCATTTTGATGGGAGTTGTCTTGGGTGATGCGGTTGTTGAAAGCCACTATTATTAGTTTTGGTAGCTGGTCACAGTGGCTTTTCTTATATATTCTTGGTGTACTTGAGAAAGTGGGAGGGATCTCTTCCAGACTGCAGCGCAATGTGAAACTCTTCAATAAGTTCACTACTATGGGGATTATAGTGTCGATCACCACCTCATTGGCGATCCCAACAAAAGAGTGTAGTGCTGTCCCCCTTTGTTCTGGTCAATATTGTTCTAGCTACAAGACCAACAACAGAGTGTACCATGCTGTTCTGGTTAATATTGTTCTAGCTACAAGACCAACAACAGAGTGTACCATGCTGTTCTGGTTAATATTGTTCTAGCTACAAGACCAACAACAGAGTGTACCATGCTGTTCTGGTCAATATTGTTCTAGCCACAAGACCAACAACAGAGTGTACCATGCTGTTCTGGTTAATATTGTTCTAGCTACAAGACCAACAACAGAGTGTACCATGCTGTTCTGGTTAATATTGTTCTAGCTACAAGACCAACAACAGAGTGTACCATGCTGTTCTGGTTAATATTGTTCTAGCTACAAGACCAACAACAGAGTGTACCATGCTGTTCTGGTTAATATTGTTCTAGCTACAAGACCAACAACAGAGTGTACCATGCTGTTCTGGTTAATATTGTTCCAAATGTACTCCCAACAACAGAGTGTACTGTTCTTATTTCTTTATCCCTCCATATGAAGCACAAGACTACTACAACCAGTTCCCTTACAGGAAGTCTTATCAAAGAAATTGCACTGAGGTTGCTTGCTTTAGATACATTTTACAACATCTTTGGAAGGTTACAGTGTATTATCAAAGAATGCGCATCACGTTATCTTGGTCAACTGTTCCAGTTTCTCGGATCACTTATTAATTTAAAGCAATCACCAAAGTTATACACAGGACCCTCCAAGAACCACACTACTCTCTAAAATATCATTCTGCCGCTAACTGTCCGGGCCTAATTTGCACGAAGTAACAAGCTTCATACCACAACTAGACCAGTCCCAATTAATAATCAATTTGCTGAAATGAAACAACGTTCACCAAACATTTCTGGACTGGAACACACATTCTGGGTGCAAAGATGTAGATAGATACCTAAGAGGAAGGAATGGACAATACAGAAATGAGTCTAAAAATATTATAAACTAGAGAGTGAAGAATTTGGAGACCTTTAAATGCTTAAGTGTGTGAAGAATACAAATGCAATGCTATAAATGCAAAATAACAATTAATAATCACCCCTTCTTCCATGCCAATTTCTTTGTTATCATCTGCTTGTCGTTTTCTTTTAGCATCAGGAGATAGCGACAGGGAGCCATCCTGCTTGATAGCATGCTCTGTTACTGCGGACGTCTGTTCATCTTTAGGAAAAGATTTTGTGTCACTAGCTTCTGTTGACTGTGCTGCTAAATCAGGATTATCTCCCTCAGATCTATCGCATACATCAATGGTTTCTTCCACAATGTTTCCACCATCATCTGACCGCTTCACTAACAATGAGAATTTATAATAGTTATATAACACCAATTACACATAATTAACAGGCAATACACAAATATGTATCTATTCCTAAGATACATTAACTAAAGACAAAAATAGGATTATTTTTGAGGGGGTCAAAGATGCAGCAGTGAATGAGTTGACTGCAGCCAGCGACTTATAGCTGGCAGCTTGAGTCAGGCTCATCAACCAAATCTGATGGAAGACCCTATACCGCCTTTAAGTGGTGACCCTGGAATCAGACTGCAACGATACAACCTGGCTAAGAGAATAGAGATCAAAGAGTGAATGCAAACCTGATCTCCAAAAATGCTGTGCTGAAACCAGATGTCCCAGCTGAAAGGCACAGATATTGCTGCCTTGATGTATACAATGACACAGGGTCCGTTTTAGTAAAACTGGCACACTGTATAAAGTCAAATTGTAAAAAAAAAATGTTCTGCGTCTACAGTATTTCTCTATTCCCCAAGGCGTTTTTATTTTGCGCCTGTCGGCCCAATGCATCCGACTTCTGCACGCATTTGATGTGTCTGCTTCCTCCTGCATTTTCTAAGGATTTGCTTCCCCGGTGTTGCGATGAGGAGCAAATACAGCATCTTCGGATTGTGAGCAGTGTCACTTAACCACTAGCCCAAGCCATCCATAGAAAGTCAATGTAATGATAAGACCTGTAAAGAATCAGCATTTTCATATCCTTGTTTGCTTCACCAGGAGCATGAGGAACACCATTGTATAGCATATGTTTCTAAGGCACTATCCTACCCTGCAAGAAATATCAAGCATAGTGGAAATCCAGTTTCAGCTTCTAATAGATACATTTTTGTAAAACTTTGTGTGTGTAAGTATATATTTTTACATATGGTTGAATATAACCATCAATGACTCTTAAATAAATAATTATATAAAGACATGCAATATATAAATACACACACACGCATGTATATGATGTACTCACCTGGCCTATGCATATAGTACGCCCATAGAAATTCATATTTAGACATGCAGCCTGGACAGGTCATTTCAAAAGTATCTTCGCTGTCTGGAGCTGTGGTCTTTAAGTGCTAGATAGATGATAAGAACGAATAGGTAGATACATTTATTTTTAGACTATTAACATGTAGAATTTCTTCTGATCCATGTCAAATGACATTGTTTAGGGGACGGCGTGGGCTGGTAGTTAAGTAATACGGCTCAGAATCAGAAGGTGCTGGGTTCGATCCCGGCCGTTACCACGAGGAAGCAAACCCTTAGAAAATGCAGGAGGAAGCAGGCGCATCAAATGTGTGCCAAGTCGGATGCACTTGGCTGACAGTCGCAAAATAAAAACATAGTGCAGCGCACACCTCCTTGGGGAATAGAGAAATAATGGAGTATTGTTTCTAGAGACTTCTTTCAAAACCAGAAAACTTCACAATCAGCATGTTTTTGGCATTCTTCTTCATTGCTTATGATTTTTTTTGTTTGGGTTATGTTGCGCTACATTTTACAGTTGGACTATGATTTCTGCACTTGTTCAGGCACACCAGACTTTAGCAAGTCTTTTTATTCTGGTCAAATTTGGCCTGTTTGGTTGTCATCAGAACAAGCTGTAAAGCAGCAGTTAACTTGAAGATGGGTTTTTCCTAGAAAGTGCTGGATTCATCTACTCAGAGCATTCCAGTTCTAATGTGCCAATGACTTACACCTTGCTGCTTCTCCTGTTAGTAGAAACAGTTCCACAGCGAAAAGCTGGACACTTTTGTCAGAGACATGTATGCCTTGCTGGCATTTAGTTAGAACCGAGCTACACCTCAATTCAACTTCCATCTATGATAGCCTTTGGAACCTTGTGCTTTTCATCTCCAATATACTTTCCTATCTTACAGGAACGTGTCTAGTTCTGCAGGTTTTTTCCTCAAGAGATAGAATAATAATTTCTGATACTTGAGAATATCTTTCATCCCACAATAAGCAACATTTGCCCTGAACCATGCCTAACCATTTTTTAATATTTTTTTTTGGGTATGCAATCTCAATTCAGTTATCATGTACCCTGTTCATATTTTTAAACAGTATATTTGTTACATACCTGTATTTATTTATATACATATATTACGAGTCTGGAATATATGTGCATCATGTTTTTTTAACAATACACATGACTTCAAGTGCTGGTTCACTGGGATATACCATACCTGTAATTTGATCTGTATTCAAGCATCATAGTTCCGCTAAGTCATAACAAGATAGTGTGGTGAGAGGGAGTGCTGTTGTTACGAATGCCAACAATGAGTAGGTTTACTCTTTTTGTGCGCCATGAAAAGGACTTTAAGTGGAGCTTTTCTCACATCCCGAGTAGGCCAATGAAGGTGGATCGGGGTCCTCCTAACAACCTAGATATCATGGCTCTCAGTGAGACATGTCTACCTGGTGAGATCACAGAGGGCATCAGCAATTTTACATTCTTCTGGAGGGGACGCGAGAGCAAGGAAAAATGTGAGGCTGGTGTTGGATTCGGCATCAGATATCACCTCGTACTCCAGCTTGCCAAACACCCAAAAGACAGCAGTGCCCACCTTATGTCTACAAATTCCACTATGGAACAGAACGACCAGTCTAATCAGTGTATTTGTCCCTACAATGAGCAACCCTGAGGATGTTAAGGGGAAATTCTATGAGGAACTGAACTCTGTCATCTTATCAGTTCCCAGGTCATGGAAACTTATCCTTGGTGACCTCAATGCTAAAGCGGGAACTGCCCATCGGACATCCAATGGGACAATTGACATACATTGAATGGGGAAATGCAACAGCAATGAACTCCGCTTGTTGATATGATCTCTCTATCACAAACACAATGTTTCCCCTGCCCACAGATGCATCGTCGTTCTAAACAGTGGCACCTAATCAACCATGCTAAAACCAGAAGGAGATACATGTATGATGTGCAAGTGACAAAGGCTATGTGTGGTACCGAATGCTGCATTGACCAGTCTGATTGTGTGACAAAATTTAACCTCAACATAGAGCCCTTGAGACATTGTCTGGACCGGAGACCTGTGAAGAGGATTAACATATCAAAACTGTAGAGCGTAACAGCCACATAGTTTTTCAAGTGCTCTGGACATTCAGCTAAGGGATGAACAATTCTATCAGTCTACTGTGTAGATGAAATGGGACACTGCCACTTCAGAGATCCTGGGCCATACAACAAGCAAGAGCCCTAACTGAATTGATGAAAATTCTTCTTCTTCGTTCTCAATCTCCCACTACCAAACCCTGAAAGTGCTTAAGTAGCCGAATGTAGTCCAGAGAACAGAATGCGTAGTGCCGTAGTTTACTGAATAGTTGGCTGCGATATTTGCACCTTTCGGTCCAACACATCCGACTTCAGCAAGCATTTTTTTAGTACCGGGTTAGCATTCCCTCTTCGATCCCTTCTCCTTAGCCAGTCTGCCCTGCTGCAGCCTGTTATCCAGGATCACCGCATGGAGGTATAGAAGGGTCTTGGCAGCTATGGTTCGCTGACCACTGCAGCTCATCAATTGATGAAAATGAAGGTATCAAGAATGTGCAAGCTGTAAAAAACACAGCCTGTACAGTTCACATCAAAATGATTCTTCGTGAACATCCAAAAAAAAACAGCCTGTACAGTTCACATCAAAATGATTCTTCGTGAACATCCAAAAAAACACAGCCTGTACAGTTCACATCAAAATGATTCTTCGTGAACATCCAAAAAAACACAGCCTTCACCAATATGCAAAGAATTGTCCAGAATCAGCTTACAGAGATGTAAGTTATGTGGCTCAGCAACAAAGCAGATGAGATCCAGAAATATGGTGACATGAATGATTCACTGAAGACAGTCTATGGTCTACATCACTGATGTCACAACACTACTGACGGACAAAGGCCGGACCCTTGAGCGTCGCACATTTCAGCATAATCTTTAACAATCCCTCTGTCATCAACAAGTAAGCAATAGTACGATTGTCACAATCCGTGGCCAACGACAGATGCGGCATTCCTCCAATCACTGATGAGGCATCTTTCAAATGTCTAGCAGCAAGGTCCTTGGGCCAGATGTTCTTCCTACTGATGTCTACAAAGCAGAAGGTCACATCCTGCATATGCAGCTGACAGAGCAGAGCAAAACATCATCGCCGAGCTCAGAGATATTAATCTGTCAAGAAGAACAGAACCCATGGCAGTCTGCCTTATCAGGATTGGCTCTTTAAGAATCATATCACAAATCTACGGCAATGTTTCACAGAGTTCAACCTGACTATCATTTTCAGCAATTAATCTCAACCTTCTCTCACATCCAACTTCTGCCACCTATTCTATGAACAATTATTAAGGATTGTCCAGAAAAGATGGCTGGAGTTGAAAAGTTTCAATACAGGGTACTATACAATATTTCACTTACCCTTTCATGATACCAGTCCTCACACAAGATGCACTGAATCATCTCATCTTCTACCTGCAATTAACAAATGTCCATATTTAATGTTAACAGAAGTGATAGTAATGCGTATAACAATGTAAATGACTTATCTTGTCATTCACATGACGTGTGTATATTAATGCTTTGTTACACGTTCGTTCAAGTGATCAATGTGCCCAGACAACTAAAAATTTAAACATGTCATTGCCGTCATAAAGGCATTAATTTTTAATATTAATGAGAAATGTCAAGAACAGCATTGTGACGTGTGTAGCTTTTGTCAACCTGGCCAAGGCCTTTGACACTGTCAATAGTGAAAGGATTTGACTGATCATATCGAAGTTTGGTTGTCTGCCAGTTTTATGATGGCTTGAGTACTGCACGAAGGAGAATTGTCTGTAGCCTTACCTGTCACCAACGATGTCAAACAGGGTTGCATGTTGGAACCAACACTATTTAGCATGGTGTTTGCAGCAATGCTCTCAAATGCTATACATGGTGGAGCTACTGGCATGTATATCTAGTACAGGATGCACTGTTGGCTGTTCAATTCGAGATGCCTGATATCTAACACCAAGGTGAGTACGGCCACGACCTTGGATCTCCTGCTCGCTGATGACCGTGAGATTCCGGTATTTCAAGATCTATAGCTTCAGCATTATCTGCTGTCTTAGTATTTGACAAATTTAACCACCTATCTATGGGCAACATAGATTTTGTTGCTATTTAGTTCTGAAATGATGGCAGCCAATAACTGGTGACAGTTAATTCATTTGCTCCTCCACAACTTTGTACTCTGGAGATATAAGAACACTCAACAACTAAATACTACAGCTAGCAAGAACCTCAAAACACAAACGATCACAAACTGCTACTAAGGCCGTCCCCATACAGCACAACTATTAAGCAGTTTGATGAGTTTAGATGTGAAACTCAACAGGTTAACAACTAGTCTACACTGTGTTTTGCACTATGGAGAAACTGAAGTTGCCCTCCTTTTAACGGAAATGGCATATCTTTCACACCGAGGGTGAGTTCCACTAGCATCTGACTCCGTAGCTCCATTCCAACTTGCACCACCCAATAAGCTCGACCAATGCAGGCATGCCTTCAATCGGAAAATCAGAAGCTATGGCAAAAGAGCAATTGTTTGGACTTGACTAGAGCAGCTTATATTCCAACAGTTGTAAAATGTTTGAGGCAACGTGGCCTAAAATCTATAAGCAATGTGAAAGATGAGATTAGTTACTTATTTATTTATTCACTTTTTTTATTCAAATAGTACTTTAACCCACCCCCATAATTCTTAGGGATTCCTATTTTGAGAATCCCTAATTCAGGACATCTTTGCAATACCTACCAATCAAGACATGTAAATCATGCTTAATTTTCCCCAGTTTGCCATCTTTAAGATCAGCCTGGTTTTCTGTTTCTTCTTGCAATAAATTTTTTTTAAGATAAAAAGGTGATATACCTGCTGTGTCATTGCCTCCTTATGGCATCCACAAATGCTGACCTGTTCGCATTTGCTTATTTAATATATGCAGCTAGTCTCCAAATTAGGGGGCCATTCAGCAACCTGCAGGGTAGGCTCCATGGATAAAAAAAACAAGCTAACCTGGCAACATTTACAGACAGCTAAAATTTGCTCTTATATCATCAACAACTTACTTCATCCTCGGGGTCAGGGTAGGGCCTGGCACAGGAACAATATAGACCTTTGAAGTTTTGATTGTAGCGGTTGTTAGCGTTCAAAGCTTTTGTGTCCTAAATAATAGCAATATATATACATATATAATAACATTTAGATTGTTCAAGTTGTACAGAAAACAATACAGCATCTTGTAAAGTAACCAATAAAACAATGAATATGTTTGTCGCCAAAACAATGTAGCTTGCTAAAGGTTAACTTATGTATCTTACAAAGTTAAGATAATAATTTTAGATCCATTTGTTCAATATTCATTTATTTTATTTTGAATAAAACTTTGATGTACAATTGGACCAGTTTAAGAGACAAATCAACAAAATTATACAGGACTTGAAAAGGATTCAGATTTAGTCTGAAGAAGTATTGATCTATTTTTTTTTGTATATTACTCCCTAAAACCGGTGTTACGCAATATCAAAACCTGAAAAGGTTTACCTTGTACAGTTTGCACTCCTTGCCACCAAATTTGTCATTTCCACAATCACAGGTGAAGTATCTGATGACAAATACAAGCATTTTATTTAATACAAAATAAAGCATAAAAATATATCGCCATTATCAATAACCAAACCAATTATAAGGCAGAAGAGTGCACAGATAAAACATTATTTTAAATTAATTAACATAAGGAACAGACCATTTTTAGAAGAGGGTGCTAGGATAATCTAATCTGTTTACCACTGGGGATTCTGTGGCGAAGTGGTTTAGCCGTCGGCCTCGTGATCAGGTGGTGTGGGTTCAACTCCGGACTACGCTGTCTTTTTCACGGGTGCTTGATGCGGAGTTCCCTGCATCTCGTCCTTGACTTGCCACTGGGGTTGGGCGGCACGAGACGAGAGAGTGAGGATAAAAAGTAGCGCAGTTAATCCTTACAAAAAAATAGCGCTAGCAAAATAAATTATGCCATCTTCGTCTACGATGGACTTTGCCTTTGCACTGGAAACTGATCAGTTTCATCCACCCTTATTGCTATTGATTTATACCTTTTCACTAACCGCTACACGTCACATATTTTCTGTTTGGGACTGACTTCTTCAATTCCCCCCATGAAGACCTAGTTACTTTGGCACCCCAAAAGACATGGCTGGTTATAACTGTAAATACTATCATGACTTATGTCACATATATGGTCACTTTGATGACCTGACGTAGACTCTCCTATTCTACATAAGGTGTAAAGGTTTTATTTTGTTGCACATATTTGCTATTGTAACAGACCCTCTGCTGTCGTGATCTAACTTAGAACATTCTCACACTCATCCACATCATCATGACCACACTCAGTAAATGACATATCACACAGCAGGTGGCATATTTATTAAATCATACTCATATCATAGAATGAGTAGAGAAATTACAAACACAATATAATACATATCTTAACTAAACATTCTACTAAAACGGGAATTGTAAGCATTAGCTATTGATGGATTTCCCAACTATCTAAACACCCAGTTCTATTGCCTTGCAATTACATCACACACACATCGCCTTAACTGCATCTTCAACACACCTTATCAAATACTCTTCCTCACTGAAATCCCCTCAGGTGGGCGATCTCGACATAACTCGTTCACAATGTGTCCTTGCTTACAAACACACGTTCAGATTATCTATTAATGCAAAACTTACACACCTATTTGAGCGATCCTGTTCTATCACTAAACATTCGTCCAACCGTCTATCAATCGCTCCTCTACCTAAGTCGGTGAGTTAAACATACTATCCACATTCAGTCTCTCTCTCTCACTTTCCTCCATACAGCCTCTCTCTCTCCCTCACTCCTCCAGCCTCCCGAGCTAAACTTTGTCTCGAGTTATATATCCTCAAGCAAGGCCAGAGCTTGACCAATCGATCTCAGGTATGGTCATCTTCAATCTCAATTGGAACGAACCACTTTGCACACCTGTCACTCATTCTCTCGCAGCAAGCACCGCTGCCAATTTCGTCTGTCAATCAATCTCCCCCTACCAAAATCGGAAGGCCAGTGGTCAGTTTCTACCTGTCCACATTCCTTAACCCAACTCTGTTCTCCTTTGCTGAGACAGTGAGTGACCTTGACATGCATTCAGGTAGCTTTAAGCTTTAACATGTTCATGCATCCTAAACTCCCCTTGCTCCGGCGGGAACTGTTACACTATTTCTGAGACATCTGGAAGGTCAGTTTAATTATTATTTGCTCCCCTATCAGACCTCGGTAATAGAGGGGTAAGGATTGCTATTGGTCTCATCTAATCAGAAATGTCTGCAACTAAGCCAACCGTACCCCTAATGAGACTCTAGCAAATGGTCAGCAACTGACACCAACAAACTAGTTCTCCAAATTCAAATTCTATGGGGGGACGGCGTGGCCTAGTTGTTAAGTGACACGGCTCACAACCCAAAGGTGCTGGGTTCGATCCCCATCACAGCACCGGCCGTTACCCCGGGGAAGCAAACCCTTACATAAAATGTATGCTGAAGTCGGATGCATTGGGCCGACAGGCGCAAAATAAAAACCACAGTGCAATGCACACCACCTTGGGGAATAGAGAAATAAGGCGAAAGCAACACAAAAAAAACAACAACAAAAAATTATGTGGGGGTAATGATTGCAGAGGAAGAAGAAATATGCTGTGTGTGATGAAAACCCTACAGAAACCTATGACGAGCTGGTCCTCCATTAAATGTAGTAGATGATCGGCCTACTTGCACATGGACATCTGATCTCCATTAAAACTTCACCCAGGGAGCATTCTGAGCAAGACCACTGTCTGCCCTAGCAAGATAAGGTGTTGAAGACAGAAGTCAGTCAAGTGGCACACCACAGCAGGATACCACCCAAATATGCAGTATGAAAGTATACTTACATCTGCAAAACGTTATGGCACTCTGTGATGGACAACGAACCAGGCATGTATAGAGTGGAAAGGACTAAACTTTATTACTGAAGTCCTTCTTAGTTGCGACTGAAAGCTAAAGGAAAATTTGACACGGATGAACAGAAAAATGTGTAACATAGGAAAGTTACTCACAGTCTCTTGATAAGAAGAATATCCACAAGAGCTCTGGGTCTAAGTATACACGGATGGGTCAGCACAGAATGCAGTAAAGAATGGAGGAATAGAAATGTACACAGAATATCCAAACAATATTAGATATACAACCAAGTACCAACCAGGAAAATCTGTCATAATAATGATGCAGAAATTCAGGCAATCAAGGAGGCAACTGAGAAACTGTCCACAACCTGTAGCATTTCTGAAAGGGGGAAAAACAGCACTCCAAGCACTGAAATTCGGGGAACTGCCAAGTCAACAAACTCTGCCTGAACTGATTAACCAGAACAAGATTGTCATGTAATGGATACGGTCTCACTATGGAATACCGGAAAACGAAAGAGCAGATCGACTGGCAAAGGATGGTTCTACAGATGAGCAACTAGATGTACCAGTAACATACCAATAGAAGAATGGATTATGAAATCAATTTTGTTTTTTATTTGTGTTTGTTTTTATTTTTCTCTATCCCCCAGGGCGGTGTGCGTTGCACTGTAGTTTTTATTTTGCGCCTGTCGGCCCAATGCATCTGACTTCAGCATACATTTTATGTAACGGTCTGCTTCCTCCTGCATTTTCTAAGGGTTTGCTTCCCTGGGGTAGCGGCCGGTGCTGAGATGGGAATTGAACCCAGCACCTTCGGATTGTGAGCCGTGTGACTTATCCACTAGCCCACACCGTCCCCGGATTATGAAATTAATCAGAGAGCCACCAACATTAGCACAAGACAATTACCATAATATAAACAAAAAAGTAAACTGTTGTGTTGCGCCTCAATGAACTATTGGCCATATATACACAAAATTAAAGATCGTCAACAGCCATGTGTACATGCACCCAAGGCCTATGTATGAAATAGAAAAACTTTGTTTATACAAGGGACAACATTGCAGATATAGACATTATATTTTCAGGTAAATCATATTTTTAGCAAGAAAAAAGAATAGTTGAAATCAAATCTGACTTCCTCATTATCTCTTAAAACCAATCTATTTTTGCTACTTAACCAAATATGTAAATCTGCATACAAGTTATGTAGTCCATAAAGTATATGAACACTATCTGAAAATGATAGTTAAGCCCTAAAGTCTAAAATGAATACAAAAACATAAATTTGCCACAGCAAGAAATAAAGTGTATAACCTTTTTGTGTAGAGCTCATGCAACTCATGGCCTTCATGACAAGCATAAGTGCATGCCAGACAGATCCCAGCATTACCCTCTGGGGTACATGTTGCACATGCATAAAGAGCTTGTCGCTTGATGTTACCCTGATAGTGGAAACCAATACAACCTTATTATTATTTTAACCAAGCATCACGCAGACAACCATAAAATGAGGAACAGATATCAAGAATGTGAAAAATGTTTATGGTGACATCATTATTACATAAATAAATTAGTGTAAACTGCTGACACTTTTGATTATTAGTTCTGTGGTCAATAACCAAAATGGAAGAACTTGTTACTAGGCTTGTTTAGTTGTTACACTGCCATTGAAACTAAACATCAATGCATTTCCTTTCTTGATTATTCTTAGCTTCAGGTGTGTTTGTTTCAGTTTAACTTCTAGAAAGTAAATTTAGTGTTTATATTTATGTTACTAAAATATCCATTATTATTGTAATTGCATGATGATATTGTGTCAGTTTTTGACTGAATTCACCATTCAGTCACAATATATGACTTCAATTATTTGAATTCAATTTTGAAGTTCGCCTGCCCTTTTTTTTAAATGTTTCATGTGTTCTTTTTTGTCAGTTAATCCCCTGAGCCAATTAAATTGTTAGTTTAATGACAGGTAGGGTAACATTATTAATTAATTGTCTCACTATAAATCTAATTCTTTATATTTTTCTTCTATTTGGTTAGACTGACAAACTCTTATCATCATACCAAAAACCATTGATTGTTTAACTGTCTATATAAAATTAGACGTCTAATTAGACTAGGTCTAATTATTACAATATAATAATTTGCTGATATTAAAGTGATATGGTGCATGAGCTGCAGTGGTCAGCGACCCATAGCTGACTGCTAGCATCAGGGCCAGCAAACCAGAGCTGCCAAGACCCTTCTACACCTCCATGCGGTGATCCTGGATAACAGACTGCAGCAGGGCAGACTGGCTAAGGAGAAGGGACCGAAGAGGGAATGCTAACCCAGTACTAAAAAAATGCTTGCTGAAGTTAAATGTGTTGGACCGAAAGGTGAAAATATCGCAGTCAAGCTGTAAACTACGACAACGCATTCCGTTCTCTTGACTACATTCTGCTACTTAAGCCCTTAAAGGGTTTGGTAGCGGGAGATTGAGAACGAACGAAGCCAAGCAATATCACATATGCTCCATTTTCTTTCTACTAGTGTAGCTCTCTTCTTGTCCAGTAGCAAAACTAACATAACTAAGGACTACAATGAATATGAACTTTAATAAAGCTCTTTTATTTTAAGTCTAAAGAGTTGAATCGTTGCTTCTTTGTTTTGACTCATTCATTTCAACGTTCGTCTAAAACTTAATAATGCATAGGTCGCACACATTGACAATGACAAAGTCAACAAAAGTGACGTTTTTTTATTCTATACAATTATTACTTTCTTTTTGGACCCACTTTGGTCTTTTTACAGTATACAAACTAACAAATTGTCAATCACAAACGCGCCAAGACCACATAAAATGAGTCATATCAAATAAAACATTATTTAAAGGAAATTAATCAGAAAGTGAAGGAAATGCTGTATTGTCCGTGTAAGTAAGGGTAAGGTTACTGCTCAGTTTACAATTTTACCAGTTGACTTGGTAAACTTGGTTGAAATCGAAAATGAAATTCAAATGTTACCTGTGGATAGGTACAATTATTTTCATCACTACCACCAAGAACTGCATCAGCATCGGCTTGTAAACGAGCTTGTTCGTTGAGGACATCAACCATAGATAACTCATCGTCTTCTTCATCCCCAATTTGGCCACATCGGCGAACATTATTATTATTGTGAGTGTTTTCTTGCGCCATGACCGATGTTACTGCCGAGCTAGCTGGCTAATTGATACTGATTGATCGATACCTTTCTTCCCTGCAGACACGATACTGGACATAACTCACAGCGCTCGATACAAGTTACCACCGTGTCGTCTCATATTTGCCGCCTTCTTTGTTCGCGCTATTTTTTTTTTAATGATCCGAGGCATCTCAAGATACGTTGTGTCGCACTTTAAAATTAAGTTGAACTTGACTGTGATATCTACATCTGTCGACTCTGGAACATCTACTTTCGGCAAGTCTTTTTATATTGGTTAGTTTTGTGTGACTGCATGGACATTTTGCAGGCCACACAAAGAGAACCACGAAATAGTATGGAAAGGGAACTGATATGCTAGCTAAACAAACTCTCAGACAATAAAATCACCCTCCAGTGGATTCCAGCTCACTGCGGCATACCTGGGAATGAATGGGTGGACAGGTTAGCCAGGCAGGGAAGACAGAGAGAACAATTCACTCACCTGGTGTCACTGCTAGAAGTCAAGGCAAACATTTTTAAAAATATAAACAACAGTGGATAGAGAGAACAAACAGTAAATACCCACAGGACCCAATCAATAGACTGAATAGGAAACAGTATACCACATTCAATTTTTCGACTCAGAACAGGTCATTGCAGACTAAATGCACACATGCATAAAATGAAAGCAGCACAGAATGCACATGTCAGAGAGGACTCCAGAACACATCCTGCAAACATGTCTACTGCACCAAGACTCCCGTGAGAAGACCTGGCCCGAGGAGAGAAACATACAAGACAAACTGTGGGGAACCATTGAGGACCTGTGACAGATGTGTCACTTCATGGATGCAGCCCATCTGGTGGCATAAAACGAGCATACGAAACCGAACGCAAAGAAGAAGAAGATATTGGTTAACTGTCTCTAGTCTTCGACTGCTGTCATCCTTCATGTAAGAGGTTGTTCTCGCATGAAGCCCACGATGAAGGGAGAAGCCGGTTCGAAATTTTGTGAAGAGGATTTTAATAAATGTGACGTCACACAATACATATTATTGTCGTCTTCTGTTTTAGAGTATTGTTAATCTACTCAATTATTAATTTTCTTATCTGCTTTTTGCTACCCGTGTCAACTATAGCAGCCATTAATATGAAAGAGGTAAAACAACAGCTAGTAAATAAAAACGTTGCAATTGCCGGGAAGTTGTTTGGCACTATGGTCGAAGTTATCTGCCCTCAATTACACACCAATGAGATTTTCATGGTCTATCTATTTCAATAAACAATGTTAATCCAGAGATACATAGATAGCTCAATCGTTCTGCTGAGCAGCGTCTGACTTTGTTTTGGATTTCTTCTTCTTGTGTCCTACTGCCCCTGCCATGATGCGTCGCAAAGGCGGAATGCCTAGATTTCTTGTTATCGCTTGTGCTGTCGTTATGTGGAGCTTCCTGAGCGTGTCAGAGACACCCTCGATCCACCTACATCGAGGTCGGCCCCTTGCACGTAACCGGAGACCTGCATATGATCAGCTGTGACTCTGGTCATAATGTATTCTGACCAAATTAGGAAACCATTTTATTTTGTTTTGTGGGCGTTAATGTAGGCACTAGCTTGGTTTGTGCCCATTGTCTGCCTCAGCGTGGTGTTGCGGATTCGGTCACGAGTTGTCTTTCCGGCTGCACTTCTCACACGGCGCATCTTACAGCTTTGGATATTACTCGTATGTGGTTTAAGTAAAGACCAAGATTAACATTCGTAACACAATGTAGAGATGAACAGTGCATTTATCAGCCTCCTTTTAGTTGAAAGAAGAATTCTGGGGGGTTTCAATATCAGTGCAATTTTCGTCTACGTTCGTTCTGTCTCCCGCTACTAATACCTGAAAAGGGCTTTGAAAGTATCAGGATGTAGTCCGGAGAAAGTAATGCGTTGTGTCGTAGTCTACAGCATGTCTGCGATATTTGCACCTTTCAGCCCGACACATCCAACTTCAGCAGGTACTTTTGAGTACCGGGTTACTTCTTTCGATAGTGGACACTGTCTGCCTTTTCAATATGTGATCTCTCAGTCTACTCTGTCACCATCAGTGAGTATCTTGATCTTGATGACCCATTTCTCAGCGTAGCTGCGGGTCCCAACTTCGTCTCCAGCGGACCCTGTCTTGGGCCACGGAAGTCCAGCGCGTGGTAAGTGTTTCTCTAGAGACATCTCGGATGTTGCAGCGAACACCAAAAGAGTCTGACCAACGCATTATAGGTTGATCAGTAAATATAGTACCTAGGTATTTGAACTCCCTCATTTTCTGGATACTTTTGCAGCCGTTGTGAAAACTTCTCTGCACGTGTACACGCGCTATCGCCATTCTCTATCTTGTCTGTGTTGATCGCCATGTCATATCCGGTATCAAAATGCTGAGCTTTAACAGTCAGAGACCAATATCTGACTATTAGCGTCAGGGCCAGCGAACCAGATCTGCCAATACCCTTGTACACCTTCACGTGGTGATTCTGTATAACATGCTACAACAGAGCAGACTGGCTAAGGAGAAAAGTTCGAAGAGGGAAGGCTAACCCGGTACTCAAAAATGTCAGCTGAAGTCCGATGTTTGCGGTATATTGAGAACGAACGAAAAAAGAAAAGAAAAAGAGAGCTTAGAACATTCAGAATGAAGGAATGCTGCTTGTCCAAGGTTGCACATTGTGAAGATGCGGTATAAATTTGGTATTCCGTCTATGAGAGTTAGACGCCAGTGGCGTATCCTGGTCCCTGATTCAAAGTGTACTGGTCTTATAATTGAATATCCTATATACAAATCAATGTTTCAAGAATGATTTCCACATAGTTTATAGTCAGTTCACTGTAGTGGTAGTTGTTGTTGCTGAATGCCCACAATGAGTAAGTTTATTTTTTTGTGCGCTCTAAAAAGGATGTTAAGTGGTATGTTGTAGTAGCTTTCCTCACATCCCGAGCATGCTGATGAAGGTGGACCGCGGTCCTCCGGGCGGTTGTGATCTGCTTGGCTTCATCTGTGTGGCGCTCACTGCTACAGGGATCACATTGATCCCCATCTCGCCAGCCATGAAAACAGCCTGTTTCAAAGAGACGATTACATGGAAGAGAGATTGTGGTCTTGGTCAGTGTATTGTGCCTGACCCTGACGCGGCGTCCCCGTCAGTATGTTGTGCCTGACTGAACTAGAGTCTCAGTTTCCTAGTAGTAGTAATAGTAGTAGTAGTAGTATGCAGGTATGCTTAACCTTAGTTTTATTGTAAGTAAAATGGTTTGAAGAAAGGAAAAATACATCAATCTTAAACATCTAATACATATCATAACATCTAATAAATATCATAACATCTAATAAATATCATAACATCTAATAAATATCATAACATCTAATAAATATCATAACATCTAATAAATATCATAACATCTAATAAATATCATAACATCTAATACATATCATAACATCTAATAAATATCATAACATCTAATAAATATCATAACATCTAATAAATATAGGCCTATTTCCAAATATGAACATCATCATCATCCGGTGCTCTGCTGGTTGGCGGTCATGGACCTCCATCTATTTCTATCACGTGTGTAGTTGGCCAGCTCTGTTGTTGATTGTCGCCCATGCCATTCTCTGAGGCCGTCCAGCATCTTCTCTCTCGGCCTTCATCTGTCTCTTTTTCCTGCTATCTTTCCCGTTGTCACGACGTGCTCTGAATCGCCTCTTCTCATTACCTTTGTTTTCACTTTGCTGGACTACTATTTGCTGCAAGTCGGTTTCATTCTGGGCTATCAATACAATATCATCAACATATCGTATCCGCCAATTGATATTCCTAGCATTGTCTGTATGTCTCTCAAGATGAACTCCCTGTATAGACAGAACAGGTCGGGGGAGAGAACAACATTGCCCCACTCCTCTTTTTATTTGTTTATAATCTCCCATTTGATTAGTAATTATTATAGCCCCAGTCTGTCCCCAATAGATATGTTGAATGATCCTGAGGTCCTTGTCATCAATATGTAAACAATTCATCATTTGGGTGATCGCCATTTGTTTTACCCTGTCGAACACTTTAATATAATCTATAAAACACATATATACGACGACTTTCATCTCAATGGCTCTCTCAGTTATCGTTCGTGTAATGTATATGGCCTTGTTTGAGCCCTCGCCTTGTTTGAGCACTCGCCTTGTTTGAGCCCTCGCCTTGTTTGAGCCCTCGCCTTTCATTAACCCCCACTGCTCATCACCAATTTCTGGTTGTATTCTACTCACCACTCTTCCTTTGATGATTCGCAATAGTATCTTGGTAAAGTGACTCATGAGTCTGATAGTGCGATGTTCCTCGCATTCAATGGCTCGTGGTTTTTTTCGGCAGCCCTGTGAACGTTGACCCCATTAAATAATTCGGAATATATTCACAATCGTAAATATCATTCAATAGTTTTATCACATTTATCCCGAAAACTCCCATGGCCGTGATATCCTCTATTGTTATGTTATCTGGCCCTGGTGCCTTTCCCCTCTTTATGTGCTGTATTGCATCCTCTACCTCAGTCACCAGTATTGATGGCGCATCACATTCGACTTCTTCTTCTTCTTCTGCGTTCGTTCTAAATCTCCCGCTACCAAGCCATGAACAGGACTTTGCAAGTAGCAGGATGTAGTCCGGAGAACCGAATGCGTTGTGTCGCTAGTTTACAGCTTGACTACGATATATGGCGTGGGCTAGTGGTTAAATGACACAGCTCATTACTCGAATGTGCTGGGTTCGCTCCCAATCACAGTACCGGCTGTTACCCCAGGGAAGCTAACCCTTTGAAAATGCGGGAGGAAGCAGACCCTTACATAAAATGCATGCCGAAGTCGGATGCACTGGGCACAAAATAGAAACATAGCGCAACGCACTTCGTCTTGGTTCAGTTAAGTTCAGTTCAGTTCATCCCGTAACCCATCAGGTCGTTGGGGCACACATGAAGACATGAAAATCCCACGCCAGCTCTCTCTGTCTGTCGCCGCCTGACGTATCTCACCGGGACGAAGGCCTGACCACTCAGCGATGTTGTCCACTCATCTCTTCCTTGGACGTCCTCGCCCTCTCTGTCCCGGTACGGATCCAAAGAGTATCGAGTTGGTAATTCCGTTGGACCTCGCGACGTGCCCGCACCAGGCCATCTTTCGTCTTTTGATAGCTGTGAACAGATCTTCAAAAGGACCAATAGCATCTTCAACTCTCTGATGGATTTCTACGTTCGTGACACGATCTTTATATGTAACATTTAGAATTTTTCTATAGCACCTCATTTCCATTGCATGTATCCTGCCCTGGATATCTGCTGTAATGGTCCAGGTCTCGCAGGCATACAGAAATATTGATAGCACCAAAGAGCGCATATTCTGACTTTTATGCCGAGGGCGAGGCGCCTGTCTGGCCATATAGATTTCAGCCGAGTCAGCGCCGCTGTTGTTTGTGCTATTCTTGCAATTACCTCTGGCTTCGAACCCTCTTCGCTGATCAATGATCCCAGATATTTGAAACGTTTTACCACCTCAAGTTTCTGCCCATTCATCTCTATTACAGACTGAAACCCTACTACGTTATTGGTCATGAGCTCTGTTTCATCTGCATTTATTTCCATACCAAAACTCAGGGCCGTTCTATCCAATCTACCAATCAACTCCTGGAGTTCCCTTTCTGTGCCTGCCAATACATCAATATCATCAGCAAAGCCGAAGTTTGTGATATTTGCTAGCGCCATACTGTTCGAGGACGGCCTCTTCTGCGCCTGCAGCCGGTCGGGAGAAGACTTTTGGCGCTGAGAAACGACTTGTGTAGTATCTTGTGGGAACGGGTTTCCTGGTCCAGCCGTAGAATATGACCGAAGAATGAAACTCGGCGCCGGTCAAGTGTTTCCTGGTCCAGCCGTAGAATATGACCGAAAAATGAAACTCGGCGCCGGTCAAGTGTTTCCTGGTCCAGCCGTAGAATATGACCGAAGAATGAAACTCGGCGCCGGTCAAGTGTTTCCTGGTCCAGCCGTAGAATATGACCGAAGAATGAAACTCGGCGCCGGTCAAGTGTTTCTGAGATTGGGTGTAGACCTGTTTTAGCAGAGACCTCCACGTTGCGGAGTCATGCCATCGGATACCCAGGATACGCCGCTATTTGCGCATGTGAAAGACTTCCAGTATCGACATGTCATGTTTCAGCAATGTCCAGGTTTCGGAGCCGTAAAACAGGACTGTGACCACGCAGGACTGGTAGATGCGGATTTTTGGCACAAGGGAGATCTTGCCATTACTACACACACGTCGGAGGTCGTGCATAGCAGACGCAGCTAGCAAGATCCGCCTTGATATATCGGGACCACTGCGCCCATCGGATGATAGCATGCTACCGAGATAGATGAATTCGCTGGTGCCCTCCACAGTGTGACCTTGAGTTTCAATACCCTAGGGTGCTGTGTCGGAAATGAGGTTCTGAACTTTGGTCTTGGCCCAGGATATAGACAGGACTAGGGAGGACTTTTCACTGCCTTAACTTTTCCAGAGAGCGCTGCAGCGCATAGCTGTCTGTGCAGAACAGAACAATGCCGTTCGCGTAAACGAGATCAGTGAAGGGCTGATCAATAGCCATACATTCTTGGTGCGCGCTGAGGAAGCCAAGAAGCCAGTCAACTGCCCTACAGAATAGGTCGGGGGCAAGAACACAGCCCTGTCTGTCACCCGAAGTCGTGGGGAATCTGTCAGAGAGAGTGTCATCCAATCGAATTCTGGTGCCGATGTCTTTGTGTAGCTCCTGGATCAGGTTCAACGGGGAGGGGTGCCTATTCCCTGGAGGGCTTTCTATAAAGGCGATCAACCGAGTCGAAGGACGGGCGACGAGTGAGGCCAGACCGTAGCTTGTGGTCATCACTGTACCCTGGGCGTAAGTGGCATGTCATCACATCACATCCATTGTTGTAAGCGGGACGTCGGCCCCAGACCCTACATCGACCCCTACCTTGTTTTAGACACTTATAAAAGGTGATTTTGACATATTGGGTGTAACAAAGCGAGACGGGATCAGAAACGATGACATCAGGAGACTGGTGCCAGCAGCAAAATGGTTTGCCATGTACAAGCGAACCCCCACATAGCACCCCCTCCCCCCAACAAGAAATGCTATTTAGATACAACGGATTCAAGGCCAAAGGCCGACCATAAGAGGCTGCTTACCTAAAATATCTGAGGCGGTGAATGACATTGTGCATTAGGCACACAGACGGGCTCGTTCTAGAGATCTCTTCATAATATGCCGCTGAAAGGCAAAACATGATGAGCGAGAAAAAGAAGAAGAATGCGTGATTGAATACTAGTATTACATATACAATAGCGTCTTCCTAACTGACTTTGCCGCTTCTTTTCTTCCACGTGGTTCTTCTTCTTCTTCTTCTTCAGACGCTGTCAGACGTCAACTTGAATTTGTTCGAAGAAAGGAGCTGTCGACACTGCCATAGAGCTTGTCTAGTGTTGGCACTGGTGATGGCCACGTGTGCTTTCTCTGGTCCTCGTATGTCGGGCAATTTTGCAGCAGATGTTCAGCGGTCATTTCCCCTGTACCACAGGTGCATTCGTCAGTGCCACCTATCTTCAGTTTATTGAATATATGGTACCTCAGTCTGTTGTGACCTGTGCGGAGTCTGAAGACCACGACCTGCTCTTTTCTGTTCAACTGGTAATAGGCATCATTTTTTGTGTAGCCAGTATGTTCTGTTTCCCATGTATCTGGCCCTAATAAACATTTTGGACTCTTCGTAGGTCACACTAGAATCTGGTTGTGGTAATCTTGCACCTTCTTTTGCCAGTCTGTCTGCGTCCTCGTTGCCGTGAATGTTACAGTGGGATGGAATCCACTGTACCACTACTCTTTTTGGTGCGGATTGCTGGCATAGTTGACAGAGTACTGCTCTTAAATCATTAAGCTCCGTATTTGTCTGGCTTTTTAGTGCTGTAACCACGGCCAGGGCATCTGTAAACAGGACTATCTGGCTTTCATAGCTTTCGCCTGTCAGCATTGCTTTTACTGCAGCCTTCAGTGCCTCTGGCTCTGCTCTGAAATTGCTTGAGAGTTTTCCAGTTGTCACTGACAGTGTCATTTTTCTACCATTTGTTAGGCTCAGGAATACCCCTCCCCTTCCGTTCTGTGTTGTGTTTTCCACGTGGTTCACTTGTGGTTTATAAAAGTTGTACATGATGTTAACACGCGAATGTAGCATCTTCCTATTTTGTTTTTATTGTGTATCCTTGTGTCTTTGAGTTTGAAGTTTTTACTTCAGCTGAAACATAAAAATATAGGGTATGTGTTTTCTTTTAATATTTTTTCCCTTCAATTCTAAAATACCAATATATTGGCGCACTTCAAAAATATTAAATGTCCGTTTTCCTTCGGATTAGTATTGTGCTCAATGGCGCCGATTTTGCCACTGGAATTCGAGATGTATTTATTTTTGTAAGTATCGATACCAAACAAACGTTAGCTTCAAGTTTGCTATCCAGATTTTGCTTTTAGTTCAGTAAGTCTGCGTTAAATATTTTACAATTAAATTTCAAATCCTATATCACGACCAAGAACTGTTATCTAATAGTATTTATAGATCATAAATATTTATCCATATATTTTCAGTCACGGAAATATAAAAACAGAAAATGGGATATGCAAAATGGAAAACAAGAAGAGAATAGGGACTGCCAAATTTGTTTTCACCAACATGAGTAATATATTGACACCCAAACAAGCCAGTCAAATGTGTTATTTACCCTCGCATTTACCATATGCAGCTGAAACAAGCAATGAACAATCGGTTGGATAAAGAGAATTGATGCTTTTGAAATGTTGTTAAATAGAAGAATGGGGTACATCTCCTTCAAAAGAAAACAAGCAAGGAAGTCTTGGAGAAATTAGGAATTTAATTTTAAAATTAGCAAAGAAAATTGATGAACAAAATCAGAGTCCGCCAGTTAAGCTATTTCGGTCACTTGAGAATACGTAAGACCTTCCTGAAAACAATACTGGAAGAAAGGTGGAGCGTAAATGACTATTTATGTGCGGAGGAGAGGGGGTGGGGTGTAACATCAAAAGATAGACAAGGAAAAGCCTGGTAGATTATACCATCAAGGCAAGAGACAGAGGGTGCTGAACACCCATTACAACCTGCTTTCAATGTGGAGATGGCACCTGAAATGAACCTGATTAATTAACATCTGTCATAATATACCCATATTAAGATGACCAACAAATTAGAACACACTTCTATGTCAATGTTTGAGCGATACATGCCTCCGTATATATGGAGGCACTCCTTATTTGTGTGCTAAATTATTATTGGTTCTGGATAAACAAAGTCCATTATAGCTTATATAATACTAAAAAGGTATTACACTAACTTAACAAGCAAATATATAATGCAATTGAAAGGATGCGCATTTTAGATACATGAGCAATGTGACATAACAATGTATCTTCCAAGCAAATTTTAGTTCATTTAAATAACAAAATATTTGCTTATTCTAATCTCTTCATAATCCATGCGTTTCTTGTTACATTTGAACTCTTAATAAAAGTCTTATTCTGTTTGTCAAATTCAGTCAATAATGTGTTTACATCCACAATAGACCAGTCATTCAAAACAGCATATATTATCGTTTAAACAAAAACCTTAATAGGTAATAAAGTTTGAGAGTTTCTTTTGAAAGAAAAAAAAGATTGACATTTTTGTTATCTTTCACAAATTCTTACATTTGATATTTTTTTAACTCTCCGTTTATTAGTTTACGTGCCATTTATCTGAGTATAGTTTTATAGGACCACACCGCCATATTTAATGTCTCCCCTTTTCTCTATCACTAATTTAGTGTCTGGTTTCCACTTCATTTGTCAGATGTAATGACTTGTATTGTATTGCTCATTGAATGAAATGGCTCAATAACAGGCCTAGAACTACCGCAGCTGCTAAATCTGAGAGCTAACATCATCATTATCTGGTTGATCAGTCCGGCGACTGGTTGTAAGGTTTTCTGATTATGTCTCTCCATTTGACCCTATCCTCTGCAGTTCTCTTCATTGCAGCATAAGTTGGTACTTTAATGTCCCAGCATGCCTGAGATGTAAAGGTGTCTTGGTCGCCCTGGCCCTCTCTTCCCTTTAATCTTGCCATCTAATATATTCTGTAGAAGACTTTCATGTCTTATTTTGTGACCCAGCCGACGTTTTTTGTATCATATGTTTAATATGAAAAATGATAATTGCGCCAAGCGGGAGTAATCATTATTTCCGTCACAAACCATTAATTATAAGTATAATTCGGACTTAATGTCTATTTCTGACTTTGCATTTGTAAAATGATTTAATAATAATTTGTAGCCAATATAAATTTGTGAATAGGTAGAATTGAAAGCTAGTGTTTCACTTCTTTATTATGTCTGTGAACGTCCCAAACTGGCGTCTGCTACGGGCTAAGGCCATGTTTACCACAAGTCGCGTCTATCAGTAAAGTCATCCCGACACAAGTAACACTACTTTCGCCCAAGCAACTGTACCATAACGTGATATCATATAATGTACGAGATGTTTACAACTGAGTTTACAGTAAAATTATAATGTAGACAACTCACTGGTCTCTTTCTTAATTAAATTGTTCAATAACAAGGCTGCCACACCCGAACACGCCCCTAAAACAAAAATAGTTTGCACCGGCACATACCGTTGCTTTCACTTGCGCGGCTTTGCATATTAACACGGAAAAAGACTAGTCATTCTTCGTCTCTTTACGAAATTCTAATTCACCAAACTCTGAATCTCTTAATCTTATGTATGTATTATATGAGCACAATAACTTGAGTTTAAGTTTCCAGTAATAAATGAAACTAATAAGTTGAACATATTTTATTAAATGATGTTATTATAACTTACATAACAATAACTTAAACTATTATTACAAACTTACAAACTGTCAGTACGCCCTACGGCGTTTGTTCCCTTTTCTGTTGTTCACCAGAAGGATTTATAGAACGGAGGAATAAAGACCACGTACGCTTGCAGTCGTCGCACACTGTACAATGTACAGGATAGGTTTTGATAGAAAACCTATGCCTTACACGTACCGAAATTTTGAACGCATGTCCCCGTCGTTAGAAGACCGACATTCAAATTACTTCGCAAATATGACAATTACTCGTAATACAATTAGAATGATTCTTTAATTGACTCATTTCATAGTTTACATTTAAGAAAACATATTTAAATTAAATGAGACCACATAACTTATAACTGATATTAAGCTGGAACTTTGAAAGCAAGCATGATAATCAGAATTATTCAATTATACAGTGACAGGAATGCTATGGAGAGCAATGTAAAAGGATGCATTCTGATCAGCAGAAAAACTATCCACCTATCCCCTTTTCTCGAGCCAATGTTTCAGCTCTCCTTGGCTTCTCTTGACACTCCAGAGAGGAAGCACACCCATTTTGATCATGACTGCAAAGTGTCTTCCTCATTTTGGCTTCGTTTGTTGTTTTCTGGTTGTTGTTTTTTCCATGAAACTTGAAGATTTTGTTGTTGTTGCGTTCGCCTTACTTTTCTCTAATCCCCAAGGTGGTGTGCGTTGCACTGTGGTTTTTATTTTGCGCCTGTCAGCCCAGTGCATCTGACTTCAGCATGCATTTTATGTAAGGGTCTGCTTCCTCCTGCATTTTCTAAGGGTTTGCTTCCCCGGGGTAACGGCCGATGCTGTGATGGGGATCGAATCCAGCACCTTCGGATTGTGAGCCGTGCCACTTAACCACTAGGCCACACCGTCCCCATAAACTTGGAGACTGAACCACATCTGTTTATTTTGGTTGCCAGTTTTGTTTATTCATTATGCTTGCTTGAGATGGTGAGGAAACTAGTATTTTAGTTGTATACTGTATAACTGTAATTATTCTACATTCTGTTGCAGTAGTTCCACAGCCAATATTATACCATTTCAGCTGTTTACCAATTTCTTTCCTTGCTCTTGACTGTCTGGTCACTCTAGGAATCTATGGGTACCTGGGATTTCTCCCTCCTAGTTATGGGTGTCAATGTGCTTGTTCTCCAGAAGGTATGCAGTTAGTCTCTTTGCCATTACAGAAAAGAATATTTTTCCTTCAGTGTTGAGTAATAAAACTGGCAAAATTTACCGTTGCCAGTAGAATTATGGTCTTTGTGGTTGATTAGTCCATTCTTAACTTAACATAACGTATTTATACTGGTTTAGAAGACTCTACAGAGTCTGTATATAACCAGTTTCTTGGAGGATGGTTTAACCGATGTGTGATTCCATCTTAATAGACTCAAACACTAGAGTTAAGTGGACCCTCAGCCAGTTAGGCGCCATCTATAGCTGCCCTTAACAAAACACCTGGGGAAAGGTACAAATAACTTGGGTAGATTTATTATTTGAAATTCGTCCAGGCAGCAGCAGTTAATCCTGCTCGTTTCGATTTGACTTCCTCCATTCTTTACTCATGTGCCAGCTCTTTCAACTTCTGTGTATCTTTAAAAAGATGAGGGAGTCATTTAAGCACTTGAGGACATAATTTATATACAATGTATTTAGGAAGACAATGCCGCCAAACATCACTAATGTCTTTCCTAAGTTGAATCCTTTGAGGTGCTTGTTAAGTTCTTCAGACAGTGCTTGTCTAGTTCTTCATACAGTATTTGTCTAGTTCTTCATACAGTACTTGTCTACTTCTTCATACAGTGCTTGTCTAGTGATCAGACAGTGCTTGTCTAGTTCATCAGACAGTGCTTTTCTAGTGTTCAGACAGTACTTGTCTACTTCTTCATATAGTACTTGTCTACTTCTTCAGACAGTACTTGTCTACTTCTTCATACAGAACTTGTCTACTTCTTCATACAGTGCTTGTCTAGTATTTAGACAGTGCTTGTCTGGTTCTTTAGACACTGCTTATCTAGTGTTCAGACAGTGCTTGTCTAGTTCTTCATACAGTGCTTGTCTAGTGTTTAGACAGTACTTGTCTAGTTCTTCATACAGTGCTTGTCTAGTTCTTCAGTGCTTGTCTAGTATTTAGACAGTGCTTGTCTAGTTCTTCATACAGTGCTTGTCTAGTTCTTCAGTGCTTGTCTAGTGTTTAGACAGTGCTTGTCTAGCTCTTCAGACAGTGCTTGTCTAGTTCTTCAGTGCTTGTCTAGTGTTTAGACAGTGCTTGTCTAGTTCTTCATACAGTGCTTGTCTAGTGTTTAGACAGTACTTGTCTAGCTCTTCAGACAGTGCTTGTCTAGTTCTTCAGTGCTTGTCTAGTGTTTAGACAGTGCTTGTCTAGTTCTTCATACAGTGCTTGTCTAGTGTTTAGACAGTACTTGTCTAGCTCTTCAGACAGTGCTTGTCTAGTTCTTCAGTGCTTGTCTAGTGTTTAGACAGTGCTTGTCTAGTTCTTCATACAGTGCTTGTCTAGTGTTTAGACAGTACTTGTCTAGCTCTTCAGACAGTGCTTGTCTAGTTCTTCAGTGCTTGTCTAGTGTTTAGACAGTGCTTGTCTAGCTCTTCAGACAGTGCTTGTCTAGTTCTTCATACAGTGCTTGTCTAGATCTTCAGTGCTTGTCTAGTGTTTAGACAGTACTTGTCTAGCTCTTCATACAGTGCTTGTCTAGTTCTTCAGTGCTTGTCTAGTGTTTAGACAGTACTTGTCTAGTTCTTCATACAGTGCTTGTCTAGTTCTTCAGTGCTTGTCTAGTGTTTAGACAGTGCTTGTCTAGTTCTTCAGTGCTTGTCTAGTATTTAGACAGTGCTTGTCTAGCTCTTCAGACAGTGCTTGTCTAGTTCTTCAGTGCTTGTCTAGTGTTTAGACAGTACTTGTCTAGCTCTTCATACAGTGCTTGTCTAGTTCTTCAGTGCTTGTCTAGTGTTTAGACAGTGCTTGTCTAGCTCTTCAGACAGTGCTTGTCTAGTTCTTCAGACAGTGCTTGTCTAGATCTTCAGTGCTTGTCTAGTGTTTAGACAGTACTTGTCTAGCTCTTCATACAGTGCTTGTCTAGTTCTTCAGTGCTTGTCTAGTGTTTAGACAGTGCTTGTCTAGTTCTTCAGTGCTTGTCTAGTATTTAGACAGTGCTTGTCTAGCTCTTCAGACAGTGCTTGTCTAGTTCTTCAGTGCTTGTCTAGTATTTAGACAGTGCTTGTCTAGCTCTTCAGACAGTGCTTGTCTAGTTCTTCAGTGCTTGTCTAGTGTTTAGACAGTGCTTGTCTAGCTCTTCATACAGTGCTTGTCTAGTTCTTCAGTGCTTGTCTAGTATTTAGACAGTGCTTGTCTAGCTCTTCAGACAGTGCTTGTCTAGCTCTTCAGACAGTGCTTGTCTAGATCTTCAGTGCTTGTCTAGTATTTAGACAGTGCTTGTCTAGCTCTTCAGACAGTGCTTGTCTAGCTCTTCAGACAGTGCTTGTCTAGCTCTTCAGACAGTGCTTGTCTAGTTCTTCAGTGCTTGTCTAGTATTTAGACAGTGCTTGTCTAGCTCTTCAGACAGTGCTTGTCTAGTTCTTCAGTACTTGTCTAGCTCTTCAGACAGTGCTTGTCTAGCTCTTCAGACAGTGCTTGTCTAGATCTTCCCATGCTACTCTTGCCCTAGCAGATAGACATCTGATTATGTCTCTGTTTTTCCATCCATGAAATGAGAGAATTCATCATCAGTAAGCTCAACTTAAACATTCTCTGCACTGTAGATTGAATCCTGGCTGAGATCCTCTGACATTACAGCTGTGTGTCCAGTGCACTGATGATGTACTGGTGAAGAACTTTCACACATGCCTTAGTTCTGTGCCTTTTCAGGTGTCTAATCATCTCTAAACAGTCATCTGTGAATTAATCATTCTCACTCTCTCTGACACATTCCCTCTCCCTCCCCCACCGACTCCCTCACATTCTATGAAGCTAGATTGCGGCTGTATTGCCCATGGTGTCAAACCAGAGAACCATTAGTTAGAAAAGAACCCATGACAAGTCATGACCTTAGCTAAGAGGTGCTTCCAACCTAAAACTGAGGTTATCCAACTGCAATATCAAATTTCATTGTGTTCCACATTGTGTTATTTACATTATTATATGATCTAATCAATATCCCCTTTTCTTCTTCTTTGGTGTTTGTCCTGAAAAGGACATTGTGACATTGTGTGTAGTTTACAGCTAGGCTGCAATATTTGTGCTTTTCATTCCAATACATTCGGTTTCAGTGGGATTTTATGGGTAATAGGTTTGCCTACTCACTGTGATCCCTATTCTTTTAGCCAGACAACACTAGTGCAGCTTGTTTCCAGGGCCACTTTTTGGAGGCGGAATAGAGTCTTGGCTAGCTTTGGTTTGCTGACTCTGATGCAAGCAACCAGTTATAAGTCACTGACAGCTCATTCACTGTGCTGCATCTTGAGCACCCCCCTCTCCATCCCCACCTCCCCTACCTCACACTCATTAGGCTTTTGCCCAATGTAAATGGCAGAATGTGCAACCCTATGATTTTGAGAGTCTTCTACCCTAATGGGATTAGATCAATAACCATAATGTACTGTTTACCAATTTATTGAATTATGAGATTTTGAAATGTAACTTTACGTGCACTACATAAAATTACATTTTGGGGTCAAAGATGCAGCAGTGAATGAGCTGATAGCAGCCAGCTGATTCCTTGCATCAGGGTCAGTGACCCATAACTGACCAAGTCTCTATTCCACTTCCAAGTGATGGCCCTGGAAACAGACTGCAACCATGCAGCTTGGATAAGAGATTATGAATCAAAGAAGGAAGACAAACCTGGTTCCAAAAATGCAGTGCTCAAATTGGATCTGTTGGACCAAAAAGCGCAGATATCGCAGCCTTGCTGTAAACTATGACATAATGTCACAAAAATCTTTTCCAGAACAAGGGCATATGAAAAGAAAAATTATATTTATCAGTTGTGGTTTTTGGTAACTTTTCTCTCACCACTACAGGTTATTGCTGCAACATGGCTTTGTGTGTAGACACATTTCTGACAGATGCTTACAATCTTGTTGTACACTTAAAGGATCATGGTAATATGGCAGATAACATCATTGCAGATACACAGACTCTCTGTAATAAAATTGTAGCTATGAAGCAGGTAACCATTTCAAATTTGTTTCTATTAGACCGTTACATATTCCATAAAGAGGTTTGTTTAATTTTTAACTGCATAGAAAATGGTCTAGAATGAAAACTAGTCATTTCAAGACCCTTCCGAAGTTCGGAAAGTGTACACTTATTTTATTGGAGGTAAACAGAAACCTGAACTGTACATTGTATAAAACCGCAGGAGCATGCAGACCTTATTCCTCAGCTCTGTAATCATCTCGGCAGAACAAGCAATTAAATGCTGTAGTGTTATGAATGTACTTGGTACAGCTTATGAAAGCTATAATATGAAGATTAGCATATCAAATATCGAAACGAGGGGGCGGCGTGGCCTAGTGGTTAAGTGGCACGGCTCACAATCCAAGGTGCTGGGTTCGATCCCCATCACAGCACTGACCGTTACCCCGTGGAAGCAAACCCTTAGAAAATGCAGGAGGAAGCAGACTCTTACATAAAATGCATGCTGAAGTCGGATGCACTGGGCCGACAGGCGCAAAATAAAAACCACAGTGCAACGCACACCACCTTGGGGATTTGAGAAATAAGGCGAACGCACACCAAAAAAAAATTTTTTTTAATAACAAATATGGAAACTATAGTGGTTAATAGAACACCAGCCTGCTGAAGTTGAATGTGTCGGACTGAAAGGTGCAAATATCGCAGTCAAGCTGTAAACCATGACACAATGTGTTCTCCTGACTTCATCCTGCTATTTTGCAAAGCCCTTTTCAGGGTTTTGTAGCAGGAGATTGAGAACAAACAAAGAAGAAGTAGAACACCAGGTCCACTTTTAACATACATGTAAATAAAATCAAACTCAACTCTAAACCCAAGAGTTAAAATACCTGGGAAGTATTTTTTTTTAAGGGGGGGGGGGGGGGGGGGGGGGGCGCGGGCTCATAAATAAATTTAAACTAGATGTCAGATAGTCTCTACTGTGAATAGAGCAGCATAAATGGGGCCTAACAGGCCGCGGGTCTAATTTTGCTCTTGTGTTTTAGTCCATTATATTACGGAATTCACACTAGTCAATGACTTACACTTGTGTCCACGGTAATGTGTTGTAGTTTTCCAATTGGATTAGTTAGTTCATTTTGGGGTGTTTTTCCCTCAAATTATTTTGGCGTGATAATCGGCTATTTGAAATAGTATTTTGGTTAGCTTGTGTCGTATTTCCACGGTCCAGTGCACACAGTTTAATTTCACGACATTGGCGCCCTTCACTCTTTTTGCAGATAGTAGTGGTTTTGTTGGGGCTAAGAAATGTACATGCAGGCCAATTGTAATGGGCAAACACATCACCCAGGAAAGATTAGGCCCTGCCTGGTTAGCAACATGCCCAAGACACATTGCTCACATGCTGATACTCCACAACCTCTTGGTGTTGCGGGAAAGACAAGACAAGGAGTGAAAGAAACTGGTTGTATACAGACTCTGCAGAGTCTTCTAAACCAATATAATGATGTTAAGTTAAATTAATTGTCACCACTGCTTTGCCTTCTATCACCCAGGGATGCATAGGCCATCAACCAACCCTCGCCAAGCAGCTCTGTCCTGTGCAATCTTTTCCACTTCCTTCCAGCTTTTTCCTTTCTTTACTTTTGCCTCTAGATCTCGTCTTCATGTATTCTTTGTTCTGCCTATGCCTCTCATTCCCTGCGAGTTCCATGACAGGGATTGTCGGGTGATACTGGCCTGGGGCTTTCTTAATGTATGGACTTAATTGTGAATGACTCTGTGAGTTGTCCTTCGTATATAACTCTACATTGCATACTTTCATAATTCAGTATAATTATGTTTGTGAGATTTTCCGGAATTCCACAGTGCCTCAGTAGTTTCCAGAGTATATCTCTGTCCACCCGAACATTATCTTGGCACAAAGCAACAACCAATAAATGGTATATTTATACCAGCTCTGTGCTACCAATGTCAAACGTTGTCCTTATGCAGGGCACAGGAAAGGAAAATGTAGGAAATTAAATGTTTAAGAAAAGTAATTGTGTCACCAGAAAAGATAAAATTAGGAATGAAGACATTAGAAAAATGATGAGAACTAGCCCTTGTGCTGAATACACAACTAGACAGAAGATATGAAGGTTTAGTCCTTATGAGAATACAATTTGGTCAACTACCACTGCACGCTTAAAACAGAAGAATATCTGGCTATAAGACATGATGAATATCTCATGGCAGATGGATGGATGACATAAGAGAAATCATACAGCATTAGAGACTTACCCAACAACAGACACAACACACTTGGTACAAGAAAGGTAACTTAAGCTGCCTATGATGCTGGATAGCACAAGTGGATGGAAGAATAAGTCATTAGAATAATGATAATTTCTTTTTACAATTATCACTATTTCATGTTATACCTAGTTGTGTTGGCAGTCATCTTCCTCTTCTTCTTCATACACTTTCAGATGTCAACTTGCATATGTCTAAAGGTCGCAGTCGTTAGTCTGAGGCTATTGTTATCCCCATAGTGCTTTTCCTGGAATGATATTGGGAGTTGGCCACACATTATTTCTTTATTCCTCATTTGCTGTCAGATTCCTGTTTGGAGACGAGTATACATCCATGCATCAGTGGTAGGAAATTCACAATACAAAAGGGCTTGAACATTCACAGAACAAAGGTGTGTGGGAAAATTCTTCAAACACAGCTGTGATGTCAGAAGATCTGAGCCAGAATTCAATCTAGTCATTTTGTCATTTTGGAGCTGCGTAGCGCAGTGGTTAGCGCGCTGGCTTCGCATCTGAGTGGTACTGGGTTCATTCCCTAGTTGAGGCGGTAATGTTTTTTTCAGACCGCAATGGCTCCCGGGTCGACCCAGCCTTAAATGGGTACCGGTTGAGTCCGGGAAGTAAAAGCGGCGAGGGAGAGGGGATGGCTACCGCCCTCATAAAGCCAAGCCTTTGAAATGTGAGATCGCTAACACCTCACACCCCTACGCCAGTAATGCTATGGGATACTTTACATTTTGTCAGTGCTGCAGACACATTCATCTGCATGACTTTTTCTTAGTTTGTTGAACAGATGGTATCTCAGTCTGTTGTGATGTGTGTAGTACTGCTAGCAATCAGTTGTTATCTACAACTGTCAACCATTTCATAATTTTTTTGGTTTTTTGTTGTTGTTGTTGCGTTTGCCTTATTTTTTCTTAAATCCCTAAGGCGGTGTGCGTTGCACTGTGTTTTTATTTTGCGCCTGTCGGCCCAGTGCATCCGACTTCAGCACGCATTTTATGTAAGGGTCTGCTTCCTCCTGCATTTTCTAAGGATCGAACTCAGCACCTTCGGGTCATGAGCTGTGCCACTTAACCACTAGGCCACGCCGTCCCCTCATTTCAGAATGATTCCAGTATGTTCTGTTTTCATAGTCCTTAAAAGTTTCCAGTCATGATGCTTTATCATTCAATGTCCATTTTAGTGCAGCATTTTATTGCAATTGCTACAATTATATTCAAACAGCTGAAACAGGATTCTATTTGGTTACTTTCTTAACCACACAGAAATTCATAGATATGTAGACATAAACAGACATAGAAACAGATTTGATTGCTTTCAGTCGTGGTTCTTTAAATGTACCGTAATCAGATCTCCTAAATATGTAGTTCTTTTGTCTTTAGTATTTCATTGACTAACTTTAGTTGTCTATATTGATTCTTTTGAGTCTGTCATATTATAAGTGTTTATGTGTGAGTATATGAGTGCTGATAACTTTCTGAGATTCTGATATGTTGATACTACTGTGAGGCCCTTTTTGTTGGTACGTTTGTGTAATTCTTAGTGTCAATTTCTTTGAGAGGTTCGGCTGATATCTAGTTGAGGTTGTAAGTACAGTAACAATGTGCTTCTCACTGATGAACACCAAAGAAAAACAATCCTTAATCTAAATGACAAAGAGCTTGTACAAGAAATTACCTCAGCGTATCTCGCAGTTCAAATGGACAATAGACTCAAATATAGGAAACACATATAGGAGATAGAACCCGCCAAAGACGGATATGTCGGACCGAAAGGTGCAAATATCGCAGTCAAGCTGTAAACTAGCAACACAACGCATTCTGTTCTCCGGACTACTTCCTACTTGCGAAGCCCTGTTCAGGGCTTTGTAGCGGGAGATTGAGAACGAACGCAGATGAAAAAGAAGAAGGAGATAGAACAAAAAGCAACCAAAAAACTATCCCTTATAAAGAAACTGGCCGGTACAAGCGGTAAATAGCAATATTCTTAAAAATGTATGTACTGGTACAGTTAGGCCAGTACTCGAATACAGCATAACAGACTGGACCATGACATCAAAAACAAACTCAGAACACCTAAACAAAATACAAAACTGAGGATTGAGGATAATAACGGGAAGAATGAAGACTACGCCAATCAAGACAATGGAAACATACAAATTTAATACCCCTAAATACTAGACGAGAGGAAAGCGTGCTGATACATAACGAAAAGATGCTACGCATTCCTGAACATCCCATACATGTCAAACTGAAACAACGAGTAAACAATAGGCTTAGGAGAACCAGCTTCATTCATACATCAATCCACCAACACCAAAAAATATGGGGACCTAATACCCTACCAACCTGCAGAAATAGAAGTGCTTATCAACTATCAAGAGCCAAGCTACAACATAAACAACATTGCAATAAGTACAGATATCCCAGGAATTTAAAAAAAAAAGACCAATACAGTGTCGACAAGCTAAAATAATGTCAAGGAATGGACACAGATGATTAAGCAGAGGGGGCATACTGGAACAGGGCATGAGGTATATTCATTAAACACAAAAGTCTTGCTGAATTCGGATGTGTTGGACCGAAAGGTGAAAATATCGCAGTCAAACTGTAAACTATGACAAAACACATTCCGTTTTCTGGACTACATTCTGCTACTTAGTCCCATGTCAGGGTTTGGTAGCGGGAGGTTGAGAACGAACGAAGCCAAGCCAAGTTAAGCCAAACACAAAAGTGGAAATATAACAGGAGAAGCTTTCCCAACAGGAAAAATTCCACAAACTTCAGAGCAGAATCTATGTCCCTCCTGCGAGCACTGAGAATAATTGAGACTGAAAAGCAATTACCAACAAAAATAGCTAAAATAGAAAACGATTCAATTCAGTGGATATAATCAACCTGCAACCTCAAGGGAAGTGAGGGGGCCAACAGAACAGCCAAGTGCAACTGATACAGCAAGAATACTTGGTCAACTACGAGGAAGTAAAAGCCATTATTAAAGGGCAATGCAAAGTAAAGTGGCAGGAGGAATACCCCAAACACCACATGGATGATGGATACTACCAACTATCCAGAAAAGACCAGGTTATAATAACTCGTCTCCAAACTGGCTAAAGCAGAATGATAAACCCCATTTATGCCAGATTCTTGATGGTACCAATAGTCTATGTCACTGCGACCTGGCATACATGACAGCAGCACATATACTTTAGGACTATTCTGAACACACAGATCTGAGGACAAGGATGTGCCCTCAAACCCTTCAAGGGGTTTCCTATCATGTAATAATGTTATGTTGTATCCTGTATAAGCGTTATGTTGTATCTTATGCAGTAAGATATTTATGTTGTATCCTATCATATAAGAGTGGGGCGATGAGGCTAACGTCTGGTCAGACAAAACATACTGATCAGACAATGTTAGCCAGGGTTAAGAGAAATATACTGGCCAAGACCCTCACCTGACCTACTCGTTGGTCGTCCTGGAAATGAGCTATTGTCAAGGACAACTGTCTTGCTAACAAGGTGAGGTTCGACGTGATTCCCGTAGTAGTGAGTGACTCGCAGATGAAGCCAAGCATAGCAAAACCGCCTGGAGGACCCCGGTGCACCTTCATCAGCACGCTCGGGATGTGAGGCAAACTACAACAACCCGCCACCTAACGCACTTTTTAGGGCATACAAAAGAGTAAACATACTCATTGTGGGTATTCAACAAGATCATGTAAGAGTGTGATATTGTATCTTATGCTGTAAGAGTGTGATATTGTATCTTATCCTGTAAGAGTGTGATATTGTATCTTATTCTGTAAGAGTGTGATATTGTATCTTATCCTGTAAGAGAGTGATATTGTATCTTATCCTGTAAGAGTGTGATATTGTATCTTATTCTGTAAGAGTGTGATATTGCATCTTATCCTGTAAGAGTGTGATATTGTATCTTATCCTGTAAGAGTGTGATATTGTATCTTATCATGTAAGAGTGTGATATTGTACCTTATTCTGTAAGAGTGTGAAATTTTATCCTATCCTGTAAGAGTGTGATATTGTATCTTATCCTGTAAGAGTGTGATATTGTATCTTATTCTGTAAGAGTGTGATATTGTATCTTATCCTGTAAGAGTGTGATATTGTATCTTATCCTGTAAGAGTATTATGTTAAATCCTATCCTGTGAGAGTAATATGTTAAATCCTAACATGTATGAGTATTATGTTATATCCTATCCTGTAAGAGTATTATTTTGTATCTTACTATTTCCTGTTACACCCTAACCTTGCAGTATCGTGATGACAATACTGAACTGAGTGATATTGCTAAGCATCGGCTTCGGTCTACACTAGTTTTAGGTTTAGCACAAGAAAATCACCAGATTCGTGGGCTTCAGCAAGAGAACAGGGAACTACAGGCAGCACTAGAAGAGCATCAGTCTGCCCTGGAACTTGTCATGCAGAAGTACAGGGAGCACACGCTCAAGTTGTTGCAGAGTAACACAATTGAAAAGACCATTCAGGAACGAGGCGTTATAGAAAGGGTTTGATGTCTACGTGAATATGTGTGTAAATGAGCTAAAATATTACAGAAGAATTTGAAAGATTATTTCATTTTTTTTGTTTTTTGTTTTTTTTGCGTTCGCCTTATTTATCTATTCCCCAAGGCGTGTGTGCGTTACACTGTGGTTTTTATTTTGCGCCTGTCGGCCCAGTGCATCCGACTTCAGAACGCATTTTATGTAAGGATCTGCTTCCTCCTGCATTTTCTAAGGGTTTGCTTCCCCGGGGTAACGGCCGGTGCTGTGATGGGGATCGAACCCAGCACCTTCTGGTTGTGAGCCGTGCCACTTAACCACTAGGCCACGCCGTCCCCGATTATTTCATTTAAATCATTCTAATCAGAAAATGCAATAATGGTGATATTTATTACATTTTGTGAAGATGAACCCCTGAGAGTGTGATGTACCTGCTGGAAGTCTACAATGATCCTCACCAATTTGTTTGTTATGCTTAAATAGTTACTTCTTCTTTTCTTCTTCTGCGTTCGTTCTCAATCTCTCGCTACCAAGTCCTGAACAGGGCTTTGCATGTAGCAGGATGTAGTCCGGAGAATGGAATGCGTTGTGTCGCTAGTTTACAGTGTGACTGCAATATTTGCACCTTTCGTTCCGACAAATCCGTCTTCGGCAGAAATAATGACTAACTCATTACAGTCTGATTTAGTAGCGATTTCTTCTTCCTCTTTCTTCTTTCGTTTTGATTATTCTGTTATAAAGAGATCTCTAGAACGATCCTGATTGTGTGTCAATGATCATGAATGGGGACTACACATGGATATTCAAGTCTGATTTAACGCGGCTTTGAAAAAGAGGGTGGTGAAAATTGTAATGCTTTAGTAACACAAATACAAACACAAACAATTTCATCATAAGCGAGAAGAAAAAAAAATGGAAAAATATGTGATATGCCCCTTTGCCTCAAAAAACCAAAACAAAACACAACTTGCAAATAGCACTTTTTATCAATATCAATTTTCATTATAAATACTTCATTCCATATATAATTTAATTATGTGTCTCTAGATCTTTAGATAATAATTTTACCTCAATTATTCATAATCATAAAGGTACCTATCGAAGGGATAACAATCTTAGCAAGTATACTTCTTCATCGTACGCAGTCAGACATCAACCTCTATTTTTTTTTAAAAAGCAGCCGTCATCCTGAGGCTGTCGACACTGCCATAGAGCTTGTCTAGTGTTGCCACTGGTGATGGCCACATCTGCTCTCTCTGATCCTCGTATGTCGGGCAGTTGCAAGTATACCAATTGACAAATTTGAGGGGGGCTCACCAGTCAGTCAAGAATGTCACCAGTCAGCATGGTCAGACTACAGTCATGCAATTTATGTTAACAAACTTAAACTAGGCACTCATTCACTTTCATTTCTATGTAATAATGCATACCAAACCAAAATATACTGAATTACTTACACAGTATTTGCCTATTTCTTTTTAAGAGAATATACACTGCTGTCTGAGACATAGTGTTTGTGCCCTTGAAAATTATGTGTAGTTTTAGCACTAAAGTACTATTTACCGATGGCTTTAGTATTTTAAATTGTGATAGTGGAAATCCATTTAGATTCACTCTCATAAGCTAGCTTATTTATAATCTATTTGAACGGTAATATCATTAACAATTGTGCGAGATTCGTTATGTAGTAACGACTAAAAACATAATTAACAATTAAAAACTGATAATTTTTTGGAACCCATTATCTCCATGTTTTTCATCAATCTCCAATATGACTAGAAGCTAGTCACACATTCCTTTAGACCAGGTGATGCCTGCTTTAACTTGTGGGATTTGAAATCCAAACACTTGCTGCTTTTGTTTCTTGGGAGGTAAGCACCTTTAACTCTCAGTACAGATCCAGCCAGTGTAGTTATTGTCTGCATAGTCAAGAAATCAAATGGTTTAGGGACTGAAATAGTAATAGGTTTTAGTTTTATAGAATAAAATAATTAATTTAACATCTTTATACTGGTCTTGAAGACTCCCCAGAGTCTGTATACAAGCAGTTTCTTTTACATTTCCTTGATTTAAAACGTATGCGCATCCAATCTATTTTTGAATACATTAATTGACCCTGCCACCACTATTTCTTGTGGCAATGCATTCCAAGCATTCGCCACTAAAAAAATATTTCCTAATATCCAATCTGGACCTTTCTTTAATTAATTTGTAGCTGCGCCCTCTTGTACTTGTAGGTGGTTGTATTTTGAAAAACTTGTTACAGTCTAATAAGTGTTAGACCGTCATGGAATGCAGTGATAATAGAGTTTCAACAATAAGTATAAACCATAAATAAATCAGATTCGAAATAATTTTTCTTCAACCTGGGAATCAATCCAACAATTGCGTACAGTACCAAGATGAAGAAAAGAAATCCCTATAATGACAAAAATTCTGGATGCATAGTCTGTGCTTTTTTATTTGAATTTAGACATGTAAATTGTAGTTGCCACACGCACACTAAACTAATATTGATAATAAATCATACAGGATTCTGAGTGTCATCTTATGGACAAAATTGATGAAATGGCTGGAGTAATGCAAAAAGCCATTGAGGTAAATTGATCTTTTAACTGTTCAGTGTGTCACCTGTTCCCTTGTATGGGTAAGGAAATATGATCAAGGCCTTCCTGGAAATTTGGTTTTGTGCTGCCTGATGTTTGATTTGACAGATATTCCTTCTCGCTATATGTAAAGCATACAGCCAACACTGTAGCAGACCTCCTTATAGGATGTTTGTATCCAAATATTAATAGTGGTGTTTTCAATAACATTGGTATTTTTACTTGTATATTAAGATTTCTAACCCCAAACACAACCTTCTTTAATTTACTTTTACGACATGCTTGGAAGATTACAGTGGTCCTATTCCTTTCAACTGGAGTACCACTCGGGGGAATGCTAGCTGTAGGCTGAGGTGAATGATGTCTGTAGGTTTGTAGTATTGTTGGATATTTATTTATCCTTCTGTTGTTTTTTTTCAGTTTGCGCCCCATTTTGTAGTTGGACTGCAATATCTTCATCTTGTCACTTGGCAAATCTGTTCTTGATGACATATCTGTTCTTGACTTGGCATATCTGTTCTTGGCTTGACATGTCTGTTCTGGGCTTGAGATATCTGTTCTTGACAGGTCTTCTGTTCAAGTTAACTCTCCTTAGTCATTTATTGTCACCAGCCTACCTGCAAGACAACACATGATTTTAACTGTTTTCCTTCTTCTAAATGAATTATCACCTGTGGCTTCAGGATTTCATCCGCCTAGAGTAAACTGTGAGTCAGAAACTCAACTTCACACCTCCTCCTATCAGTATGAACAGTCTTGCTGAGAGAGGCCCAAGACCTCAACTAGTGCTGAAAGAGGCTATATGCAGCTCATGCTTTGGTAGTTTTTAGTTAGAATTGAGAGCTCCTACTCCACTAGCAGCATTGACAGCAGTTTGTACCTTGCAGGATATATTCTACACATGTTTTTGGTAAAAAAATTCTTCATACAAGGTTATTATAAATCATAATTATCAGCCTCTGTTGAGATGATACGCCTGAAAGTGAATCAGGTTTGTTTTTTTTACTAATAATGTTGATGAAAATTGCAGTCTGAGAGGCCAGATACATGAAGTTGATTTTGTAGACAACTGTTTGGAAATTGTGCAGAGGTTTGATCTGGATTTAGCCAAATTAGTTTCTGTGACAATGGACAATTCACTAGCAATGACTGAAAAGAACTCCAACTTTGTTAGTCTTCCCCAAAAAATATTTGAAGAACTTGATGCTATGTCTGTTTTGTAATTTTTCACTATATTTTACATTCAAGAAAGCCTTTGTCCAGCACTGTCCAGAAGACTCATTGAATGAATTGATGAACAGTCATTAACATCGTGAATTATCTTCGATCCAGCAATGCTCTCATTCATCTACAGTTTGTGAAACCTTTAAGGAACTTGATTACCATTTTGATAATGGTGTGTACTATACTATTATACTAAGTCAAGGCTGGGTCTTTGATCGGTTAACAACTTTGTTCCCTCAAATTCAATACTTTCTTTATGAAACATGTCTGGATATTGAAACTGAAAATTGACATTGTGATCTTCAGTTTCTGTCTGATGTCATGGACCATTTGAACAAACTGAACCAGAAATTGCAAAGAAAGCTGATTTGTGAACGGGTCAAAGATGTTTGCGAATTCAAGTCTAAACTCAATTTCTCAGTTAAATCCATAAATCAGAAGTCACCGGGATCAAGACACTGAGCTGCGGTGGTCAGTGACCCATAGCTGACTGCTAGCGTCAGGGCCAGCGAACCAGAGCTGCCTAGACCCTTCTACACCTCTACGTGATGATCCTGGATAACAGGCTGCAGCAGGGCAGACTGGCTAAGGAGAAGGGATCGAAGAGGGAATGTTAACCCGGTACTCAAAAAATGCTTGCTGAAGTCGGATGTGTTTGACCGAAAGGTGCAAATATTGCAGTCAAGCTGTAAACTACGACACAATGCATTCCGTTCTCTGGACTACATTCTGCTACTCAAGCTCTTTCAGGGTTTGGTAGCTGGAGACTGAGAACGAACGCAGAAGAAGAAGAAGAAGAAGAAGAAGTCACCCACTTTCCGAAAATGTGAATTTTAGCATCTTGAGTTCTATGAAACTTGGCTGAATCACAAGATCGATGAACAATTTTCTGAAGTCACCATCAAGTTCTTGATTGATCCACACAGTTTCAAGATTCAAGAAGCATCAAAGGAACTCATCAGTTTACTCTGTGGGACTCGCTGAAAATTTGAAACAGACATGCTCACTCTTCAAAGCGAGGAATTGTACAGTCAGGCCAATGACCAATCACTTGCTGAGATGTACGAATACTTTCTTCTTGGTCGGAATGAAAATGACTATCCTTACATAAAGATGATGGTTAGCAAACATTTTTCAATATTTAATTCAACCCAGCTGTTTTAATCAACATTTTAAACTTTAGCATACCACAAATGCAAATATTGAGCTCAACTGGCATATCTTAATTTGAAGATCGAGTTAAATGTGGATTATCTCCCAAGTAGGGGACGGCATGGGCTAGTGACACGGCTCATAAACCGAAGGTTTATCAATCACAGCACCGGTCGTTACCCCATGGAAGCAAACCCTAAGAAAATGCAGGAGGAAGCTGACCCTTATATAAAATGCATGCTGAAGTCGAATGCACTGGGCTGACAGGCATAAAATAAAAACATAGTACAACGCACACCGCCTTGGGGGGGAAAAAAATAATGCAAACATTAAAAAACATTTTTTTTTAAATCTAAAAAATTTAAGCCATAATTGAAGAAGCTGGTCGATAACAAACATCAAATTTTTCAATAATCAAATAAGTTGAAATGTCAGAATAAAGTGTGTTTTGACAAGTTTTGTAAGTTTATCAACAATGTGATGCTTTTTTAAAAAAAATGTGTAGTCAATGCGATGGTTAGCTGGCCACATTTTAAGCAACACAGAAGAAAATGGTTGCCCATCCCAGCTCTGTATACTGTATCATACTGTGTCTGTCACTGGTTGAAATACATTCCATCTCATTGCAATATCCCTTGCAATGTAGTGGCTGATGGATTGTCAAATCAAGGCGAAAAGTTACTCAACCTGCATACGGTTTAACTAGTGGAAAAGGTCAAGCAGTGTGGTATATAAGTTGTACAAGGACAAGTGGCATCAATGTAAACAATAATAAAGATGATATTACCAACTGAACAGAAGAAACAAGTGGTAATCTAAAGATCTGCACAGGCCACAACTGATTGAAATACCATCTACTCATGCAACTAAAGATAGGAATTATCAATGGCCACTGAACTTCTGCTACAAAAAGTGCTCAACATATGAAGAACAGAAAAGCTATATATGTCAAGTCTCAGTTTTGCTGTTATTTTCTATAGATATATTTTCATTGGTGCTTAAAAGCGTACAAAGATTAATAATATTTAGTTGTAATAAAAGACTTGTTTATTTAAATGAAATTTGATGGTTGCTGTTGTTTCGAATGCCCACAATGAGTAGTTTACTCTTATGTGTGCCCTGAAAAGGGCATTAAGTGATGGGTTGCAGTAGCTTTCCTCACATCTCGAGCGTGCTGATGAAGGTGGACCAGGGTCCTCTAGGCGGTTATGCTATGCTTGACTTCGTCTGCCTGTCACTCACTACTACGGAGATCACGTTGAACCTCACCTTGTTAGCCAGACTGTTATCCTCGGCAACAGCCCGTTTCCATGATGACCAACAAGGAGGTCAGATGAGGGTCTTGGCCAGTATATTTCTCCTGACCCTGGCTAACATTTTCTGATCAGTGTGTTTTTAACTGACCAGACGTTAGCCTCATTGTCCCTGATTTGATGGTAGATAACAAATATTTTACAAATTTTGTTGGTAGATAACATATTGTTGTCAAAATTTGATGGTAGATAACATATTTTTGTCCTGTAATTTTCGAACTAATAGGTTGATGAAAGACTAGGACGGGCAGATCAGGAGCGCTTGAGTTGTCTCGAGGTAGAAAACAGAGCCCTAAGAGAAATGCTAGAGATTTGCACAACTAGCAATTTGAGGATTTTGTCAATTGGTGTGAAGAAAGGTTGTGAAGAAGAAAGTGATAGTGAAGATGATAAGACCGATTCAGAATCCGAGTCCTCAATTTTAGTTTCTCCTGGTACACAAAAGAATGAGTGGGAGAAGGAAAGTACGGAGACAAAAATGAAAGACTCGGCAGAACTGGAGAGTGAGAGTAATTTGTCTATTACAAGCATGGACATTGATAACTGCAGCAATACAGAATGTAGCATGACTTTACTCTGATCAAGTAAGTCTGCAGGTGATTTAAGGAAAGACAAGACATCTCTTGTAGATCGAACTGAGATTCTAGCATCTATCAAATAGACCACCTGTGTTGAACAACGATCTTACAATATCCAAAAATGTGCTTCCAAAGAGGTCAAGAAGAAGCTGCAAGCAAAAGTATCTAAAAAAATTAATAAACACATATTCTTTGTTATTATTTTCACTAAAGTCATAGAATATAATGGATGTAAGCAATATTTTTAAGCCCGTCTTCTGTCACATATTTTTCCAGCAGATTGTATTAATTCAAGAGGTCAACCAAGAATAACCGTACCTTAAAGGGCTACATTTTAAAATATTGATATTGTCAATTGAGTGAACAACAAACATAAACATAGACAGTACCAGCTTCAAGATATAAAACTGACGATAAAAGTACCAATATTAAGGAAAATTATCATTTATTTTCTTTATAATTTGTTGTTTGGCAACACAATAATTATATTTACAGCTAAAATCTGTAACCATATCAATGAATTGCTTTCATATTTGTTGGTTTTTATCAATTTGAAAGCCTATTTTGATGAAGAAACTTTATTGGCTTATATTGTCTGGCTTTTGCCAATATGTCAAAACAAATACTTTTCTATTACGTTACAAATATTAAATTTCTTTACTTCTTGCATGAAAATCTTATATAAATACAGAAAATAAATGTACATGCAAAGCCAGAGTAGGAAATAGTAGTATTTGAGTAGTCAATAACAAAAAGTTTTATTCACAAATTAATATCAGGGACTATGGAGAGATTTCTAACAAGGAATGCAACAATAAACGTTAGTGCTTAAACTTTAGTTAATTTTTGCTATAATCTGTTCTGATCTGTTCTTAAGAATTGACTTCACCTGTACTGCAGGCATACTCATAGGTACTCAGTCTCTAGGAGTAAACGGCGAAGGGTGTGTATACTGGTGGTTCCTGTAGCTCGTTAGTTGAAAAGACTCCTACTCCATCTTCTCATGTGCTCAACTCTGCTCAATCCTCATTTGATTTCATAGTTCTGCAGCCTGTGTATTTTTGTCATCCAACAGGAAGTCATTGATGTACTTCAAAATGACAGCCTTGTTCATCTCTAATGTGCCAATAATGTGTGCTTGCTTAGCTAAGATTCAAGCTATTTCATTTCCTGGAGCCCCAGCATGACTAGGAGAGTAGATCCACACCAGCCACTGGAGGTTTGAAACCTCTACAGCTGCTATCCACTCATGCCTTAGCCAGTTCTTCTGTACCTTCTAAAGAAAGGATTGGGAGTCTTGGCTTGGCTTCGCTCGTTCTCAATCTCCCACTATCAAACCCAGAATGGGCTTGAGTAGCAGAATGTAGTCCAGAGAACGGAATGGGTTGTGTCGTAGTTTACAGCTTGACTGTGATATTTGCACCTTTCAATCCAACACATCCGACTTCAGCAGGCATTTTTTTAGTCCTGGGTTAGCATTCCCTTTTTGATTCCTTCTCCTTAGCCAGTCTGCCCTGCTACAGCCTGTTATCCAGGATCACCGCGTGGAGGTGTAGAAGGGTCTTGGCAGCTTTGGTTTGCTGGCCCTGACGCTAGCAGTCAGCTATGGGTCGCTGACCAGGGCAGCTCATGCGCTCGGATTGGAAGTCTGACATGATAACTGCTTTTATTAAATAGGTCTCGGATAGACACCCCAGAACTGAGGTCGCTGCTTCCATCTTCATTCTCATACTGGAGGCTATTGCCCCACCTTATTTCTCACTGCATAGCATCGACTCCTCAGTATGTATGATGGCATCACTCTCCTGAGTTTTAGCACTGATCAGCTGCTTAAATAAATGTATTCACAAACTGTGAACTAATAATGGTTGAGTTTTGTCATCAAAAGTTTGAAATGTTACAAGTGAAGGATTTGTCAAATGTGATATACTGTAAAGTTTTCTTAACAATTGTGACGAAATTTTTAGTACAGCCACAAACTTTCAGCCATCATCATCATGAGCTCCTTTCACTCCCAGTGGCACATAGAACTATTTATTTTCACTCATTATTTTTTAGTTTGTATATCTTATTGATTTCCTCCTATGAAGCTAGTTTATTTCTCCCTTTGGCCTGCACTGCTGCTATCTCCTCCTTTTGATCTTCGGCACTATTTCACTATTTGAATCTTCAACTGAGATCTCTAGATATATTACAAATGGTGACTGTTTTTGTGGGGAGGATTGCATTAAAAGTAATGTTTATTTCACGTTTAAAAAATAAATTTATTTTTATATGTAATGTATTAGGGACGGCGTAGGCTAGTGGTTAAGTGGCACGGCTCACAACCGGAAGGTGCTTGTTCGATCCCCATCACAGCACCGACCGTTACCAAGGGGAAGCAAACCCTTAGAAAATGCAGGAGGAAGCAGACCCTTACATATAATGCACGCTTAAGTCGGATGCACTGGGCCGACAGGCGCAAAATAAAAACCACAGTGCAATGCCTAGGGAAATAGAGAAATAAGGCAAACGCAAAAAGGGGGGGGGGAAATGTGGATATTCTAAAGTATGAGACAAGTCCTGGATACATTACGGATGACGAGAGAAATACTGAAACTAATTAACTTAGTTGCTACTCTTCTACCGTAGGGTATAGAGGTTTGTCAGAAAGAGCACCAAACCATTATATTCGTTGTCTTTCTCATGGACTGGTTCCAGTCTGGATTGGCTTGGCTTCGTTCGTTCTCAATCTCCCGCTACCAAGCCCTGAAAGGGCTTAAGTAGCAGAATGTAGTCCAGAGAACGGAATGCATTGTGTCGTAGTTTACAGCTTGACTGCGATATTTGCACCTTTCAGTCCAACACGTCCGGTTTCAGCAAACATTTTTTGAGTACCGGGTTAGCATTCCCTCTTCGATCCCTTCTCCTTAGCCAGTCTGCCCTGCTGCAGCCTGTTATCCAGGATCACTGCGTGGAGGTGTAGAAGGGTCTTGGCAGCCTTGGTTCGCTGGCCCTGACGCTAACAGTCAGCTATTGGTCGCTGACCACTGCAGCTCATGCGCTGCTCAGCGTCTTGATCCCGGTTCCAGTCTGACTCACGGTCTTTCATGTTGTCATCTCAGTGGACTTGGGTCATCCTCGTTGGTCTGGATCATTGACTCTTTGCTTTTTATGACTGCCATGGTAACCACTCTTCTTTCATTATCCAGACTGTCAAACCACTTGAACCGTGATCATGATGCTGAGCAGCGCATGAGCTGCAGTGGTCAGCGACTCATAGCTGACTGCTAGCGTCAGAGCCAGCGAACCAGAACTGCCAAGACCCTTCTACACCTCCACGTGGTGATCCTGGATAACAGGCTGCAGCAGGGGCAGACTGGCTAAAGAGAAGAGATCGAAGAGGGAATGCTAACCCGGTACTCAAAAAATGCTTGCTGAAGTCGGATGTGTTGGACCGAAAGGTGCAAATATCGCAGTCAAGCTGTAAACTATGACACAACGCATTCTGTTCTCTGGACTACATTTTGCTACTTAAGCCCTTTCAGTGTTTGGTAGTGGAAGATTGAGAATGAATGAAGCCAAGCCAAGCCAAACCACTGAAATTGAGATTTCTTTACATGAGTCTACAAGTACTGGGTTTCAAGATCTTGTCATATTGTTTGATTGTGGAATATGTCTCTTCTTGTTACTTGGACCACCTTCCTTAGATATTTTATTTCTGACACTTGAACTGACTTTTCTGGGTTGTTGTCATTGTCCATGACTCACATCCATAAGTCAAACTGGTACATAGACGGAGTGGTGTATAGTCATCTTAGTGCTCTTACTTATTTTTGTTTTCTGAAGGAGTGCTCTATTTATGGCATGAAATAGTTTACCAATTACTGTCCTCCGCATAGCCAACTCTTGTTTAATACATTCCTTCTGATTTATTACAGCTCCAAGGTAGTTCAATTGCTTAACCTGTTCCAGAGGCTGATCATCCAGAAAAATGTGAGATCTCTTCTCTTCTCTCAAGACCACCATGGTTTTTGAACTGCTAATGGTCATTCCTCTCTTCCTGACCTCTTATTTCCAGATTTGAAGATTGATCTGGAGATGTGCCTGTGTGTGATTTAGTAATCAGGACGACACCAAATGTCAGCTCACATATATAGACATGTCTCATCTTCCAGAACCCACTGAGTACTTTTTGGCTCTTTCCTTAAGGCTTTGATGACATCATCCATGAGTAATATAAAGAGTTATGACGAAATAATGACGTCTCGTCTTACGCCACTGGTGGTCTTGAACAACTCTGTCGCTTGGTACCTAGTCCTGATGTAGTTTCTGCAGGTCTTATAAAAAACTGTATAGTTCAGATCAAGGATGCTGGGTTGTTCCTCCTTTTGGTCTCATCTGCTACTTTCTTCTCCTTATGATTTTCGACATGTAGTTGTCTGAGTGTGAAGATATCGTCTTGAGTACTTCAGTTTGCTCTCAAACCACATTAGGCTTTGCCCATCTGTGGCTGTGTCAGTCTCTGTTCATAGTATCCTAGAGTAGGCTTTGCCAGGAATAATAAGGAGAGGAGCGCATAACAAAATGATTTCGAGGTCTGCTGAGAAGAAAGGCAGCAGTTGGAATCCCCGGTATGGCATATGTTGTTTTTCTGTCGGGGGTGAAATAAACAGACATAGCCAGTATACTTCTTCTTCGTACGCTGTCAAACGTTCAACCTGTATTTTTTTCTCGAAAAAAGCAGTTGTCATCCTGAGGCTGTCGACACTGCCATAGAGCTTGTCTAGTTTTACCACTGGTGATGGCCACATGTGCTTTCTCTGGTCCTCGTATGTCGGGCAGTTTTGCAGCAAATGTTCAGCGGTCATTTTCCCGGTACCACAAGTGCATTCGTCAGTGCCACCTATCTTCAGTTTATTGAATAGGTGGTACGGGATCAAGATGCTGCAGCGGTCAGCGACCCATAGCTGCCAAGATCCTTCTACACCTCCACGTGGTGATCCTGGATAACAGGCTGCAGCAGGGCAGACTGGCTAAGGAGAAGGGATCGAAGAGGAAATGCTAACCCGGTACTCAAAAAATGCTTGCTGAAGTCGGATGTGTTGGACCGAAAGGTGCAAATATCGCAGCCAAGCTGTAAACTACGACACAACGCATTCCGTTCTCTGGACTACATTCTGCTACTTAAGCCCTTTCAGAGTTTGGTAGTGGGAGATTGAGAACGAAGAAGAAGAAGAAGAAGAATAGGTGGTACCTCAGTCTGTTGTGGCCTGTGCAGAGTCTGAAGACCACGACCTGCTCTCTACTGTTCAACTGGTAATAGGCATCATGTTTTGTGTAGCCAGTATGTTCTGTTTCCCATTTGGCCATGTATCTGGCCCTAAAAAGTCTTTTGGACTCTTCGTAAGTCACACTAGAATCTGGTTGTGGTAGTCTTGCACCTTCTTTTGCCAGTCTGTCTGCCTCTCGTTGCCTTGGATGTTACAGTGGGATGGAACCCACTGTACCACTACTCTTTTTGGTGCGAACTGCTGGCATACTTGACAGAGTACTGCTCTTAAATCATTCAGTTCAGTATTTTTCTGGCTTTTCAGTGCTGTGACTACGGCCAAGGGCATCTGTAAACAGGACTATCTGATAGCCAGCGTACGACGTGGCGACAGCAGTGGCGAAGCGGTCTGTAGTCCTCAGCCTTCAAAATCACTCTTCTACCCCAGTAATGGGAAACATGTCGTATGATCAACAACAAAAAATGAGGTATAAATATTTATTGATTTTTGCAATGTTGGTTGTTGCCGTTTTTTCTCCAAGACCGTTGGTGTAGCCTTGTGGCGTCAGGCTGCCCAGAGAACTTTCAGAAATAGCAGTTCCCCGACAGTTCCCATCTGCTTTCCTATTTCTGGTGTTATTCCATCATATCAGCTTTGTCAACCTTTATTATCTCCAGTTCATCCTTCAGCTTCTACATTGTGATGTTTTCCCAGTCTTTGATTTCCTCCTCTGTATTACAGCCTGTAACCCGGCCTGCAAAGGCAGAGTGTGTTAGCTACGGCGCAGACACCAGGAAAAGTTAGGACACGCACGCATCTACAGGCATGGTCATGTAGCAATCGAAGTTAACGTTTTGACAACATCCCTATCAGTATTAGGAAGCTATTGGGCTGTCATCTGGACCTGGAGAGGACTGATCTAGTATGACCAAAATTCTTGAACACAGAAGAAGAAGAAAAACCTGTCGTATCTGGAACTTGGTCTTCCTGTACACAGAGAAGCTCTGCGAAATATTCTTTCCATCTATCAATTATCTCCCATGGAGCGATAAGCAAAGTAACTTGCTTGTCTTTTACACATTTAAGTGGACATTCTTTTTCCTTCCATGGGAAAAATGCAGACATTCGACAAGAGTTGGGCATAGAGGAGAGCTGGTTCATAAATTCCATCATGAACAGAAAATTGAAATACTTTGGTCACATGAAAAGAGAGAACGGTAATGGAAGGTATGGTGCCAGAGACGTAAAGCAGACCAAGAAGGCGATGACACCAACATGTCAAGAAATGCTTGGGCATGACTCTAGAGCAGGCTGGAGACGTGGCATGAGATCGAGTTTCTTTAAGACGGGCTGTGATAGGAGCGACGTTCTGCAAAGGACATGCCACAAGATGATGATGTAGTAAAAACAACCAAAATATACACTCAGTGGACGACCGTGGAATTTTCATCAATTTGGATTTTAGTTGGCGGTAAGGACAATTTATCCTCACAAAGGTTATGAAAGTCAACACCAGGTGTTGTTCGTCCATCGTAATAGATGAGGACCACTTTGTCAGCAGTCACTATTCGCATGACTTCGAAGATGGCTAAATAAGCTAATCTGAGCCTAGAATTGTCTGCTGTACTTTGTACAGGGAAATAAGACACTTCCTTCCGCTGTGGTCGAAGAAGGGTTGATGTGAGCCGACTTGCAAAGCGATCATCTATTCTTGACGCCTCATGTCTCTGAACACCCTCAGTAATAGTTCTGCGCCAGTCTGTGCGATTGGTGGCGATTCTTTCCCAGTCATCTCGGTTAATACCGCATTAGATCAGTGATCTCTTAAGTGTGTCCTAATATCTTTTCCGCTGTCTACCGCTTGGTCTTTTGCCATTTTGGAGTTCACAAAATTTGGAGAACGCCAGGTATAAAAAGGTTGACGAGCCCCTGTTTAGCTCATGCATAAATAGGTTAGAAGCTAGATTTCCCCACGTCAAACAATGAGTGCATCTCGTGGCTCCTCACTTGGGAATCATGAATAGGGCTACTGTACCTTCGTGAATTTTGTATAAAGGCGACTTAATAGAGTTGTGAATGAGACTAGCTGCTTCGTATACATTTAATTTCTGCAGAAACCACTATCGTAAAATGGTTGCGAAGTTCTTTGGTGCAGTGTCTTCCTATAGGAGATCAACTGCAGTGGTGATCGTATGTTCCTGCTGGAGGAACAGCAACCAATGAGTTATCATCAATGCAAAGTGCACCCTGTTGTTAGATGCTCCTCGGGGATCAAGATGCTGAGCAGCGCATGAACTGCAGTGGTCAGCGACCCATAGCTGACTGCTTGCGCCAGGGCCAGCAAACCAGAGCTGCCAAGACCCTTCTACACCTTCACGCGGTGATCCTGGATAACAGGCTGCAGCAATGCAGACTGGCTAAGGAGAAGTGATCGAAGAGGGAATGCTAACCAGGTACTCAAAAAATGCTTGCTGAAGTCGGATGTGTTGGATCGAAAGGTGCAAATATTGCAGTCAAGCTATAAACTACGACACAACGCATTCCGTTCTCTGGGCTACATTCTGCAACTTAAGCCCTATCAGTGTTTGATAGCGGGAGATTGAGAACGAACACAGAAGAAGAAGAAGAAAGATGCTCATCGCAAGCGATGATGGTGACATCATTAAACGATTTTGGCTCGCTGGTGTGACCTTCACTGTATTTGGATTATTATGAGGACTATATTGTGATGGTCATCAACTTCACTCTCTGGCCCTGAGCTATCTTGGACAAGTGGCAAGATATAAGTCAAGACGACTGGTGGTAACTCAGAATACAGGCACTGTGGTCCCACCTTCCTTGAGACCAGGGGTCGTTTGAAAACGTGTGGGATTTGTTCGCCCACCATTTCCGTTCGTCGGTTTGAGAAACGAGTGCCTTAGCTCTCAACCGCAGCGATCCACAGAACACTCTGCAGAGTCTGTAGACAACCAGTTTCTCATTCCAGTCGTCTAGTTTCGTCACAAAGTGACCAACGGAAAACGTGAATGTTTGCGCCTCACCTCCCTCCCCCCAATCCCCCCACCCCGAGGTCTTCCCCGTGCAGTCATGCTGGCGCTGGAGGGGCCTGGGAAGGTGGATCTGGGATTGCCATTTCTTATCTCTTTCTTGAATAGAAAGCCAGCTACTGATCAGGTCGTTGGTGTCACTACTTCTGTCCAACTGCAGCACCACTCACTCTGCCTTCACCCACTGTTGTTTACTTGTAGATTAGCGGCGCCTCCTTTAGAAGTGTACTAATGAGGATGAAGGAACGTGGTTTTCATAGATTTGTGCATGATATCTGCGTGAAAACGGGCTGTGTATGGAACATGCTAGTAATACTGGCGGCAAGGCAATAGTTGACTAGGTCACAGTGACCTACAGGAGAGAATGACGTAAGCAACAAAAACCGGATTGAATGCATGACGTGCCAAATAACTATCATACCGCGTAACGAACACAATCAATGGTTGATTGCAATGTACGAATCCATTTTCAATATTGTCATTGATTGATGTTATGACATAAAAATACCATACGAACCCTCCCGAGAATTAAAAACTTGATGAAGGAACGATTTTGACTTCAATGACTGCATGCCCGTTATCATTAACTGGAGGCAAAATATGTATTTGATTCGATGTATCAAATTATATGCTTGTGATGTCTTATTGTGGATATGGAAAAACTGTTATAGTGTAGATTGTGGATCAATCTAGTCACAATATTCTTTTCAGAATAACAATTATAAAGGGCAAAACTTTAAACGTTTCCAATGCATGGGCGACGGACAGAAGTTATATCGCTAACATACTGGTTGTAATATGTTGGAACAGCATACATTGTATCATGTGTTTGTTGATTTCAAGAAGGGATTTGATAGAGTATGGCACAAAATGATATGGACAACTATGGGGAGGTATAGAATCAACGGGAACATTATATAGTTTATCGAACACCTGTATGACAAGGCATGCAGCGAAGTTATTGTGAGGGCATGGTGGGGGGGGGGGGGGCGCTGACTTCGCACATCTGTCGGTGTGAGCCTGGGTTGCGCACTCACTCTCTCAATCACTTTTCAACATATTTCTTGAGGGAATTATGAGGGAGGCACTTGCAGATCGTATTGGTACTGTCAAGATAGGAGACCGAACGATTACCAACCTTCGTTTTGCAGATGACATCACATGTACAGACGGGTCAGAAGGCTCGATAAAACAGCTCTTGACTATGGTATGGAGATTAACGACGCAAAGACAAAATTAATTACCAACAACGCCGAGGCTCTAACAATGGTCGACCTTTAAATATTTAGGATAGTTTGTCAGGATCAGAATGCGAAGTATTGGCCAGAACAGCACACCTAATAGGGGCGCTTGCACGGCTTACTAAAAATCTGGCAAGAAACGGTTAGCCATTTGCGTACATTGGTCCTGTCAATATTCCTCTAAGCGCGTGAGACATGGACAATTACAGCTGACCTACGGCGAAGGATACATGCTTTGGAGATGAGATGTTTTCAAAGACTTCTAAGCCTCACATACAAAGGCCGAGTTACACATGAGGAAATACGAGAAAGAATTACAACAGCAATAGGGCCTTTTGAAGAACTCTTGGCATCGGTCAAAATGTTGTTGTTGCTTAGATGTTTGCCTCACTAGTTTCTACTGGCGGAGGCGCACCATTTTCCACCCCAGACCGTAGTCCATTGGGCGATATCAGAACGCATAAACCAGTGCTTGGATGAATGTGTGTGTACCTATGCTAGGTTTGTGCGCCCTCAGAAGCTAGCCCAACCAAAGTGCAATGGAAGGGCCTCACCACGAGGGCGCGTGTGAAAGTTGTGCAAGAGCGTAACTGTAGGACAGAGTCAAGTGAAACAGAGTGAGGTGAGGAGAGAGAGAGAGAGAGAGAGAGAGAGAGAGAAAGAGAGAGAGATAACAGGCTGCAACAGAGTAGACTGGCTAATGAGAAGGGATCGAAGAGGGAATGCTAACCTGGTACTCAAAAAATGATTGCTGAAGTCGGATGTGTTGGACCGAAAGGTGCAAATATTGCAGTCAAGCTGTAAACTACGACACAACGCATTCCGTTCTCTGGACTACATTCTGCTACTTAAGCACTGTCAGTGTTTGGTAGCGGGAGATTAAGAACGAACGAAGCCAAGCCAAGCCAGTCTGATCAAAAGACGTAGATCAGGTAGCTTCACTGTAAACTACGACACAACCTCCTTTTCAGGACCAGCTTCCAGAAAGAAATAAATGTTTGATCTTAGGTAACATCTCATCCATTTCGACCTTTCGTATTGGCTACATCCAATTTTTGTAATCCTTTTCGCAATATTACATTTCATGCAAATGGTCTGTGTAACAGTTTTTATATTCTTCTTCCATTGGTGTTCTATCCGTGAAAGGGGATCGTCTGCTGTCTTTAGAGCTTTTATTTCTGTAACTTATTACACTACTTCTTGCTTCGGCTGTTTTCACAAACTGTGTTGTTTTTGGTTTGTTTGCAATGTATGCTGCCCATAGTCGTATCTGATCGTATCTGATCTTTTTTTTTGGTTCAGCTCACATAGCGCCATCTTATCAAACAGACCCCTGTCTTTGTGTCTGATCCTCGCTGCTAGAAGTTGTTTGGTACCATCGCTGACCCAACTGCATTTTGTTGATTTAGGTACGTTAGCCAATGCGATAAAATAGTTATTGATTCACCAACATGCCTGTTCAATATCACAAGTAGATGAATCTGCGCATTGCCAATCCTGTCCTCAAATTTGTTCTGTAAGGTTGTCAGCGGACATCCTCTGTAATAAATTGCCAAAATATGGAAATCTCTGCACTTGGTCTATGATTTATCCCTCGATACTGATATCGAATCTTTAGGTTTGTTTGGCTAATACCATCAAGTGGTTTGCCAGGGTCTATGTGTATGACAAGGACAATAATAGCACCACTGCCTCACAGAGAGCATGTCGTAAGAGGAGAATAACTGTGTGACACCGGCCATGGTTAGGTGGTTTATCAAGAGCAGCAGAGAAGGCGCCTAACAGGCTGCGGGTCTACTTTGCTCTAGTGTTTGAGTCAATTAAAATGGACTCGCACATCAGTTAATCACCTTCCATAGTGGAGTAATACGCTACCCGAGCATAGCCTGCTAAGCATGAAGTCCTCCTCCTGGCTACACCCAGCTCACATCAGAGATGGGACCCTGCACAGGGGCTTATGACCCTGTAGAAGTACAGGTCAACTAGACTAAGAATACCATCACTTTTGTTTCACTAGCATTTATCCTCATACCAGATGCCTTGGCTGCGTCGCTGATCTTGTTGAGTAGTTTTTTGTAATGATTTATCTTTCTGCTCCTGCGATGATGATTTGATGATATGTAAATTTGATGGCACTTGTTCGTTCTCCATTTACTTTGACCCATGTGTTGTGATTTCTTGTGGCTTTTTTCAGCATCACTTCTGAATACAAATTTAAAATGGCCTTGAGATAATAGACATACATGTCTCACCGGTTTCATGATTGTAACTGGGTTTGTTATTCGCTCCCCGAGTGCCATTTATATACGCTGTTTCGGTTTCATACAAGTTCAGTATCAGTTTATTTATTACTTTATCCACCAGGCTCACCATTATCTGCTATGGAAAGGTTTATTCCTCTGCACCATATCAAAGACCTTTTCATAGTCAATAAAGCAGATAAAAAGAGCTCTACCCTGTTCTACCATTCTCTCTGCATTTATAGTGCCTCTATCATTTGTAAACAAAAAATGGCTTTCGTTGAGCACAGATGTGTTTGTTATCGACTTTTAATCTAACGTGCAGCCGTTTACAATTTTACGACATCCTATTAACAACTATCTATAATTATGAATAAAAAATAAATATTTTGGATTGAGAAAATTCGTTATTCGATTATAGAGAATGTATTAGCAATACTGCTAATAGTTTTAAAATTGCAACAAAATAGCAATAACTACAAGCCGTAGGAAGTTTATTATTTATTGCGACCTTCAAATTGGGGTCACGTCGTTGTGTGATTTTTCAAGATGGCTTCTCAGCTGGCTGTCAGCATGGCACTCATACAAGCTATTTAAATGCCCCAAATGAGCGGTCCCCTGACCCCCAGTCTCATTAGTGTTTTATTTTTTTCATGTAGTCTTCTACTAGCGAAAGAACGAGACAAACATATTTAAAAGTGAGCATTAGGAATGGCGTCAACTGGAAGCCCAGGTCCGAGTACCTCAACTGCCAATGGCGGTTCGTCTAAAATGGCAGGAATAATGAACCGATCAACAGCAGCAAACTTTTTCAACAAGGATGAGGAACCAGAAAGAACCACAGATCAACAGCCAGCTACATATGATATTGTGAGATAATTTGTTCTGACTAAATTATATTCTTCAAAATAAGTTTGTGGGGGCTATAAAACAATATGGCAAAGCCATGATATTGCGTTTATTCAGTTAGATGGGAATGGCACGTAGATCTGTGTTGACACAAAAAACGGTAAACATGTACACTCAAAGTCTAATACTCTTTTGTTTAGTTCTCAATCATTTATATATTATTGAGATCTAGGTCTGACATTTTGTGTGTCTTAATTATATAAATGATTAGTTCCCAAACTAATTTAAATTAGTAATTTCTTACAATTTGTTCAAACATTTAATTTGAATGATTAAAATTCACTCTGATTATTGATTATTATCACTATTGTCTTAGCAATGAAAATTTATTGTTGGAGATTCATGTTAACCACAAACATAAAAACTAGCTACTATTAAGCTAGATAGGTCTAAATAATGTATTTTGTTTGAACACTACATCATGTTGTTGCTAGAAATGCCACTTATTTGACTCAAACTTGAGTTAGGTAGATTTACAGTTACTAATCTACTCTTGACAACTTTCTTTGGTGGCGGGTTACAGTGACTCTCCTTACATTCTGAGGTGTACTTCAGAAGATGGACTGGGGTCCATCATGGTAGTTTGTTGCTTTTGTATTTTGATTATAAAGCGTAGTTCATTAATTGACCAACTGTTGTTGATTACATTTATTTACGGTCTTTAGATCTACACATCGAAAGGAGCTAAAAATAAACTATTAAAAACACAAATAACAGTTCTAAGCTGTTTTAAAAATAACCATCAATTATTAACGACACATAACATATGTAAATGAAGAAATTTATAGTTAAAAATAAGTAGACTAACCTAACGTTTACCACATAACCAAAGTTTGTATAATGCATCACTTTTGTGGATGTGATATACACTATACAGTCCATATTTAATTGTAAGGCCTATTTGGATGGTTATATCTGCAGTGTTTCATGGCTTAAAAAAATTACCAGCACTTGCATGTTATGTGTAAAGATTTTCAAGACAACAGTGTCAACATAACGTCAAAACATTAGATCAACTGAAATCAGCTCTTTGGCATCTGACAATAAAAACTTATCGGTAGTCTTGTCTTCTACACTTGTATATTTAAATTTGTTCGCAGACATGCATGTATAGTAAGCTATAAATACTTGTTGTGGACAATCGATAACACTGTAAACTAAATAAATGTCAAAAATCTTGTGCTTGACTCGATAATTTGAACATTTTCTTGCGTAAAGTTAATAATTTATTTAAAAAAAACAGCAATCGTAAAACAAGTCATTTGTCCTAAGTTCTTGTTTTGCCCGGGGGGGGGGGGGGGGGTTGGTTATTTAAAACTTTTCGTTATTATTCTTCTGCGTTCGCTCTCAATCTCCGGCTACCAAGCCCTATAAAGGCTTTGCAAGTAGCACACTAGCAGGATATAGTTCGAAGAACGGAATGCGTTGTCGCTAGTTTGCAGCTTGACTGCGAAATTTGCACCTTTCGGTCCGACACATCCGTCTTCTGCAGTTCTTTATTATATATAAATGAATGAGACACAAAAGTGGTACCCAGGTTGAAAAGAATAGGACCACTGTAACCTGCCAAGCATGTTGTAAAGGGTGACTAAAGAAGCTCGTGTATGGGACTAGCAACCTCATCATGCAAAAGCATTGCCATTGAAAACACATCTGCAAATATTCAGTCAGATACAGGCTTCCTGTAAAGGAGTCAAACTTTAGTGGTGACCCTATGCTTCAGTTGGAGCAAAGAAAAGGCGAATGCATATTTGTGATAGTTCTTTTATTGTTACATTTACAAAATTAGACTATATTAACCATACTGAAGATTTTGTTTGACATAAATATATACATGCATGACACACATACATACATATACATCACTGAATCGAAGCCCATTGCTCATCTCGGTATATAGGCCATTAACCACATCTCGCCAGCATACACGGTCCTGGGTTACTCTTTCTGCCTCTCTCCAGGTGTAACCATTTATTGTAGTCCCTTCTCGCATTCTATTCTCCATGTGTTTTTAAGATCTGCCTCTCTTTCTCTTTCCTTGAGGATTTTATGTGAGAACCTGTCTGGTTATGTTGAACAGTGCCTTCTTCAGCGTTTGTCCTATCCAGCCCTATTCTTGTATCTTAATTTGTTGTTCCAGTTGCTATTATTGATTCTTTTCCCACACATCATTACTCCTCACCACGTCCTGCCACTTTATGCCCATTATCCTTTGTAGGTATTTGTTAATGAAGGGCTGGAGTCTTTGTTGTATTGGCTTGATATTGTTTCAGCTCCATATATAAACATAACCGATGTAATAATGTGTTAAGCAAAGTATATTAAAACGGTACCGGTAACTTGCCAGTCAGGGCTTAGCATTCTACATAGTGTTTCGTGGTTTAAGAAAATTACAAGTACATACGTTTTTTTGTGTTTAAAGAGTTTGATTTTCAACACAGCATCTAAACATTAAAAGTGGTGGGTATGGTGCAGGTTACCCCATTCTATAGAAACTAAAAGCCACAAGAGAAAGGAATCCTCTTCATTCCATGGTAGAAGAGGACTGATTGTCACTGCTTAATGCCCATATAATCAGGAACTAGTTTTACTACTTTAGTGAAATGAGTAATATTTAGGTGCACCAATAGTTCGCGAATAAAACCACAAATCATGATATAGTCTTTATTGAAAATGATACATTTGAATATTCTCTACAGGTTGTTGATCTACTCAATAATGCAGCAGTAATGGGCAGGAGTGCTGACAAAATTGCTAACCTTGTAAAGGTAAATGGTTCCAAGTGTCATTTGTCGTTCAATTAAACATACAAATTTACTTATTAATGTCATCACAAAGAATTGTATGTGGAAGACTTTGAGCAGCTACACTGTCAATTGGTATCATGTCTTTTTAACACAGAAAAAAAATCTTCTAGAGTATTATGCTCTCTGACTCAATAACATTGTACACATTGCCATTCACACAATCCAGAAGTGTGAGGTAGTCACCAGTCTTTGAATTAAGTTCTAGAAACAATATCACAAATATGGCATAGAGAATATCAGAGAGTCATGCTTTTTTACCCTTGGGTTGAAGAGGTAAACATAGGGGAACTCTGGTCTCGAGGTAAGGTGTCCATCCGCCTCTGGTGCCAGAAATTGTGTGTTCAAATCACAGTGGAGACTGGGATTTTTTTCATGTGGATCTTCTGGTAAAAATTCCTCTGATCTCTGCGTAGTGAAATTGGAAAGTCAGGGTCTCTAAAAAATATAATCAGCTGTGGATAGAGAGAACAAACAGCAAAAAACCCACAGGACCCAATCAATAGACTGAATAGGAAACAGTATAACATAATTTTTCACCTCCGAACAGGTCATTGCAGACTAAATACACATATGCATAAAATGAAAGCAGCACAGACTGCACAATGCTCATGTCAGAGAGGACCACAGACTCCACAAATTTTTCTCATTGACTACTTATATTTAAAGTGACTGATTAGCTTAGTGGTAGAGCACTTGCTTTTCATGGCAAAGGTACAGCATTCATCTCCTGTTACTGGCACGCTGCAGTCAACCCAGCTATAAATGGGTACCTAGCTTGCTGTTAGGGAAGGAATGGCAGCGAGGAAAGGTACTGGCCACCTCACCTCATAAACAAGCTGTAGCCTCGTACAATGAAGTCTCAAACATTTCATCCCAGACAGCAGTGAATGCTGTGGCACTACCTTGACCGTTATATTATATATATTTTAAGTTTGTGAGACAAGGAAATAGCTTGAGACGTTAAAGATATTGCTTGCAACACGGATGAATTGATTGACCAGTCCACAGTTACTCTTATGTGCTATGTATATGTACAACTAACTTCCTCTATATCACTTGCTTATAGGTCCGGGAACTTATCATTCACAAGTCCCCAGATTTACTGGACAATTTCCTTGACGTAAGTTTTTGATCATGGTTTGATGTTTTATATTTAACGTAACATGGCTGTGAAACATAATCACATCAGATATTGTAGCATTTGTCTCATTTATAATTTACTGTAAGCAATATATATACCACTGTGTTAATTTTTTGTTGTTGTGTGCACTCATAGTTAGTTTGCTCATAGTGGAGTTTACAGGAACTGATAGACGCAATAAACAAACAATATGTAAAGAAAAATAAGATTGAATTTTAATAAATTCAAAAACAGAACAATGATCAAAACATAGGGAAAAAACACATATTATTTGTGGTATTAAGGTAGAAGGAATGTTATAAATTAAGTGAGAGGAAAAGACACATACCCATGGTTTGAAACTAAATAATTATTTTAAAGAGGGAGGAAATCCTCCCAAATGCAATCTGATGTAGAGCATTGTTGAAATAGGTGAAATGTGCTCAATTGACAAGATACATTTTTCTCTGCAGGAAATGCTGGCGTATCAGTCTGATACATCAAAGGATGTGAAGAAATTTGTTGTTGGGTTCATGGAGGAAGCTTGGTAAGTATTAACATGTTTTCATGTATATTGATCTTTGAAAGTAAAGTATCTTCTTCTGCGATCGTTCTCAATCACCTGCTACCGAGCTCAAAACAGGGCTTTGCAAGTAGCAGGATGTAGTACGGAATGCGTTATGCCGCTAGTTTACAGCTTGACTGCGATATTTGCACCTTTCGGTCCTTCTTCTTCTTCGTACGCTGTCAGACGTCAACCTGTATTTGTTCGAAGAAAGCAGCTGTCATCTTGAGGCTGTCGACACTGCCATAGAGCTTGTCTAGTGTTGCCACTGGTGATGGCCACATGTGCTTTCTCTGGTCCTTGTATATCGGGCAGTTTTGCAGCAGATGTTCAGCGGTCATTTTCCCTGTACCACAAGTGCATTCGTCAGTGCCACCTATCTTCAGTTTATTGAATAGGTGGTACCTCAGTCTGTTGTGGCCTGTGTGGAGTCTGAAGACCACGACCTGCTCTCTTCTGTTCAGCTGGTAATAGGTATCATTTTTTGTGTAGCCAGTATGTTCTGTTTCCCATTCGGCCATGTATCTGGCCCTAATAAACCTTTTGGACTCCTCGTAGGTCACACTAGAATCTGGTTGTGGTAGTCTTGCACCTTCTTTTGCCAGTCTGTCTGCCTCCTCGTTGCCTTGGATGTTACAGTGGGATGGAACCCACTGTACCACTACTCTTTTTGGTGCGGACCACTGGCATAGTTGACAGAGTACTGCTCTTAAATCATTAAGTTCAGTATTGTTCTGGCTTTTTAGTGCTGTAAATACGGCCAGGGCATCTGTAATTAGGACACCTTTCGGTCCAACACATCCGTCTTTGGCAGGAAAGTAAAGTATGAAATTTATAGTAACATGTTTTCATGTATATTGATCATTAAAAGTAAGGTATCAAATGTAGGTGTAGGGACTGTTTTATGCTATGGCTTAATGTTGATGATAATTTTATGTAAAATATGATGAATTTAGCAGAATTGATTCATTCTTCTTCTTGTCTCTTGCTCTTTTTCACTCCAGCCGAAGTATAAGGCCATCACTATAGCTGACCTCCTTTAGGACGCCTGCGCCAAAGTACATTGTGTACTTTTAAAGTTGTGGGTTCTGTAGCAATTTATCTCACAAGATGAGGTTGTTAGCCCCCTGCACAACTCTTGTAAGGTCGCTTTTTGCAACATGTATGGATGTGCAAATACCCTATTCTTTCCTCACCAGTAAGGAGCCCCACTCGTTGAAATTGATTCATTGCTAAACATTAATGTAATGTGTAGATTTTGATTGCTGGTGTATCATGATGTACAAATATGTTCTAAATATGAATTAATTACAAATTTCCTTTATATCTGTGGTTTTCTAACATTTTCCAGATCACAAGGCCTCCAATCCGCTAAGCCAGTGATGATTCTTTTTCGTTGGCTCCTCATCTTTTTTAGCGTAAATTGACCTGAAATATCCTTTGTTCTGGCTGCCAGCAAGTCTTAATTCGGGTTAACTTTCCATAACTTTTGACTGTTATCAGACTATCTGAAAAGAAGCAGGTGGATTGACGTCTGTTTTCCTTCTCTAAGATAAATTACCATCTATGACTTCCCAGGATTATTCTGGTATTGGGGTGTCAGAGACTTGCAAGTAGCTCCTCCTCCTATTAGTAGAAACAGGCCAGGATTTGAACACTTTTATTATCAGATGTTATGGTGTTGCAGATGCTTTGGAAGCATTTAGTTAAAATTGAAAACTTGTCCTCACTGATAATTCCACATAAATTCTATTTCACATTAATAAAAGAAATAGCAATTAAGATATTGCATTATTATTAAAATAGTTTTTGACATAAGAGTTTTCAGAATGATTTTTGACATGAATTTACCACTCACCTAATGTGATTGTTGATGCTGTTTTTTTGGCTGTCAAATATTAAATGTCGGCACCAGGGGACGGCGTGGCCTAGTGGATAAGTGGCACGGCTCACAATCCGAAGGTGCTGGGTTCGATCCCCATCACAGCACCGGCCGTTACCCCGGGGAAGCAAACCCTTAGAAAATGCAGGAGGAAGCAGGCCCTTACATAAAATGCATGCTGAAGTCGGATGCGTTGGGCCGACAGGCGCAAAATAAAAACCACAGTGCAACGCACACCGCCTTGGGGATTAGAGAAATAAGGCGAACGCAACAAAAAACCCAAAAAAAACAAAAATGTCGGCACCAACAGGTGATAATTTCAGCTATATGTCTTTATGTACACTGAGAATGTTGCATTGCACTGATAGGTGGTTGCATTGCACTGATAGGTGGTTGCATTGCACTGATAGGTGGTTGCATTGCACTGATAGGTGGTTGCATTGCACTGATAGGTGGTTGCAAATGGCATCATATACTTTTTGGTCCTTCAAAACACACTGAATAAGCACTAAAACAAAAGTCCAGCAGCAGTATTGAAGGAAATATCAGCTTCGATGTTACATCGCTGTCAAAAAACCAATTTTTCAATATTTCAATGATTTTTAACAACATTCTTGCTGCCCATGAAGAAGTGTTTGAGACGGTTGTAAACAAACTGTCAAGCTCTCTCTAACCCTTGCAGAATACTAACATGAGAATCCACCTTAAACCAAATCCCACTAAAATAACCCGAGTATGTGCCTACTACCTCAGAAACAGAGAGGCGCAAATAAAACATCAGATTAGGTGTCAAGGACAGGAGCTTGAACACTGCACATTGTCCTACATGACACACTGTCAGGAAACAAAACATAAGATACATGCAAGAAAGAATATCATCTGAAAACTGACCGTCACAACATGGGGAGCACAGCCATAAGTCCTCCAGATATTGGCACTTGCCCTGTTTTTCCATAGCTGAATATGCACAGTAGTCAGGAAAAAGTCTGCCTATGTAAAACTAGTTGATACAGCAATAAATAACGTTGACCGGATAATATCGGGCTGCCTAAAACCCACCCCATAGATTAAATATACCCATAACATAACACCACTGAGATAAGAAGAAGCGTTATAGCAGAAATCAAAAAAGAAAAACAGGTTGACGTTTCACAGCGTACGAAGAAGAAAAAAGAAAAACAGGAACATGACCCAAGACACCCAATGTTTGGACACAAGGTACAGAGCACAAGACTCAAATCCAGACATAACTTTCTAAAATTAACAAAGCCCATACAGACTAGTCCAGGAAGCCACTACATATATTGAGAGCTGGCATGAATTGAGGCAGACCCCAGAGATCGAACTTCGAGAGGAACCTGCCCCTGGACATCTACCATCACAATATGGAAGTCACTAAACAGACTGAACTGGTGTATCGAGGTGCAAGAAAAACATGAAGAAATGAGGATACACAGATGATGACATATGTGACTGGCGCAATACAGGAACTGACCTCCAGGAAACATGTAATAGGTGTGACATGCTGGGGACAAATGACAAGGCAATCCATGTTGATCAATCCCAAATGCATGTGATATGATGTGGTGTTTAGACACAGAAAGTAAAGTAACAACATTCTTATCACTGGAAACATATTTCAATCATCCAGCTTTAACCACTAAAGCATATTCAAATTGAACGCTAATTATGAAACAAAAACTGAACATTTAAAAAATGATATCCTAGATCTCGCTGATTCAACCAAGCCAGTAAGAATGCATTAAATCACGCACCCAGAAGCAGGCATTACAAACAATGACATGAAGCTAGTCAATTGATGCTGCAGAATGCATTAATGCTGTTTATTCTGTAACTTCTTTGTAGCAAAGTTGATTTTGAGTGCCTTCCCAAAGTGTTGCCAAGCGTGATTCTACTTTTGGGGGATGATGATGTTAATGTCCAGAAGAAAGTCATCCTGACTGTCAGTACTTTGTACAAGTTAACCTTGGCTGTAAGTTCTGGTTTGTTGTACAAATGTTGTAATCTGCTCATGAGTTGCAGTTGTTTTTCTTACCTAGTTTGTCTTGACTCTGCAGAGTCTGTATACAACCAGTTTCTTTTACATTCACTTGATCTAAAAATACCTATGTGCAGCAATATATTCTTAAATGCATTAATTGACGCTGCCTCCACTATTTCCTGTGGCAATGCATTTCAAGCATTCACCATTCTCTGACTAAAAAAAATATGCATTCTTGTCTAATTTTGTGAGTAACAGCTCTTTAATGACAGACCAAGTCCTTTTGTTATATCAATTTCTTGTTACCGCCTTAGTGATGTGGATGTGGTGGCACATATTTTATCTACCCATTATATCCAAGTGGTACCCTGGATGAAAAGAATAGAACCACTGCCTCCTAAACATGTTGTAAAGGGCAACTAAAGAGGGTTGTGGTTTGCAACATATCATGTTAAAAACATTGCCATAATAATCAGCCACCGGAAACACTTGGATACAGGCGCCCTATAAAAGGATTAGCTGCAGTTGAAACCTATGATTCACATTGAAACCAAACGGGGAATGATTGCAAACGCTTGGAAAGTCTTCCTTCAAAAGAGCTCAGCTGCAGTTGTGGCTTATGCTTCACATTGGAACAAAACGGTGAATGAATGAAATTAATTTACAAGCCAAAGTCATTGACTATCATCATCAATTCCTATTTTGTGTATCCCTTACAGAATTTCCCATCTAATTATTAATAACCTAATGCCAGCTTGTATGTAGGCTGCTCATTTCTAAATTACTGAAACTTTTCTCTTGTGGGCCTTTTTCTGCATAATTTCTATTAAGCATAGGCAGGTGAAGTTTAATTATATCGTTTTCTGAATTTATCATCACTACTTTCTTTTGTTTCTCTTTTGTGCTTTCTATAAACTTATAAAATTTGATAGTGTTGTCCTATACATTATTGTTTGTGTATTTTGTTATGACTTCATCGTTCATTCTCAAACTTCCGATACCAAGTTCTGAAAATGGCTTTGCAAGTTGCAGAATGAAGTCCAGAGAACTGAATATGTTGTGTCGTAGTTTACATCTTGACTGCAATATTTGCACGTTTCGGTCCGACATATCCGACTTCAGCATTGCATTTTTGGGTACTGGTTTTGCCTTCCTTCTTCGATCCCTTCTCCTTAGCCAGTCTGCCCTGTTGCAGCCTGTTATCCAGGATCACCACATGGAAGAAGTCTTGTCAGGTTTGGCCTATAGCTGGTCCTGATGGAAGAGAAATAAAAAAACTCAATTTGTATGTATATATCTTTGGGAAACAACAAATGAAATATTTTTATATTTATGCAGTGGATCAGTAAAGCCAAGAAGACAAGACCTGAGATGAGCTTAGTCTGGAATCGACTGAATGAACTCAAAAATCTTCTCTATGACCTACTGGAGTCTGTTAATGATGGGTAAGTTATCACAGACTGCTTTGATCATGTTATTTGAAATCCTGCTGATTTCTGGTTGATCTCATTATGAAATTTAGTTAAAACAGCTTCTCCCTACCAAATGTGAAACATATTAGTCTCTTATTTAGGACACATCAGCTGACTGCTTGTCTCTTAAAGCACACCCGTTTCAGACATACGTTTTCTTTGGTCTAAATGTCAGAGCAAGCTATGGACTCCACTTTGGAAGATGTGAGAGAAGCCAACCTAAGACAGCATGTTAAAGAACTATAGAAGCTGAAATGAAGATCATAAACCAGAGATGGGACGCCGTGTCCGCAGGTTAAGTGAAGGTAGTTTGTTGCTGGCCTTAAAGCCAGCTTCAGACGTGTTGTTCACTGGTTGCTTTATCTATTATTGAGCATGAATCTAAGAAGATCTAGAAAGAAATTTCAAAGCAAAGTTGTAGTCGCTGAAGTTTCGAGACAATCAATAGTACGCCTAGGCGACCAGGGCTTGTCGTGTCGAATGACTACGTCTGATGGCCGTGTCTCAGGCGGCTGCAGTTCTGTTATGACAACCTGTTTTAGCCAGGTGTTGTGAAGGTGGCCCTGAGGGAGTCTCCAGGATGAGCACAGCCTCTTCCTGTCCCTTGCCTTCACAACCTGTCAGAACATCTCGTGGATGGGACTTACCGGGGAAGGCGGGCATCATGACCGAAGAGGAAGAGGTGACGACGATCAATCGTTGAGGCAATGCCTGCAAGTTGAGTGTGGCGAACTACTTCACAGTTAAAAATCAGGTCGTGCCAGAGGATTCTGATGATGTGCCTCTGGTGGAAAGCTTCAAGACACAGCTGGTCCTGCTTTTGTAGTGTCTAGCTCTTAGAGCCATCCAGGAGGATGGGGATCCAGGGGCCAGGGAAAGCCTCGGCTGGGACCTGACTGCGGAGCGAGTGCATGAATGTAGCCACCAAGCCAATCTTATGGATGATGTCGTGACTGCTGCGTCCATCAGAGGACTGCCCAGGTAGACAAAGTCCTGATAAACTGTATTGAAGGTGCCCAGGATTCTGGAATCCTGGTTTTCAATCATGCAAGTCAGTACCTGATGCCACCACGTAGCCAAAAGCTATCTTTTTGTTTTGCAAATCTATCTGATCGGACATGTTTTCCATGGTATGTCTTTTGGACTATCAGTAGTAAGTTTGTGGGTGGTTTGCTGCATACTAGTTTTGGGGAATGGTGTACAGAGTAAAAGATTGTGTCCTTCCTTTTTCTCTGCTAGAATCAACAAACTGAGCAAAACTTGCATATTCCACTACCTAGCACTGATAACAGAAGAATGACGATTCATATTGTTGATAGGAAACGTTAAGTGTCAGTAGAAGCATGAGACTTCCATCTGTTTGCATGAATTGAAATCAAATCATTTATGTGCTCTTGTAACTGTAGTTTCTATAGCACTTTGGTTTCCATTATCAGTTTGCCAACTTCATGCACAACTGTCCTTAGTTGACATTTTACAACATACATACAAGTGTACAGTGAATCCTTTCTTATCTTGGAAATAATAACAGGTCTGGGATCCACACGTCAGAAGTAACTAACATATAACTTCAAATTTTATTGTATGTTTCAGCATTCGAACCCATGTGGTAAAGTTTCTTGAAGGCATCACACTCGTCCTCTCAAGGAAAACAGCCGTAAGTGTTTCTTAATGTTATTTCTGATTTATATATAGTAGCTAATGGTTGACTTTTAAATTTCACTTTTGTATCTTATCATTTAGTAAATTTGAAAATTTGTTGGATACAATCTAAAATATAAATGGTTGAAATTAACTGAATGTGGCAAGAAAAACAAACCAAACAAAATAATAACTATCTTGTCTTTGGTAGTGAAGAAGCACAAGTAATAATGTAACACAATACAAGTGACTGAGATAATGTGTTGTTAAATTGAGGAGCACAGTTGAAAACATGGGTAGTCCAACAGCATGGCATAGAGGGAAGGTCAGATAAATAATACTATGGTGGGTTATGGGGAATCAATCAAAGTTGACTTAGCTTTCAGAATATCAAATCATGTGAGATAAACACGATCAGATATTTAGATGAGACATAAATTTGCATATTTTCTCATGTATGCTGTTGTTAAATATCAATATTTGTTTCATGTAGGACTCTGAGGCTACCAAGAAAAATGACATTGACATGTCATTAGAGCAGGTACCAGAGCCGAATAGCATAGTCAAGATAAGTCAACTGGAGGAGGAAGGAAAGCGTGCATTCAATTATCTCCTACAGTTTCAGAGTTCGCCACATATCTCTAGGTAACTGGCAGTCATATGGTTACATATACTATATATTTACAGGTATTTTATATTTTAAAATCTTTGTCATGCATTTCTACTGAGGAAATAATAGCTCTCTTGAGTGTCTGCGTAGCAGAGCTGTAAAGCACTTGCTTCTCACGGTGAAGGTAAGGGGTTTGATTCTCTGTATCTACTTGCTTCAATTGATCTAACTTTAAATGGGTACCTTGGCACAGAGGTGGAAAAGGGAACTGGTAACCCCACCTCATAAAAAAAAAGCTGAGGTCTATTGCAATGAAGTCTCCAACACTTCATCGCCAACAGCAGTGTCTGCTATGGAAGTTACCTTCAACTTGTTAAATTGAAATTGCACAGTTTTGAGTTTTTAAACTATATGTTTAACATGGTCATCGTCATTACCTTTTTTGTTACAGTATGAGCATGGGGTAACCGCTGGTTGTGGCATTTATGGTGCTCTTGCAGCATAAGTTGCATAGCACTTTAGCAAGATGAGGTTGTCAGCCTCATCCATCATCTTTTAATGAAATACAAAGTTGGATCCAGTAACATGATTGTTTCCTTCCTAATAAAGAAGAGAACCATTGTCTTCACATGGAAAACAGAGACTGACTGATTCAGTGACTCCTATACAACTATTTGGAGTATGAGGGTATTTTCTCATTTCTGCAGGATAGGGTAGCATCTTATGGTATGACTGGCAGAACACTATTCCTTGTGCCCCTTTCAGGGCCCAGTAGCGCTGGTGCAGAAAGGGACAGGTTCAAACGAAGACAATTTATAACTGTCTGAATGTTGGCACATTAAGATAACCAGTTGAAAGCATTACAAGACAATCTCTGTTGTGGAATCCCTAGGGAAAGTAAAACATAACAAGAAGACTCAGTCTGTGATTGACAGGATTGTACCTCATCAATATGAGGCAAACAAATCAACATGAAGAAATATGGAAATGAAGGAAGATCAAAACACACATGAAAGAGACCCAAGGAAAAGATGGAGGGAGCTGGAATGAATGACTCAGGACAGGAGGACTTTACAAGTATTTATTAAAGACCTATATTCCACAGGGAGCTCACAACCTGTGGCTGTTTGCTTATGGTCCAAATGGAGTATAAAGAAGAAAACCTAATCAACCAAATAAAAGCAACACATTTGAGTAGTCATTCTGCTGAAGATTGATCTGTCGGACCGAAAGGTGCAAATATCAAAGTCAAGCTGTAAACTAGCGACACAGTGCATTCCGTTCTCCGGACTACATCCTGCTACTTGCAAATCCCTGTTCAAGACTTGCTAGCGGGAGATTGAGAACGAACGAAGAAGAAGAAGAAGAGAGCAGTGCATGTATATGGAAGTACATTTACTACATAATAAGCAGGATAATCTTGGTGTGAGTCCACAGCTTTCAAATATCAAAGAGAATGTATATAAATGAACTTATTAACTACTATGAGCCGCTCACAGTGCCAGGTATGCTGTCATTCTTACAGCTCATTCAATGACCTTCAAACTGACATGATTCATACAAATCTTTACAGCAGGATCAATTTTGCCTGTATGTCAAATAGTCTTTTTTTTTTTTAAATTTAAGAAATTCTTATTAAACAAATCGAACTAAACTTACAATCCAGAGACACATAATGAAATTATCTATTAAATGAAGTATTCACTAAAAATAGATGCTAGTATGAAGTGTTAAATGTCATTGATGCTTAGGTGGGGATAGCACATTATTTTTGCTGACCACACGTTTAAACATTGTTACTTTATCCCCTCTAAAATATTACCACTTTTGCTGCCATTTGTTTTAAAGTCAGAATCTGAAAAGGATGTATTGAATATCTACAAGTTATCCAGATGCATGATCATTAGTCTGATCAGTAATAAGTAATTTCTCTGTTATTGAACAGCTGATTCATTATGTAGAATGCCACAACTTTAGAAATTCACAGAAAACGTAAATATCCACCTAGTGAAAATAACTACATTTAACTACAACTGCTCATGCGCCAGATATTCGGTCATCTTTGGGTCAGTCTAAATATGTAAATGTTTCCTGTAAACTAAATGTTGAAACATTGGTATTAGATACCAAATGTCACCAAATGGAAATGTTGCACCTAATATGCCAACTAAAAATATCACCAAAATAAAGACTTGCATCTGCTAGGTCTACTGTAGCGGACTGTAAAGAGGTGAGAAAATTTACAACTGATTTTGTACACAATGTGAAAAACATGAGAGACAAATCTATTGTACCATGCCATGTTTTTCAGTTTATAGTTATTGTGTTGAAATAAACAAAATGAAATTGATAAATACATATTTGTTTTGTTTCTTAGCATCAACTTGATGACGGTGATGAATGCCCTTTCCACCATTGCCAAGCAGAGACCTCAGTTCTTTGACCAAGTTGTCCAGAGTTTTGAAGCACTTCATGGTAACAATTGTTTTGTTTTATCCTCATCCAAAATTCAGTAAAAATCTTTTTTAAAAGTTAATTTGATATTTGGAGAGTCTGATACGGTTTATCTCTCAACTGAGTTTGGAAGGGTGATGCCGTCACTCTGCTTCTCTCTGGGAGTTTATAAACTTGGAAAACATGTTCTACTGTTTGCTTGTTCTCCTTATTTGTGAACTAATGTTTGTGGATGTGGCGGATCTTAGCAATAGGAACAAATGCTGTAGATAACGGAACAGTTTGCAGAGCATAAAGGTATTCTCTTTTGCATTGTGATTAAAGAAAAGGCCTCAATCCAAACTGATTTTTAACAGAAAATGAATATATCTTGTGGCCGAATGGTTTTGATACCTGCCTGTTGTTAAGAAGGGCAGCGGAGAGAAACCCCAGAAAGTCATGTGTTGTTTTTCTGTTGTGGGGTTGAAATAAACAAACATAGCTAGCACACGACGTGGTGACAGCAATGATGAAGCAGCCTGCTGTCCTCAGCCTAAAAATCCCTAGACAGACTACCCCAGCAATGGGAAAAAAGTTGTACCACAGAATGAATATTTACTTCTAAAGTGCCTTCTCTGTCATTTATCAATTATTTATGAATAAAATAACTTTTACACAAGAATAGATGTGCACTAAAAACAACAATTTATGTTTATAGTGTACCACTGTCACGATGCAGATTTTTTCTTTCTTCTGGTGTTGTCATGAAAAATACTACAACATAATGAAAAACATTATGGTATCTGTTTCTCCAGTAAATCTGCCACCCACTCTAGCAAAGTCTCAGGTGAGCAGTGTACGTAAGAACCTAAAAAACCAGATGATGAGCTTAATTAAGCACCCAGCTTCAGTGGATTTTATTGCACAGATCTCAACATTATTGACTGACCTGGGAGCCAGCCAGTCAGAGGTAAGCATTTACTCTAAAAGTAAGTCCAGATTTACAGTTCCCTTTCAAAGTAGATCCTTATTGTCCATTCTGTCAGAGTTGGACATTGTTGTTTCCTTTGGAACATATGTTCGCAGCGAATGTGTTCCTATTCTGAGTCATTCTTGAGTTCCTCCCATGAAACTCCCAGCTACACTGGTCTTCTCTTCCATCATTCTTTGACAGTTATTTCTTGGCCTCCCGACTTGTTTCTTGTCCTGTGGTATCCAATCAGCGCATGTCTGGCTGGTTGTACAGCTGAGTTTACTTCTGGGAAGTGGTAATGTCCATGTAATGTCTTTATCACCCGAAGAAGGAGCCAAACCTCCTACCAGACATGTCCGCTGAGTGGTGGATAGCTGAATGATCTCTGTATTTGAAGGTTAGCTGTTAAAATAACAAACAGCCATGAACCAGAAACTGTGGTAGGCAGGGATCCCTTCCATCATGCAAACACAGGCCAATCACCTTTTTGTCTACCCACCCAAATACAAGTAATATGCTTCTTTACAGTGGAGTTCCCATTACGGACAGAGCCAAATGAGGAGTGGACTGTATTGTGTCCAGGAGACAAAGGGACAACATTAAAAGAAGGGAAATATGTCTCTAGAGTGTATTATGGTACTGGACCTCAAGAAGAAGGCATGTTAGTCCAACATCATCATTGTTTATACCCTGGTTGAGGGAGATAGAGCAGATGTCAAAGATGAGTTCTTTGAACTGCTTAAAAAGACCTTGGATGATTATCATGATCGAATTATCCTCCTTTTAGTTTTCAATGCTAGAGTTGGAAAATATCATTCTAGATGGGATAGAGTTATTGGGAGATATGGTGAAGATGTTTTCAATGACAATTGAATGCGGCTCCTGAAATTATGGTCATTACAAACTCAAAATTTCCCTCCCTAACAAGAGCATACTTGCACTCAAAAATGAATCGACAAGGAAAGAGAAATCCATCATTGACTATGCAGTCACGAGGAAAGATTTATTTAAGTATGTGAGATGTGTCAGAGCCTGGAGAAGACCAGAAGTCAAAAGTGACCACTATCCCTTGACAAAAAAGAGAATTGTTGAATTAGCTCCACCAAAACAACATCCACAATCAAGTAAGAAACCAAACATCAAAGAAGGAGAAGCAAGAATAAAAGCATATAAGCTAGAGAACCAGAAGTTGTGACCAGATACCAGGGACTTATATTGACACCAGTTGGAAGTGCAGAAGAGCCACCATGGTTTCTAGGGCCAGATTTTTGGTTGGCGGCAGTACATATAGATTCTTACTGTCCAATTCGCTAAAGTTATGTTATGTTGATTCACTAAAGTTATGTCCACTCCTATTGTTTCGGCTTCTCTGTTGATTTCCACCGAGATCACCTTTGATGGCATCAATATTTTAGAGAGCACGAACATGCCCCCCCTTATGTCCATCCTTATCCAGTTTGTGGGTTTCATGTCCCCTTATGCTAAATCTGTGCTTGGGATTAAGGTGGGGTTCTTGGGTGTAGGACTATGTATTCCTTTGTCTAGTAGTCTTCTGGACAGTGCTTCTTTTTTATTGTGTATATCTTCAGTGTGTCCATGGTGGGAGAAACATGCCTTTGTTTGTGGGATACCTTATGGTTTCTCTGTATAGTCCGGATCCTTGATGAACCTTTTTGAAATACATAGTGGGGATCAAGACGCTGAGCAGCGCATGAGCTGCAGTGGTCAGCGACCCATAGCTGACTGCTAGCGTCAGGGCCAGCGAACCAGAGCTGCCAAGACCCTTCTACACCTCCACGCGGTGATCCTAGATAACAGGCTGCAGCAGGGCAGACTGGCTAAGGAGAAGGGATCGAAGAGGGAATGCTCACCCGGTACTCACAAAATGCTTGCTGAAGTCGGATGTGTTGGACCAAAAGGTGCAGATATCACAGCCAAGCTGTAAACTACAACACAACACATTCCGTTCTCTGGACTACATTCTGCTACTTACCCTTTCAGGGTTTGGTAGTGGGAGATTGAGAACGAACGAAGAAGAAGAACCAGGTATTTGACGTAACTAGCATAACATGTAGGGACATTGGAGATTTTTAGTAAAGGTCAGTCAATTTGAGATAGAATAATGAAATTAAAGCACATAGTATAGTTTTGTAATAAAAAAACCTTGTACATATTTTCTCATTAGTACAGGGGAATGGAATTTGACAGACTGGGTGGCAAGGGTTAAAAAGATTAAGTCAAGGCTGTATGTATTTATGTTTATCATTATCTTTAACAGATTATGAAGAATATGCCTAAAGAAAATGAAAGTCGTAAGAGAAAAGCCTTGGAATCTAGTGCAAGTTCAGCTAGCAAGAAAATGAAAGCAGAGGTATGTACATACACATTGTTGATATTTCTCTGATCTGTCTCAAAATTTGATGCCTCAACAGGATGCATGGGTTAATCCAATTACTGCAGGGCACAGAAATATTCATCACCTCAACATATCTTCACAACAATAATATTATAGTCACTCATTCACTGTTCTCTTTTGATTCCACTGGAATGTAAGAGCTACAACAGACACTCTCCACCTATTCCTATTTTTGCTTGTGTGACTACTTGCTTTGGCTTTCAACTTCTAGGACATGTTGCCTTCATTCCTCAGCACTTCAAAAAAAACCTTAATTATGAACACCTTCAATATAAATAAATAGTGTAATTATGTTTTACAAAAATTGAAACATTAATGCTGTTAAAACATATGCCACACATTAATGTATAGATAATCTGTCGGTTTAATGATAATATATATATGAAATAAAGATAATATTACACCGTTGCAGATTGAAGATGATGATGATGCTACCCCTTGGGTTGACAGGACCAGTAAGAAAAGCAAGCTGGATCCGGGGCTAAATAAAACAGCTATTGACGTCACGGCAGAAGATATCCTACCTCGACTAACCCCACAGAATGTCACTGACTTGGTTCTTCTCAGCATGGTAATTAAAAGGACTTCTTTCTTAATGTAATTCCAAAAGGTATTCGTAATTGCATGTATTTATTTATACAAAGAAAATAACAAATATAATTATGTAAATGAAAAGCAAAATTCAGTTGCTGCACATAATTTCATGTCTATTAACCCTTTCCAGTTCTGGATAATTTTGCAAGTTTGTGTCCTTCAGTCCGGATCAAGTGCCAGAATTCCACATGTCAAAGTTTTATTCAAAATAAAATTATTAATAATGAACAAATTAAGCTAAAATTGATCTAAATATAATAGGACACAGAATTTATCTACGACATAAAGTATCATTAAAAAAAATATATTAGTATGAAGCTCTAAATGATATTAATGCTGAGGTAGAAATTTGAGAGGAAAAGATTGATGGGCACTCAACCATGTTGTGTGTTTCGTCGATATATCTGTCGCAACAATAGTACATTTTTACATGAAAAATAACAAGTGTTAGGTTGTCTGTAATATTGTTTATATTTGTTCCCATCTTTTTCCCTGGAGTACCATGTTAGATCAAAAGCTTTTCTCAATCTCAGCTTTCCATCTCATTGGTTTGGACACCTATATTTACATGGCCACCACAACGACATGCTGTCCATCTATTGTCAAGCATGCGTAAAATGTGCGTTCGGCCCATCTGTGTTTTCTTGATCACCATCATCATCAGTCCCATAACCTAGAAGGTTGTCGAGGCACTGTTATTGCAGTTTGTAGTACCAGCTCCTGCCATACAACAACAGTATGTCTTGGGCCGCTACACACCTGACGGAGCCCATCTCTCTCCAGGTGGCAGTTCTTCTTCTTCGTTCGTTCTCAATCTCCCACTACCAAACCCTGAAAGTGTAAGTAGCAGAATGTAGTCCAGAGAACGGAATGTGTTGTGTTGTAGTTTACAGCTTGGCTGCGATATTTGCACCTTACGGTCCAACACATCCGACTTCGGCAAGCATTTTTTGAGTACCTGGTTAGCATTCCCTCTTCGATCCCTTCTCCTTAGCCAGTCTGCCCTACTGCAGCCTGTTATCCAGGATCACTGCGTGGAGGCGTAGAAGGGTCTTGGCAGCTATGGTTTGCTGGCCCTGACACTAGCAATCAGCTATGGGTCGCTGACTACTGTAGCACATGCGCTGCTCAGCATCTTGATCCCAACAAAGCTGACATTGTCTTCAGCTAGGGCCAAGGGTGCCAATCTCGTGAAGTTCAGCTGTGTGAACTAGACCGTGAAATATGACACGTTTAACCATAGTGCTATTTATATAGCTGATGTCCATTCCAGAATAATCGTATGGAAGAAAACATACAAAACGAACGAATTAACCAATCCAAATGGAAAACAACACCACGTTTCTGTGAACACAAGTGTAAGTCGTCGACTAGTGTGAATCCATAGTCTGGCGGCATCTATAATGAACTAAAACAAAAGAGCAATGTAGACCTGCAGCCTGTTATGGCACCATCTTTGCTGCTCTGGTGCCATCTTTGCTATTTGTTGTGTTTTCTTGATAACGCAATATATTGAACAATATTGTTGCAGAAAATGTTAGGTACTTTAAAAAAAAAGAAGACATGAGTGTTATTTAATTGAAACAAAATTCAGTTGCTGCTTACAATTGTATGTTTCCTCTGTGATCTCCAGGTCATGCTCCCCGATTCTATGCCAGCTCTGTTCCAGTCTACCTACACTCCTATATCAGCTGCAGGCACACAGGCACAGATCAGCCATATTGCCCGTCTACTTTCCACTCAGCTGACCATGGCTGGAATGGGAAAAGGTCTTGGAGAGTTGCAGTTACAGGTAGCTACATTCAAACATTTGAAGATTGTAATCTGGCAAAAAATAGTTATGTGGTTCTGTCTAAAACATCTGAACTTAAAATATGGGAACAAATGTGATTCTAAAACTTGGGAACAGATGTGGTTCTGTCTAGCATATCTGAATGTAGGATATGGAAACAAATGGGGTTCTGTGGTTCTGTTTAGCGTATCTGAACTTAGGATATGGGAACAGATGTGATTCTGTCTAATACATGTGAACTTAGGACATGAAAACAGATGTGATTCTAAAACTTCTGAACTTAGGACATGAAAACAGATGTGATTCTGTCTAACATAACTGAACTTAGAATATTGGAACACATACTTAGATTTCTATTAAAGTGACTTACATTCTTAAAAACAAAGCAAAATACTTAGATCTGACACTTGGAAAGAGTATAAAATAAATGAAATGGAAGATTCAAAACTGCTGACCCCCACCTAAATATAGCAGTTTTGGAAATGTGCAGGGATGAAGAAACAGGTGAGTTTCAACAAAAGCTATGGTATCTAATCTAGATCAATCTTCATGTATATTTATTCATTATCCATGAATAGCTTCCATATGACAAAATCAGTTCTGTGTAACTTTGCAGAACTTCCAACAGTGGGCAATAAAATATAAAACCAATAAAGCAACTGTTTGCATTGTTGTTTGCAAAGACTAATTGAGTTGATTGTATAAGTTTTATACTGATGTACAAGAAATGTCAAGAAAAATGTGCGTGTTAAATTAGTTGTTGATCTGAATGTGTTCTAACTCCCAGGTAATGAAAGGCGAGCTAACTGTGAGTACCTCAGAACCACCAGTATCTCCCAAAAAGCAGTCAATCCAAACTGTTGTAGGTATGCTCTATCTTTTTTATACATTTCTTTTGCTATGATGTGATAAATTTATATTGAGGGTTTGCTTGTTTGTTCCATGTACCTGTTCTATGTACCTGTTCAGTTCATCCCGTGACCTCTTGAGATCGTTGGGGCACCCCTGCTGACACCTCCACAGTCCTGTGCCACACCTCTGCATCTGTAGTTGCTTTTTGTGTCTCCTCGTGTCATAGACATAGGCTAGTCCATTTATGGATGCTGTCTTTCCATCATTTTCTCGAACGCCCCCACCTGCGCTTGCCTTGTATTGTGTCCTGTAGTATCATATTTGCAAGGCCCTTGAACCCCAAGACGGGGTCATACCAAGTAAGTTTTCATCTTTTGATCATTGTGAGGAGGTCATCGTAAAGTCCACTTGCATTGTCGATTCCTCATCGAACTTCATCATTTGTGATACGGTCTTTGTAAGTGACATTTAAGAGTCTTTTAAAACATCTCATCTCCATGGTCTGGATTCTTCTCTGAAGGTCTGTTGTAATGGTCAATGTTTTGCAGGCATAGAGCAATATTGAAAGAACAAGTGAGCGCATTAGTCTGGCCTTTAAGGTGAGGGAGAGTCATTTAGATTTCCATGTGTTTCAGTCGTGCAAGTGCTGCTGCTGTTTGTGCTATTCTAGCCAGGACCTCTGGTTTTGATCCCTGATCGTTGAGCCCATATACTTGAAGCGGTTCACTGTTTCAAACTTCTGTCCATTTTCTTTCATCAGATCATTAGTTCCTTCAGTGTTGTTGGTCATTGACTTTGTCTTTTCTGCGTTTGTCTCCTTGCCATAACCCCATGCTGTTATATCCAGTCTTTGGGGGACGGCTTGGCCTAGTGGTTAAGTGGCACGGCTCACAAGCTGAAGGTGCTGGGTTCGATTCCCATCACAGCACCGGCCGTTACCCCGGGGAAGCATACCCTTAGAAAATGCAGGAGGAAGCAGACCCTTACATAAAATGCATGCTGAAGTCGGATGCACTGGGCCAACAGGCGCAAAATAAAAACCACAGTGTAATGCCTAGGCAAATAGAGAAATAAGGCAAATGCAAAAAAAAAAAATATCCAGTCTTTGGATCAATTCCTGAAGTTCTGTTTCTGTGGGGTGAGTGAGGTGTGTGTAGTAGTATAGGTGGAGAATCTCTGTGCGGATGCTCCATATGCAATCCAGTTTATGGCGAGTTGGCCCTTCAAAGATATCACCAGACTGTCCTGATGCTATCTTCATCAGGGTCGATCGCTTTTCCTTCTTCCCGGAACCATGATTGCACACAAGCTGTAAACTACAACACAACACATTCCGTTCTCTGGACTATATCCTACTGCTTGCAAAGCCCTTTTCAGGTCTCGGTAGCGGGAGTTTGAGAACGAACAAAGACTTCTTCCTGTAGAACTTATTTGTCTTGCTAGAGCATGTATTATAGCTGCTGGGTCTGCATGAATGAATAGACAGCTATTTACTATCATCATATAAGTTGATCATTCTCTATGGGCACATTGAAGCTTTTAGATTCATGACAGGAGAGACAGAATGTTCTTCATTTCTGTCTGTTCAATTCCTCCACTCATATCATTTCTGTTCTTCATTTATGGTCTGTCCAGATCCTTCAGACTCGTATAATGTGCTACCCCTCTTCCATTATTTTTTTCATTTGTTCTATTTTTCTACTGACCTTATTCTTAATAGTCATCTTCGTGTTCTTGTTGTTGTTCTTATTACTATCATCCCCTTCCTCCTCCTTAATAGTGAAAGTGATTAGCACCTATCTAAAACTCACACATTCATGACAATATGTAATAATAACTTATGTGCATCATGAACCAGAGATTTTTGTACTTGTTGGTAGAAATTTAGGAAGTACATTTACCAAATATTTTTTACTTTATAAATCATGATTTATTTGATTTGTTCTTGAGGTCTAAAAACTGAGGAGCAAGAGTTGGCACAGAAAAAGCCCAAAATGGCACATCTTCCAGTAAGCACTTTCAGATTTTCTTTAGGTATTTTTTACGTAGCATCACAAAATCTGGCACATGCCAACAAAAATGTCTTAGAGAACATAACAGTTGATAATAACAGAAACAGGTATGACTTAGTTATCGCACTGGCACAAAAACTAAACCTACTGTCTTGGTGACATAACTGAGCCTTACCTCTTTATTTTATTATTGGCTTTTCACTGCTGGAGCTCTAATTTGTTTTTACATAGAGAACATAAAACAAGACATTGATTTAAGCTTCGAGAGACAGAGAAAGGTTAGCAAAAAAAGAGCAAAGATATGCTTGCACTGTAATATGTAGTCATCATCATTAGTCCCATAACCTAGAAGGTCGTTGAGGCACCGTTATTGCAGTTGGTAGTACCAGCTCCTGCCATACAACAACAGTGTGTCTTAGGCCACTACACACCTGACGGAGTCCATCTCTCTCCAGGTGGCAGTTCATTATATTTGTATCTAAATTTCATACATCAAAGCTGACACTGTCTTCAACTAAGGCGAAGGGCGCCGATCTCGTGAAGTTCAGCCGTGTGAATAATACCGTGAAATATGACATGTTTAAGCGTCGTGCCATTCATATAGCTGATGTCCATTACTGGATAATCGGATGGAAGAAAACATACAAAACGAACAAATTAACCAGTCCAAATGAAAAACAACAACACGTTTCCGTGAACTCAAGTGTAAGTCGTCGACTAGTATGAATTCCAGCAAATCCATGGCCTGGCGGCATCTATAATGAACCAAACCAGAAGAGCAATGTAGACCCGCAGTCAGTTATGGCGCCATCTTTGCTGCTCTAATGTAGGAGTAGGCTTCTGAAATTGTTGGATTGCAGATATAGCAGAAATGGCCTACTTTTAGAAATCTCTATGACTCTGGAAAAACAAACTTAAAAACAATATTACCATAAATATAGGGTACGCGTGTTACTCTAAGATTGAATCTAGTCACCAGGTGGCAGAACATGTTGGTTCTTCTTTATTTTGCATGCATGTACACTATCCTTTTGGCTTCTTCTCAAACACAAGAGTAGGGTACAGCGTAGGCTAGTGGTTAAGTGACACGGCTCATAATTCGAAGGTGCTGGGTTTGCTCCCCAATCACAGAACCGGCCATCACCCTGGGGAAGCAAACCCTTAGAAAATGCAGGAGAAAGCAGACCCTTACATAAAAATGGATGGCAAAGTCGGATGCACTTGGCCAACAGGCGCAAAATAAGAACATTATGCAACACACACCACCTTGTGGAATAAAAGAATTAAGTGAAAGGAAAAAAAAACACAAGAGTGTACCAGATTTGTTGTTGAAGTTTGCTGTTCTAGATCCCTTGTGATCAGCATTAAGGTTTGTACCAGCAATTACCAGGACTACCTCTAGGAGGATGAGTTGTTCACTGCTCAGAATTAACTTTATGTATGGAAGGGTTAACTGGAGCAGTATTCTGACCAAACATAACTGTGTTCTCTTGCATTCAAAATCACTAGGTCTAGGGAATTCACTACCAACGCATACCCACTGTCTGTGATTTAGACTTTCCCACTAAACTGTCCGGTCAATAATTATTATACCAAATAAATACAAATATATGAAAACAATTTTTCAGCTTCCACCTGCAGTACGGAAAATTAAACAGTTCCAGCTGTCTACTGTGACCACAAAACTCAGTAATAAAGCCATGGAGGCACTCAGTAACCAGACTATGGAGCGTATACTACAAGCTGAAAGTAGGAACCTGTTCACTTTTGTTTAAATTGTTCTGTTTACATTTAGTTCCTTTTACAAAACTGTTGCTGTTGTTTTTTTTATTAAGATGGTTGAAAACACATTTGTTTGTTTGAACCATCGTACATGTTTGTAATACAGTCGTTGCTGTTGAGAACATTTACTGCATTTCCTTGATTGTAAGTTGTCTATCCTTGCTATCCAGCGGAAGAAAACTAACATCTGGTCAGGCACAACATCAGACATGTTAGTCAGGATCAGGCAAAATATACTGGCCAAGACCCTCACCTCGGCTTCCTAGTAGCCCTCCCTGGAAACGTTTTCATGGCAGTCTGGCTAACTGAGTGAGGTATTGACGTGATCCCAATAGCAGTGAATGACACAATGAAGCCAAGCATATCACAACCTGAAGGACCCTGGTCCATCTTCATCAGCATGCTCGGGATGTGAGGAAAGCTACTGCAACCCACCAGTAAATGTCCTTTACAGGGCTCACAAAAGAGTAAATCTACTCATTGGAAACACCCCCCCCCCCCCCCCCCCCCCCCCCCCCCCCCTGCCATCCAACTTTTAAAGAAATCGTCTCTATAAAGGCACTTGACTGGTGTCCTTCATGAGATCACCCATTGCAGCCCTCCACTCAATGAGGAACCAATGGGGTTGTCAAGTCAAGAATATGATTCTTTCATCAAAGTTTGTACGGCACTAACCAAGAATCATGAGCACCAGACTGGCCATCACTGAAGTTGGAAACACTTTATTTTTGTATGATTCAGTTGGCAACCACATAGACAACCCTCTTTCAGTGCCCTTTGGTACATTTAAATGGTTTTATTTTTTCCTTCCTAAAAGCCCTGGTGTAATTAATGTTGAATGCAATTTCTTTTTATTTCTATAAGTTCCTCATTGAAAGCGAAGCTCCGTTTGCCTTTTATATTCTTATTTTGATATCTTTATCTGTATCTCCTACTTTATCTATATTGCTACGAAGATATATGGAGCATTTCACATCTTGTTGGAGTGTATGTCCCAATACAATCTGATTATCGTTAGTTGTATTTATTCCCATATTTTGTCAGTTTTTTTCTGTATTTTGTGTCAAAGACGAACAAATACCGAGGATTTATACAACAGTGGGGTAAAAGCTAATGGCCAGGAACTCGAAGTGGTCGACCGTTTTAAATATCTGGGTTCGATTGTCAGTGATGAAGGATCAAAATGTGAGGTGTTCGCCAGAATAGCACAGACAATAGCGATTGCGCTGCCTAACAAAACCTGGCAAAACACGGTTAGCCATATGCACAAAGATAAGATTAATGTGTACATTGGTCCTATCAATATTTCTCTATGCTTGTGAGACATGGACATTTGCAGCTGACCTACAGCAAGGTATTTCAGAAGACTTCTTCTAAAAGTTACATACAAAAACCGAGTAACAAATGAGGAATTACGATAAAGAATTACAACAGCCTTTTGAAGACCTCTAGTCAATGGTCAAAAGACACTATCTTAGTATGACCACATATTGAGATAAAATGGTCTTGCAACAAATACGATCATGCACAGAAAGGTGCAAGGCGGACGACAAAGAGGTTGTCCCTAAAAGAGGTGGGAGGACAACATAAAAGAATGGACCAATCTCCAACCAGAGGAGGCACAGGCAGCAGCCACTGACAGAGAATGGTAGCGGGGGAGTGTCATTATATGTGCCCCAACGAGCTCACCAGTTACATGATTACCTGACCTAATTCCGTGTCCCAATTTCTGTGACCTCTCATCGAGTATGCTTATTTTATTCAGGACCTGATTAAAGTTGTGAGACAGAAGAACCAAGTCATCAGCAAATCCAGATCATCAAGTTGTTTTGTCAAATTCCATTTTGTAAACATTGATGTCCTTGTCTTCAGCCAGCAGAAAGTGAAATAGTGATGTCCCTGTTGCACACCCATTCTTTTCTCAAAGGGCTCAGTAAGCTGAGCTTATGTAGAACTCATATCTTCATACACTTTCTTCATTATGTTAGTTAACTTCAGGGGCCTTTATATAACGTCAGTGATTCTCTGTCTAAGCTGTCAAATGCCTTTTTAATAGTTCACCAATCCGATATATAAAGTGAGGAGTTCCATTACACACTTTATTCAACTATTATTCTTAGTGACAGGTTGCAACCTCTGCTGAAGTGAAATCATAACCTACAACAGTCAGGTTTCACCATCTGTGGCTCCACTATTGATGCCATCCTTGCACATCTCCTTGCTGAAGTGCACAGTGAATTCTTCTTCTTCGTACGCTGCACAGTGAATTCAATCACCCTCTCCACATTGCTTATGTTTACTTCAGGGCCACCTTTGACTCTGTGGAAGAGATTGCGATTTGTGGGAGTCCGTAACACCTTGATGGGGTTAACAGAGGAGCTTAACATCAGTGCAAGATTTTGCCTCTGCCTGTATCTGATAGATTCTCAACATCGTCTCATGTCCACCATTGATGTGTTCCACACCATTACTGTTTAGCCGTGCTATGGATTGGATCCTTGCACATATGGAAATGCGCAATCCAGCAGTCTCTGTTGAAACCTTGCATTTGACCGACTTTGATTACGCAGGCAAAGTTCTCATGCCAAGTTCAGACTCATTTCTAAGGTTGACGTCTGACAGCGTTCGAAGAAGAAGAAGAAGAACACTCATGTCTGGACTGGTCCCCTGGATCACTTAGAACAGTCAGCTTCACATTTGGAACTGAACATTTCCTCTGCGAAGATCACAATTTTAAGTTTTGGAAGGTGGGTCCGTCTGCGGAAATCATATCAATCCCACCGTTGACATCATTAAATGAGCAGCAGACTGACTTTTGATGCACTCAGTGACCCTGAAATGACTCAGAGTATCCACCTTGCGGCATCATCATGAACTCTCTGCACAGAGTCTGGTCCCAGCAAGGAGCAAGGACTCTCCTTTGAAATGACTCTGAGACCTGGATGGTCTTACAGATTGATTGTACCTGGGCGGTCTTACAGGGTGATTGGACCTGGACGGTCTTACAGGGTGATTGGACCTGGATGGTCTTACAGGTTGATTGGATCTGGACAGTCTTACAGGGTGATTGAACCTGGACAGTCTTACAGGGGGATTGGATCTGGACAGTCTTACAGGGTGATTGAACCTGGACAGTCTTACAGGGTGATTGGATCTGGACAGTCTTACAGGTTGATTGAACCTGGACAGTCTTACAGGCTGATTGAACCTGGACAGTCTTACAGGTTGATTGAACCTGGACAGTTCTACAGGGTTATTGGAAAGGGCAGTCTTACAGGGTGATTGGATCTGGATGGTCTTACAGGGTGATTGGACCTGGATGGTCTTACAGGGTGATTGGATCTGGACAGTCTTACATGGTGATTGAACCTGGACAGTCTTACAGGGGGATTGGATCTGGACAGTCTTACAGGGTGATTGAACCTGGACAGTCTTACAGGGCGATTGGATCTGGATGGTCTTACAGGGTGATTGGACCTGGATGGTCTTAAACGGTGATTGGACCTGGACAGTCTTACAGGGTGATTGGACCTGGATGGTCTTAAACGGTGATTAGACCTGGACAGTCTTACAGGGTGATTGGACCTGGATGGTCTTAAACGGTGATTGGACCTGGACATTCTTACAGGGTGATTGGACCTGAATGGTCTTACAGGGTGATTGGACCTGGAGGGTCATCAGGGCGATAGGCGACTCGAGGGATTCTACTTCCAAAACAAATGTCATATCTATTGAGTTTGCTGACAAGACCTAGTCACTAACATCAAGGTCTCCTGACTGACACAACTTGAGAGCATTAATTCAACACAGCATTGGTGCTGCCTCTCTTTCTTTGGTCATATTATCCACCTCAGTGTGGAGTGCCAGATGCCTTAGCAACATTGCTAATATGATAGCCAAGATAGGATGCACTGTCCTCTTTCCTGGCCACCAATTGTATGTTGGTTAGACTGAGCTCTCCTAAGTTTTAGACATGAAACCAAAGGTTCCAGACACGCTCTGGGTCACTCTCCTCTACGACTGATTCTGGTTATCGGGATGTGGCGAATGCTCGTGGCTCTTTTTCTCCAGGTTTGATCAGTGCCATTATGGCTCCTTCCTAATCACAATGGGTGTTTACTACAGGGCCAATGCATCAATGAGTATTTTGAAATTGAGATTTGTCTTCTGCACTCTGGGAGTTAGCACTCAAGTTACCAGGACTACCTAGAATTTTGACGTTGTTCTTCACCAGGCACAACAGTCTTTGGGTATGAAAGGTTATGCTATACAAGGTCTAGAATCAGGAAAAGGGGACCAACATAGGAGAGTCCTCTGCCCACAACACCAACACATCACAGAATTTGTCCCAGATCTGAAAACCAAATGGATTAACTCAGTATTGGAAGCTTTTATTTTGGTCAAATCAGAAGGAAGAGTAACTTCAAAAGATGGACAAAGTACAGCCTTGCAGATTACACCAGCAAGGCAAGAGACATAGGACATTGGAGATCCATTTGCAGCCGACCTGATTTGGTTTACAGCTGCTTTATTCAGTATTCTCATCTAACTTTCAAATGAGATCATTCATGGATCTGCCACTCTGTCCTTCCCAGGCTAATTGGGTCCGCATTGTATCAATGAATGCAATACATGAAGTATTTTTAGTGTTCTCTACCCAAACGTAAGTTTAGTTTTGTGTCCAGTTGTGCTAGGCAGAATCGACAGGGCAGCAATTTGAGCAAAGCCATAAGTGTTCACTCACTTTTAAGATATGAAAAGGGCATTGATACTGATAATGTTCCTGTAGCTCATTAGTTGTACACACTCCTTATCCATCCATATTCCAAACTCCTGCAGTCTGTATTTCTGAACTGTGTCATCATATAACAGACAGCCATTTATGTGCTGTACAAAACTATAAATATACTTTCTTATCCCATTAACAAAACTTGTAATATACTGTTACGTCTTTACAGAAGCAGCCTCAGTTGGTCATGTGGACCATCACAGAATAAAGCTCCTGGCAACCCTCACTACCTTATTTGGACAACAATCAAAAAAAAGTAAGAACTATGATATGAATAAAACATGAATTTGGACAACCACCAAAATGTAGCAGTTTATGATTTTTCAATTACATTAGAGATTTAATCGGTGATTACAAATGTACTTTCTAATGTGGCAATTGTAATTACTTAGTCCTTTTAACTTTCATTGTAATATAGGATTGCTACTGTCTTTTTGAGCTTAATCATGAAGCTCTGATATCTTCATTTCTGCTGTTCTATTCCAGGTGCTCTTTGATACTTTTTTTCCTTTGTGGGTTCCAATCCAGAGAAAACCTGGTTATACTGCAGTTTCTTTCACTAATATTATGTATAAAGCTGTATAATCATACATGAACAAAACAATGGCTGTCCGTCTATCAAAGATAGTCTATGTGGAAAGATGTTCTTAAAGTTTCACCTAATTGGGTGAAGTAATTTTCACAATATTCACATTTTACTGAAGGCAATGTAAAGAAGTTGAAAATTAGAATTTAAAAAAAAAAAAATCACCTTTCGACATGTTTTAACAAAGAACATGTGCAGTACACACATAATCTTCCATAACTACAGACTTCAATGAAGGCACCTCTGGTATAAAAAGTATTTCAAAGTTTTTAACACGTGAACTTTTGTACACAAATTATCATTTTGATCAAGGACATGTTTAGGAAATGATACATCGAATCACTAAGTGAAGGATGTAGGTCACTTTTAATGATCTAGTGTTCACTACTTTTCTAAAAGAACTTGTACAATATTCTTTTTTTTAAAAAATTTGTTCCTCTTTCTGTTTTGTTCGTTCTCAATCATTCCACTACCAAGCCCTGAAATGGGCTTTGTAAGTAGCAGGATGTTGTTCGGAGAACTGAATGCGATGTCATAGTTTACAGTTTGACTGCGATATTTGCACCTACCGGTCCAACACATCAGACTTCAACAGGAATTTTTGAGTAATGGGTTAGTCTACCCATTTTGATCTCTTCTCCTTAGCCAGTCTGCTCTGTTGCATCCTCTTGTCCAGGATCACCGCATGGAGGCGTAGAAGGGTCTAGGCATCTCCTTGTCACTGATGCTTGCAGTCAGTGATGGGTCGCTGACTGCTGCAGCTTATGCACTGCTCAGCATCTTGATCCCTTATATTTGTTTGATTTACTTGGGGCTGATGCAGCACATGCTTTTGCTGTCCTGGGAGGTTGACAATTATTGAACTCAGAAATCTTGTAACTGTTACTGCATAGATTTGACCTAGTATACATTCTGTATTATTGCATAGACATGTCAAAATAGTTGATATTTCAGATCTTTTTATGAGATCCTTGGTCAATGACCACAAAGCAATAGGTGACCATAACACACACCTCATGGTATCTTTTAGGGCAGCAACAAACTTCACCTAATCCTTCTTTTCACCAAACATGAGGTGTATATCTCCACTTGGAATGGTCTGCAGCTTCATCTCCCCAGGATGACAAACTTATGTTCAGGACCTTCATATCACGCTTACACACACCTTTGAACTTCAGCTGTGGTCGTCCAACTGCTCTCTTGCCATTTGTCAACTGTCCATAGGGGGTCAACTGTCCACAGAGGATATCTTTGGGAATTTGACCATCTTCCATGTGATGAACATGACCACGCCATCGTAGTCTTCACTGCCTCAGGAGAGTGTACATGCTTGGAGACTGGTACGAGAGTGCACCTCTGCATTTGTCACTCTGTCCCTCTATGTAATTCCAAGAATGGATCGCAGACGTCGTAGATGGATCATGTTAAACCTGTGCTTTTGTTTGGCATAGTTTGCTCAAGTTTCGCTACTATATAGGCTTGTGTTAATGACACATGCATTGTAAGCCATGGCCTTGGGTTTTAATTGTTTCTGGTTTTCTCAAACACATGTTGTAAGGCAAGTAAATGTAGCAGCAGCTTTGCCAATGTCTTTTTCTGGATTTAGAGAAAGCTTCTAATTAATGAGGCCGGTGAGTTTAACGAGCATAGTCTGTAAATTGTTAGAGTCAATAATCAAAGAAAACATTGTAATGCATTTAGACAAATTTAATTTAATTAGAAATGGTCAGCATGGGTTTACTATAAGGAGATCATGCTTAACAAATCTATTAGAATTCATGGAGGGGGTTACTAAAATCATAGATAAAGGGGAGCCAGTGGACGTTATTTATCTAGACTTTGCAAAGGCCTTTGATAGAGTACCTCATCAAAGATTATTTTGAAAGTTAAAATCACATGGAATAGGTGGGGAAGTTGCCAAATGGATTGAAAATTGGTTAACGGGAAGAAGGCAGAGGGTGGGCATAAATAAGGAGTACTCTGAGTGGTGTGAAGTGAAAAGTGGTGTGCCACAGGGCTCGGTTTTGGGACCAATTTTGTTCTTGATATATATAAATGATTTGGACATTGATATGGGATCCATGATTGAAAAATTTGCTGATGACACAAAACTATGCAGTAGTGTCTCATCTAAAGTGGAAGTGGATATATTGATGTAAGATTTAGATAAAATTCGAGAATGGTCTGTAAGCTGGCAAATGGAGTTTAATGTAGATAAATGTACAGTCATCCACATGGGTAGATCCAATATGGAACATAATTACAGAATGGGAGAAAACAATATTAGAAAGATAGATAAGGAAAGGGACCTAGGGGTTATAATAGATCATACAGGAAAGGTGAGTGAGCAAGTTGATAGCAGTGAAAAAGGCAAATGCAATGTTAGGTATAATAAAAAGAAATATTAAACATAGGAGCAAGGAAGTGATCGTCAAACTGTATAAAGCTTTAGTTAGACCTAGATTGGAGTACCGTGTACAGGTGTGGAGTCCTTATCATAGAGGGGATATAAACATGCTGGAAAGAATACAAAAAAGAGCGACAAAGATGATAGTGGGATTCCAGAATTACAGTTATGAGGAACGGCTCATAAAAACTGGCCTACAGTTTCTCGAAGAGAGAAGAATTTGTGTGACTTAATACAGGCTTATAAGATGATCAGAGGAATGGATAAATTAGACTATAACAAGTTTTTTAAAATACAGCCACCCACAATGAAACGAGGGCATAGCTACAAGCTGACTAAAGAGAGGTCCAGATTAGATATTAGGAAATATTTTTTTAGTCAGAGAGTGGTGTCTGCTTGGAATGCATTGCCAGGGGAGGTAGTGGAGGCAGTGACAGTTAATGCATTTAAGAATAGATTGGATGCGCATATCTTTTGGAGTAAGGTGATGTAAATGTAACTGGTTGTATACAGACTCCGCAGGGTCTTCTAAACCAGTTTAAAGACATTAAGTTAAGGTACCCCAGGTATGTGAATTGGTGCACAACTGCCAGTTGATAATTATCAATGCTAAGAGTTTGTGTAACATCTATTTCCTGTCCCAGCTCATTTGTGTTGTTGAGACTTATTGTGAGACCAAACTCTTTGAACGCCTGGAAGAAGTGATCTATCAAGGTTTGCTTCTTAGAATATCACTGATATAATTCCAGCATCAATCGGTTCTAATGCTATGCATACCTTTTTGATTGCTCTGGGAAATCAATGCTTGGTTCGTTATGGTGGTTTTCATCCATACATTTCTATCAATTTTTTTTTGGACAGATTGTGTGGAACCATAACAGTTTGGACATTTATTTTTGTGTCACTCACTAGCCCTTGGTACCTCACAAAAGTACAAATCTTAGTTATGTGAATGATGTATTATTGAACAGCCATATAAATATATTTGTTATTTCAGATCTACAGGACTACATCTTCAGTGATCTGCGTAGTCGCCAAGACCTGGCATTTTCTTGGCTGTACCAAGAGTATGCATTCTGTCAGGGTTACAGTACCAACCATGTTGGTAGCAGCACACAGTCTGGGCTCAGTAGTTACGATGAGTGCCTTACCAAGTTGTTGGTTGGCCTTCTGGCAATGGATGATCACCATGGGGACAGGTGAACTTTTGTCAGACATGTATTGCTATCTGTATGTGTGCTGTTGTGTGTGTGTTCTTGGTGTTAACCTGTGTTCTTGTCTGTGCGTGTGTGTGTGTGAATATGGTATTAACCTGTGTTCTTATATATGTGTGTGCTGTAAGTCTTGTATGTGTAGTCAGTGTGTTAACCTGTGTTCTTGAATTGTATGTATAATCAGTGTGTTAATCTGTGTTCTTGTATGTGCAGTCAGTGTGTTAACTTGTGTGTCTCCATTTTGCTCCTCCTCATGAAGTATAAGTCTACCAGTTTGATGCCTTGCAGAACTCAAGAATGTGTGTGCACTTTCAGTGTGAGTTTCTGTAGTAATTTGTTTCACATGTCCAGATTCCTAACTCCATACAATGTTAGTCGGCTATGGTTTAAAAAAAACTGCATTTCATAGTTTTGTGTTTTGTATTTTGCTGTCTTTTCCATTTCAATCCTAATGAAGCAAGGGGGTAACACTGTGGATGGCTCCGTACAGGGAGCCTGTAACAAAGCACATTGTATGCTCTTGTGCTGATTTCTGTAGCAATTTGTTTAGGTTGCTAGCCCCATGCACAACTCTCTTTAATAATCTTTTACTGCATGTATGAATGTGTAGTAATCTTATTCTTTCCTCCTCAGTAAGGGATCCAAGATCTACATGACTGTACCTTCATCTTATTATGTTTAATAACATCATGTAGGATGTCTTAGTTTGTTTAAATAGTATCCATTGTTGAGATGAAAAGGATGAGAAGTAAAATGGCCTTGCCTGACTGGCTACGCTCTCGACTTGCTCCAGTGTTTGTATCATTTTCTGAAGTTTGCTAGCTCCTATTCAGATTATAATTCAGAACTCCTTCACCAGGTGGTATCAAGGGCTTTAATCTGTGGAATTCATGTGCTTTCGTTTTATCCTGTTGTCATGCTACATCTTGCTGCGGCTGTGTCTGGCTTAAACCGTTAGAAAACAGTTGAATATGGCGTTGAACGTTCACCACAGAATTCAACCCAGGTTGTAACTACACAAGGGCCTTCCTACGTGGACTGAAACTGTCTACCTCCTGCCCCCTCCATCAGAGGTTACAGCATACCTCTCCCAAACTCGTATTCTTAGCACAGCAAATATCATGCAGACCCGAAAATGGACACAAAAAGAAGCCACGGTGGCAGAACGCGAAGAAATAGGGAGTCAGACACAGACCGACAAGGAAAGCCGACACAAACAATGGTTCAACACACACTCCTCGCTGCCCTCATCCCGAGGCTGTGGGGTACTGGGCTCCACCTGGGGAGTCTGTAGGGATTTCGGTCAACACACTACGCACAAACAATCCTCAGTAGTTGGACATTGTCGTGGTTGATCGTCGCAACGCACATTTGATGCCTAAGTGAACATTATTATTATTATAACACCATGTCTGAGGTCCTAGTTTGTTTAATAACACCATGTCTGAGGTCCTAGTTTGTTTAATAACACCATGTCTGAGGTCCTAGTTTGTTTAATAACACCATGTCTGAGGTCCTAGTTTGTTTAATAACACCATGTCTGAGGTCCTAGTTTGTTTAATAATACCATGTCTGAGGTCCTAGTTTGTTTAATAACACCATGTCTGAGGTCCTAGTTTGTTTAATAACACCATGTTTGAGATCCTAGTTTGTTTAATAACACCATGTCTGAGGTCCTAGTTTGTTTAATAACACCATGTCTGAGGTCCTAGTTTGTTTAATAACACCATGTCTGAGGTCCTAGTTTGTTTAATAACACCATGTCTGAGGTCCTAGTTTGTTTAATAACACCATGTCTGAGGTCCTAGTTTGTTTAATAACACCATGTCTGAGGTCCTAGTTTGTTTAATAATACCATGTCTGAGGTCCTAGTTTGTTTAATAACACCATGTCTGAGGTCCTAGTTTGTTTAATAACACCATGTTTGAGATCCTAGTTTGTTTAATAACACCATGTCTGAGGTCCTAGTTTGTTTAATAACACCATGTCTGAGGTCCTAGTTTGTTTAATAACACCATGTCTGAGGTCCTAGTTTGTTTAATAACACCATGTCTGAGGTCCTAGTTTGTGTAATAACACCATGTCTGAGGTCCTAGTTTGTTTAATAACATCATGTCTGAGGTCCTAGTTTGTTTAATAACACCATGTCTGAGGTCCAAGTTTATTTATTGACATGTCTTAGGTCCTAGTTTATTTATTGACATCATGTCGTAGGTCCTAGTTTGTTTATTGACTTCATGTCTTAGGTCCTAGTTTGTTTAATCTTAATCAACCCGTATAAACATATTTGTCACTTCATCTGCCAACACATTATTTTTAGCATGTCACGTTTTACTATGGTTGTTGACTTTGAGAGCCTGTAACATTTTTGCGTTTTGTCTATAGTTATGATTTTGTTGTGTGTAGAAACATTAAAAAACATAAAGAACTTGTTGGTGTTACAGTTTTTGTTGTGTGTGTGTTAGTTTCTGAGATACAAGAAGATGAAGGTGAAAATGTATAAAGCACAAACGTTTAGACTCACTGATTAGGGTGTGTCACTCCTCAATAAATCCATTGAAAGCACTGATAGTGTTATGAACACAATCTGAATATCTGTTACTTTACACTAAAAACGTATTTATTTCTGTTACTTAAACAAACTAAACCGATCATTCTCACAAAGATCTTTTGCAACAACTAAACTTCACCATTATCAATAATGGATTGGCTCCAATTTGCGTAAAGACGATAATAAAGTGTTTCGAACTTATTTTAATCCAACACAAAAGGCTTTCTGCTGGTCAACCATGTGTAGAAGGATGTGACATATTCATCATAATAAACACTTGATTTGAGTCGATGTCCGGTTTAGTCATATTTTAAAAAAGATGCTGTGCTGCGTCGGGTCTCAATAATGGCTTGAAAAGTGGAAGGCGAGCACTATCGATTCAGGGTTGTTCAACGTTAATGACATCCTATCCGAGGTTGTAGACAGTAAACTGTTGATTCTCGAAAAAATGCACAGAGATACTGCTGCATCGCGCCATAGTTTCATTTCAGTTGAAAATGTGAATATGCAAATCTTCTCTATTGTGTACAAACATCAGTATTTTATTTCACACTTGATAGAAAATAAATTTAGAGGTACACCAGAGTTTAAACCTGTGTCCTGCTCATTAGGAGGCAACTATTCTAACCATTTGACCATCCACTTATTTTTGCTTGTGAATGAGCAAATGATAATTTTATTTCCTTCCAGTTTGCTGCACCGTCTGATCCTGGAAGCTCCGGTTATCACAAACAATGCCATTACTGTGGTCAAGAAATTCTGTGCTATACCTGTGAGTGTGTTTTTATGTTGATCTGTGTGCCTCTTGAACTTTGCTCTTCTACAGTAATATGGGAACTGATCAGAGATAACAAATAAATAAGCAAAACCAAATACGGTCTCCAAGATCTGGACATAGAGAGCAATATTGAGAAGCCTGTGAACAGCTGCTGAAGGACAAGCTTCTTATATGGATCCTTGGAACCCTTACTGGGAAGGAAAGGCTTCAAATGTGGATTCTGGGACCCCTTACTGGGAAGGAAAGGCTTCAAATGTGGATCCTGGGACCCCTTACTGGGAAGGAACAGCTTGCCATGTTGTTTCTGGGACTCCTTACTGGGGAGGAAAGGCTTCCCATGTGGATCCTGGGACCCCTTACTGGGGAGAAAAGGGTCCCCATGTGGGCCATGGGACCCCTTACTGGGAAGGAAAGGCTCCCCTTGTGGATCCTGGGACCCCTTACAGAAGGAAAGGCTCCCCATGTGGGCCATGGGACCCCTTACTGGGGAGAAAAGAGTCCTCATGTGGATTCTGGGATTCCTGACAGGGAAGAAAGAATAAAATCACTCCACTATACTATGCATGTCATAGCAGTTGACTAAGCAAGGTTGTATATGGAACTGGCATCCTCCTAATGTAAAATAAATTGCTACAGAAATCACTTCTACAATAACACATTAAGGCTTTGATATAGGCTTATTGTAAGAAGGTCAACCATAGAGGTCATAATCTTATTGAAGTGGCAACAGACATATAAGGGGAAAGGATACTGCCGAAGACTGATGTTATGGACCGAAAGGTGCAAATATCGCAGTCAAGTTGTAAACTAGCAACACAGCGCATTCCATTCTCCGGACTACATCCTGCTACTTGCAAAGCCCTGTTCAGGGCTGGGTAGTTGGAGATTGAGAATGAACGCAGAAGAAGGAAAAGGATAGGAAATATTTGTATTCTGCTTTCCTGCATCCAAAATACAAATGTAAAATAGAGATATGAAATGTATGTCTAACAGAACAGTTTCCATTGCTACTTGTGTCCAGAAATTTTAGTTAATGCTGTACCAGCGTAGAGTATGCTGCTCGATCTGGGGTATATAAGGGTACGGCTCAGTTACAGCAAGGGGAACAAACAAATAAACCCCACATTGTGTTCACACGGAATTCATCAGGGGGAAAGAAAAAAGAAAAACACCCAACAAATCACATCATCAATAATGAGAAAGGATTCTTCTTCATTCTTCATCGTAAGCAGTCAGACATCAACCTTTATTTTTTCAAAAAAAGCAGCGGTCATCCTGAGACACTGGCATAGAGCTTGTCTAGTGTTGCCAATGGTGATGGCCACATCTACTCTCTCTGATCCCCATATGTCGGACAGTTTTGCAGCAAATGCTCAGCGGTCATTTTCCCGGTACCACACGGGCATTCGTCAGTGCCACCTATCTTCAATTTGTTGAATAGGTGGTACCTCAGTCTATTGTGGCCAGTGCGAAGTCTGAAGACCACGACCTGCTCTCTTCTGTTCAACTGGTAATAGTCATCGTTTTTGGTGTAGCCAGTATGTTCGGTTTCCCATTTGGTCATGTATCTAGCTCTAATAAGCCGTTTTGACTCTTCGTATGTCATACTAGTATCTGGTTGTGGTAGTCTTGCACCTTCTTTTGCCAGTCTGTCTGCCTCCTCGTTGCCTTGGATGTTGCAGTGGGATGGAACCCACTGTACCACTACCCTTTTTGGTGCGGACTGCTGGCATAGTTGACAGAGTACTGCTCTTAAATCATTAAGTTCAGTATTTTTCTGGCTTTTTAGCGCTGTGACTACGGCCAAAGCATCTGTAAGCAGGACTATATGGCTTTCATTCCTTTTACCTGTCACCATTTCTTCCACTGCCGCCCTCAGTGCCTCTGCCTCCGCTCTGAAATTGCTTGTGTATTTTCCAGTAGCGAATGAGAGTGTTATTTTTCTGCCATTTGGTAGGTTCAGAAATGCTCCTGCCCCTCCGTTCTGTGTTGTGTTTGTTACAGAACCGTCGGTGTATGCATGGGTCCAGTCCATGCTTGGGTAGTTTTTCGATATAAAGCTTAGGGTAGTATCTCTCCTTTCTTTTTCAGTCTGGCAGTTTTTGTTTCCAATACCTGGTATGTTTTCTACCACCTCTGGAAATATATACTGCCTCCAGGTAGGTTTTCGTACAGTAGGGATGGGCTTTGGAGCTGTTAGTGTGTTCATGGGGTCTTTGTGCATCTTTGTATTGGCTATTTCTGCAAAGTTTCTCCGCTTTAGTTTCCCATTTCCGAAATTGTTTAGTCTCTGGTGCATTGGATGGTCAGTCAGTCTTCTGAGTTTCTCTGATTGCTGCTGGGCTCTGCAGTCTCTTCTGTCGGTCATGGATTGCAGTTTTGTAATCTTTTCAAGTTCTACAATTGGCGTTGACTTCATGCCTCCTGTTATAACTCTCATGGCTTGGTTTTGGAGTTTGCTAATTTTATCGAAGTTCGCCTTTGCTGCTGTTGTCCATGCCGCAATGCCATACTCGAGAACTGGTCTCACTCTCCCAGTATACAGTTTCTTTAGTATACTTTCGTCTGCTCCCCAGCTTGTGCGTGCCAGCAAGTTTCCTCATGATTGCCATTCTTTCTCTGGCTCTCATTCGGTTTCTCTCGATCTGACTTTTTCATGTCATGCGCTGATCAAATGTGACTCCCAGGTAGTTTGGGTTGTTGTTTGGCTGCAGGTATTTGCCGTTAAGACTTAATTTGGTGTTTTGGGGTTTGTTTGATAGCGAGAATATTGTGCATGTCGTATTTTCCTCGTTTATTTTGACCAGCCATGAGTTCGCCCACTCTTCCAGCGATGTTAGGGCCTGCTGCATCCGATTTCTTGCTATGGTTAGATTCTTTTCAGAGGTCCACATAGCCAGATCGTCTGCAAACATTTAGCTATGGACTCTTCTTGGTATATTCTCTGTTATGTTATTTATATACACCAGGAAGAGTGTGGGTGACAGTACTCCCCCTTGGGGTACTCCCTGCTCAAGTGTCACCTTTTTGCTCATCTGCCCTTGTACTTGAACTCTGGCCGTTCTGTTTTTGAGGTAGTGACTAATCCATTTGTACATTTTCCCACAAACTTCACTTCTTCTTAGCTTGACTCAAAGTCCCTCTTTCCAGACTTTGTCAAATTTCTTTTCTAGGTCCACCCAAACCGCTACTGTGTGTTTTTTGTTCCTGGTAGGCATCTTCTATTTCCTGGGCTATGAGGATGACCTGATCCTCGGTGGATCTGTGCTGTCTAAAGCCTGCTTGCTGTGGAATTAGTATGTGCTTTTCTTCCAGATGCCACATCAGTCTGGTATTTATCATACGTTCCGTCAGTTTGCCTACGCAGCTCAGCAGGCTGATAGGCCTGTGTCCATTTGGATCTGTTTTGTCTTTTCCTTTCTTTGGTACTGGTACAAGTACTGCGTCTTTCCATGCCTGGGGTACAATACCCTTTTTCCAGCTTTGGTTCAGGACTGATAGTAGTTTCCTCTTTGCTGTTTGGCCCAGCCCCATCAGCATTTCGTTTGTTATCCCGTCTTTTCCGGGATATTTCCTTTTCTGTAATGTTCTCATGGCCTCTTCCATTTCATTCATTGAGAAAGGATTCAACAATGGATATAATACCTAAAGCTGCAGACATAAACCATAAAGTGGCCAAGAATGTGTTGATCATGGTATGCCATATAGATCAAAGTAGTCCTAATTGACCACAGCTTAGTTGCTGCACTCACCTCAAGGTAATAAAGATGAACAATTAAAGATGCAGCAGCGTGTTTTTTCATTTGCCATAGTGTTACAGAGACCCAAAAGAGGTGCATAGAATAGTAACACTGTAACCTGCAATGCATATCATAAGAGGAGAGTTGAGGCTTGAGGCTGGCTACCCCATCCTGTAGAAACGTTAAGCCAGAAACACTTTAGTTAATACAAACATGTCAACATTTGTTAACTTGGCATGTATTTGTTACAGACCAAAGCTTCACAGGGAGCTCAAAAGAATTTTGATTGATGATGTGTTTCAGTGTAATAGTTAACCTTCTGATTCCCAATTGACAAAATTACGTCTATTTCCTGTATCCACATAATTTTTCAGCAAATCATGCCCTGACGTAGTTGTTGATTTTGAGAACCTCTAATTTGTTTGAACATTTTTGTTTGGGAGTGTGTGTGTCTAGAGACATATATTAATAAAGAACGTGTTGGTGTTATTGTGTGTACATTAGTTTCTGAGATACTGATAATAGTTATGGAAAAAAACAAAAACAATCACAGAAACATATATTGATAATACGATTGATGTTGACCGTAATGGCTACGTCTGTCACTTTGACTATAAACGTAATTATTGTATCTACATAAACAATCTAAATAGATCTACTTTTTAAAAATCCGTTGCAGACACTTAACTCCCCCATTCTCAATTCTGGGTGAATCTTCAAATCCAAGCGAAAAACAAGAAATCCTTTTCAAATCTAAAACAAATTTCACAATTGCCATTTTTTTCGGTGCATGACGGAAGCTGGAATTCTCTACTACCAAAAGAATGGTACGTTCAGCCGTTACTATAGGATTAACCCAGTAGTTTAATATCATAAAGCGATGACCCTAGAGCTGGCGGCGCGCAACGCTAGTGGAACTGGGCCAAGCTGTCGTACGTGATCTCACGGCGTTGGGCCGGGAAAGGTTAATGGGTTGATGTTGTAATTGTCAACGGATTATTATTTGATTCGTTGCTTGCTTTTCAAACAGAAACACACAGAAGCAGGCATGAAGACCCTGACACAGCTGATACACAATCGACCTGCTCTGAGGTCCAAGATATTGGACTTGCTCTTGGAGTTCACCAGCACGGATACATCTGAGGTAACTTGTCTTGACCTGGTCATTGCTTGCACCATTAACTTAAAGATAGTAGTCTCACTGTCTTCTGGTATCATCATTGCCAACCACTGAAGGAGTTTGTATCAAAGAATGCACATGCTCTTGCAGTATGTGTCACTCTGTTTTATATGTTTGCCAATGCCAACACAACCCTCTGTTGTTGCCACTTTTGACATGTACATTAGAGTACAGGTGTACTAATCTGTCCAAGGCCGGCAAGTTGTGGTTTTTTTCATGGTATGACCACTTTTCACAGTCAACTCAGCTGTGAATGGGTACCTAACCATGTCATGGGAAAATTTTGTAGCCAATGCGAGAGCTACAGTTCATGCTCTGTCGTTAGCACTTCAGCAATGAAATCGGTTCTATGAGCATTTGTCCATTTCTCCAGTAAGAGGCACTGGGATGCTCGCAGGGTGCTTCCTTTTTTTGTCATAAAATGTTAGTAACCAATGAAGTTCTTCCTGTTGTAGACATTTATTTTATTTTTATTGTTGTCATGGTACATATAATCATCTTCCCCTTCTTCATAATCGCATCTTGTCTATCTTCAGTCCACTTATGTCGTTAGACTTCGTGGGGAGTTGTGACCTCCTTTGTTTCAAATTTTTTTGGCAGGTGAACATCCACTGGTGACTTGCCAGGTCATTTCCAACATCTGTTAGCCCCTGGGATATACGATCGTCTATTTTTGAGACTGGTGAAAGCGTAAATGAGCAAGATAGCCTGTCAGGCGCCATCTAAGCCGCTCCGCTAACCACATAACCAAGACCTGAAGTTATAGCCACATAGTAACATTTTTTGTGACATATTCTCTGTGGGGCGAATATCCCTAGAATAATTTGAGTAGATTTTTAACTTGCATTTTGCCCGATCAGCAGCCTACTCTTTTCGATTTCAAACTGCTACAATATTTTTAACGTGTGCGCCACTGCACACAGGTGTCTGCTCTCGCTACTCAGAGATCAGGGGAAATATTTACTGGATGATCCACGTGAAAAAATCCTGGTCTCCAGCACCCAAGGCGAACACCTTACATCGAGACCACTGGGTCCCCCTAATCATAAAATTGGCAGCCTGTCTCAGGTTTCTCTGGACACCATAGAGTTTATCATTCAGTTAGGTCAGTCTCATGGAGTGGACAAGCTGAAAAAAAACATGTTGTACTGTTTGCCCATTCACACCACACAGGCATTTAATAAGACAATAGATGGAGTAGAGAATTTACAAGACCTGTATCAACTGAATTTATCCCTTTTCAGGCCGCTGAACCAGTGAGAAACCTAAGATGGAAATATATTGGACATACAGCAATGAGTGGTACCCATGATAAAAAAAATGGAACCACTAAAGAGAGTTGTGTTTATAGTTGGCAACCTATAAAAGTAAAAAAAAAAGTATTGCCATTCTTCTTCTTTGCATTCATGATATTTTGGTCATGCTATATCTGCAGACCAGTTACCGGGATGAAGTCTGTAGTCTTCACCAGGTCGGAGCTTCTGCCCCACAGCTTTTGTCTCAACTCTGCACCTTCTGACCAGGTCTGGTATCTCATTTCCCTATAGTGTGGGCATTCCTGTAGAATGTGTTCAGGATTCTGGCCTCCTGTTCCATGTGGACATACATTGGTGTATATACTGATTTCTTATGATGTTCTTGATCTCATCTCTCTGTATGGTACTCAATGATTAAATTGTGCCTTTTTGCTGCCATCTTTTGCTAGAGCGTCAGCTCTTGTTTCCTGTAATTCTGCAATGGGAGGGTAGCCACTGGAGCGCTATTTTTGAGGATCTCTGTAGTTTTCAGTATTGCCATTATAATCAGCCACTACAATAGTTCGTGTATATGCTTTATGTAAAGCGACCAGATGCAGTAAACATCTATGCTTCACATTGGAATGGAAAGGTAAATGGTACAGCAGTGAAACTGTTCTGGTCAGTGACCATTTCAAGCACTGTCAAAGAACCCACAGGAAAAAAAAAGATACGGCTAAAAGGGACTGAGCTAAAGTCCCTGGTTTGTGACATTTTCCAGTGTACACAGCTGTAAATGGACACCTGACTTGTAAAGGCAGTGCAGAATTGAACTCATGATTGGTTCTCTAACATTATCTTCCTGACAGCAGTTTCTGATTTGGGATTACTATACCATGATAGTACTAAAGAATTGACGATACACCCTAATGTAGAAGAATCACCAACTTAAGACATTACATACCCCATAAGGGGGTTGAACAATAGCTCTAAAAACAAAACACAATATGTGAGAATATGAATAAAAAAAGGTTTGAATAATTTGTCTTCCTGCGGATCAGGAACAAAAATACAACACCCAAACAAAGATGGAAGGGACAGAAAGGTGAATGGAACATTTGGTCACTCCAAGAAACCAAGGGGTTTGGTTGATCTGTTGCGTTGTACCAGGTTGCCAACAGTGTCTTTAAGATCATTTCACTAGAGTATACCTGTATGTATACAAGGCTATGATTGCTCACTGAGATTTGTCGTTGTTTCCAAAGGCCTTGTATCCAACTTCTTCACTCTTTGACAGATTTTCTCTGGTACTGGGTTGTAATGGTTCTTCTTATAGCCTGAATCATACTGAAGAAGGTGGACCTGAGTCTTTCTTGCTGTAGTGCAATACAAGGCTTCTCAGCAGACTCACCATACATGAATCACAATGTCAATCACCAGGTTGCTGTAGCACAGCCTGTTTCTAAGTAAATAATGTGGACAAGAGGTAAGGTTTTAGTCACTATTTTGTACCTGACCTTGATGCCAACCTTGGTACCTTATTCACTGACATAGAGATAAGTCATGCCATTTCATCTCCAGGTTCGAAATGTTGCCATTAAATCAGCTCAGAGCCTTCATGCCAGTGGTAGGATGCAGTCAGAGATTGAGAAATTTGCCAATATTCAGCTCAAGAAACTGCTGCAACCAAAGCCACCATCACCAGCTGTTAAACAAGAAGGTTAGTGGACTGTTTCAGCACAAATATTTAAACAAAAAAACTACACCATTTAGTCTGTTACACACAAATATAGAAAACATTGTTTATATATATATACACACACACACACACACACATACATACATACATACATACACAAAAAAATGTTAGTTTTATCCATTGCTTGGAATCTGTCATGAGGATCTATATGATTGAGGAATAAAGGCTGTTTGTTCCTGCATTTGCAGCAAGTGTGCAGGTCAGATTTTTGTCACTTCCCCATAGAAAAATACTTAGGCTGTACTGGAGTTCGAATCCATGTCTCATGACTTAGAGACTGGAATTGTAACAGCTGGCCTACCTGCTCATCTACTTTTTTAGATTTATTGACCTCGTATACTTAGCCCTATACAGTCCAACCTATTTTCACTATATATGTGTTTTAACATCCAAAGCAAGAACAGTAACTCCATTTGTTAAATGTTTTTCAGAAGTATACAATCTAGATATTGTTGCTATGTGGCAATTACTGACACTGGGAGTTAGCAGACTGTTTATGACAATTGATATTATATAATGCTACAGACATAGCGGTTTTGACTGAGTCGGACTGTAAAAGGTTAATGAACCATATATGCACTGTACATGTGGATAAATTGTATTGATTAGTATGGATTTTAATGGCAGTTGTAGATCCCTTGGCACCTAATTTGGGAGGAAAAAATAAGATCACTGTACTCTACTGTGTGTCTTATAACAGAAAAATAAGATCACTGTGTTCTACTATGTGTGTTATAACAGAAAAATAAGATCACTGTACTCTGTGTGTTATAACAGAAAAATAAGATCATTGTGTTCAACTGTGTGTGTTATAACAGAAAAATAAGATCACTGTACTCTGTGTGTTATAACAAAAATAAGATCACTGTACTCTACTGTGTGTGTTATAACAGAAAAATAGGATTACTGTATTCTACTATAAGTGTCGTAACAGAAACTAAGTAGAATTATGTATGGTTCTTGCTACTTCATCAAGTCTATAAGATAAACTCCTCCAGAAACCACGTCTATAATCTGTGATGCAAGCTTCCTGCCAGTTCAACTATATCGGTGGCCCTATAGTCCTGTTATTGCAATTTAAAAAAATAGACAATATGGTTATGGATTTCAATCCTTAAATAGTTGGATTGAATAGCAAATAGCATTGCATACAATTGCCATTGATAAAGTTATGAAATTGACACTTGGTGCATTGTATCCAAAACTGACTACATGTAGAATGATCAAATTATCTCTCTATCTTCCTGTGTATTAATTTTGATTTACCAAAGCAATAATAATTGAGAACTGTGATAGTTGTGCTGTTACATTAAGTGAACATAATGGTTGACAAATTAGTGGTAATAGGTAGATGACCTACATTTTCCCTTACTGGTTTCTTTAGGTGCATTAGAAACCTGGACTGAAGAGTTGATAAAAGCTCATTTGTACTTGCACCTGGGACTCTTGCCTTCCAATCACAAACTTATCCATGAGTAAGTATATGATTATACATTTGAACTTATGCTCTCTTTTGTAATAATTATAAATGGAGTGGCTTGGTAAAACAATAGCAGTTTTTGCATGAATTTGTAGTCACATTTCAGTTGTCATGACAATAAAATGAACTGAATTTTTGGTTTAATTATCGCTGTTTTTTTATAATTTGTAAAATATTGAACTATCTCTAGTGTAATTACTCAGTGGTAGATAAGTCAGCCACTTGTCTCTCTAGCATCTAAGTGATCAGGCTCAGTTATGACTTGCTCCTTTCTTCTTTGTACCCGACTTGTAGTTATGGTAAGCATGGTGTTGAGGAAGGGAACTGGTCATCCCACCGCTTCAAAAGCTGGGACAAATACAAAAAACTTGTTAACACTTTACCCTGACGACAGTTTCTGCTATGGGATTACCTTTTTTAGTTTAATAATTCAGTTGTTACTAACCAAATACTCGTGAGTTATTTTAAAAAAATGTACAAAAATACACAAAGTAACGTTTTTAATTTTATACATGTTATGACAAGAACACTTTTAAATGGCATCTACAATAGTGGATAATATTTCTGAATGATATTCTACAATGTTAAAATTCATAACTTTACCAAAAGAAAGTATAAACTTGAAAGATAGTGACACGACTTCACAATTTGTATTATAAACTACTCAATGAAATGCTGTTTAGAAATATTCTGAGATAAATGAAGCAGAACAAAGCCAGAAATTGGTAGAGAAGAGTGCAAGTTTGTGGAATCAAAGACACAGGCAAGCACCTGATCATGTAAGATTAATTGCTACAGAAACCACCACAAGTGTGCATTTAAGAGTGCTAATACAGGCTTCCAGCTGCAGTGGCCATCCTATGTGTCAAATACAGTGAAAAGAAAAACAAGACAAGATGTATATATGGTTGGTTGGTTGCTTATGCCCACAATGGGTTGATAACCCTATTGTATGCCCTGAAAAGGAAGGAACTTGTGGTAGATTGCAGTAGCTTTCCTGAAATCCTGAGCGTGCTGATGAAGTGGACCGGGTCCTCCAGGCGGTTGTGCAATGCTTGGCTTTGTCTGCGTGTCACTCACTTTTACGGGGATCTTGTAGAACCTCACCTTGTTAGCCAGTCTGTTGTCCTCGACAACAGCCTGTTTGCAGGACAACCAATGAGGAGGTCAGGTGAGGTTCTTGGCCAGTATATTTCTCCTGACCCTTCTAACATTGTCTGATCAGTAGGTTTTGTCTGACCAGACGTTAGCCTCATCGTCCCAGATGTATGTATAGTAAGTCACATGTCCTTTTACAGAACATAGCTTCTTACAACCGCCACCTATTTGGCTGTTATAAGTATCTTGACTCTTTACTTCTGAATCACATACCGCCATAGCTCCACTAAAATGGCACGTCTCCACAGCCTCGCAAACACCATCATCACCCAAAATCTCCTACAGACCCCTATGTCTGATGTTGCTAAATCTGCACTTGAATTTGATGAAATACATATACTAAGGCATTTGAAAGGCGAAACTTAAGGAAGTTCTACAAATGTTAGCAAGATTACATATGATATTAAGAACAAGTACCTTAAAATAGTAAAAAATACCTTCGTTAGTAGACAGCTTCTATATGATTTGGGGACCAAAAACTAAACTTCAAGTAGATAAAACAGGTGGTTTGGTAAACACAGTTTACTTCCCGGACTTGCTCTGGTACCCAATTTTTGTAGGCAGCGTTGACTCCTGAGTCGTTTTACGGTAGAAAAAAATATTCAGCACCAATTGGAGATTGAGCCTGGATTGCTTGGCTAGGCAGCCAGTGCACTAATCACTGCACTGCCGCAGCTTCACAGGGAGCTGAAAATGATTTGATTGGTGATTGCCTTAATAGGTGCATGGTATGGTTGATTTTCCATGTGCTGGAGGCCACGAGGATTTACAGAGCTATGGAATAACAGTCGATTCCTCTGGCAAATGTTTTTATTTTACCTCCTTTACAAAAAAAAATCTTTTGTCTCACCAGGATTAAGGTAAAAACAACACAATTATCACAAATCATTCATTGGCTCTTTTCGTCTTGTCAGGCGATAGTAATTGTGCTATTAGTGCAAAGCCCGCACAGAAATATAGAGACCACGTGTTGCCCATGCAGTATGGTCCATCTCTCGATCTGCCTTGTTTACTCCAAAGGAAAGATGATAGCAATACATTTGGAGCAAGACAAGCTGCACGATCAGCAGGGCAATGCTCTATCTGTTCGCCTGTCGGGGCTTCACTCCTAGACCAGCCGTCAACCAAGGCAAAGGGTCTGGTCTTCTCTGCCACAAGAATCAGATGAGGTTGTCTTTCCTCGCTCTAGGATAAGGCTGCATCCTCTTGCATGTGCTTCTTCACACATAGTCGGTTGTCAGATTTGGTAGACGCTGACCAACTTTCAGAGTTATCAGAAAACAGGTTGCACATCCATATCTGACTAAACCCGACAGGATATGTCAGTATCTTATTTGCAAGGCTTCAGATGGTTTGAAATCGAGGTTTTCCTTCTCCTAGATGAGCTGCTTTCGTAGGCTTTTGAACACGATCTGTCCGAAACTACTGGTTTTAAGGCGCCAGTAACTCGCCTTCCGCCCCGTCTCGTGTTAGTCAACACAGTTCTGCCACGCAAAGGCAAGGAGTTGGACTTTGTTGTCAGAGGCTATATGAGATGCATGCCATGGGAGCATTTAGTTGGTGTTGAGAGTTCATCTTCAACTCCACCCCCTGGCTATAACAACATTTAGTTGGTGTTGAGAGTTCATCTTCAACTCCACCCCCCGGCTATAACAACATTTAGTTGGTGTTGAGAGTTCATCTTCAACTCCACCCCCTGGCTATAACAACATTTAGTTGGTGTTGAGAGTTCATCTTCAACTCCACCCCCTGGCTATAACAACATTTAGTTGGTGTTGAGAGTTCATCTTCAACTCCACCCCCTGGCTATAACAACATTTAGTTGGTGTTGAGAGTTCATCTTCAACTCCACCCCCTGGCTATAACAACATTTAGTTGGTGTTGAGAGTTCATCTTCAACTCCACCCCCTGGCTATAACAACATTTAGTTGGTGTTGAGAGTTCATCTTCAACTCCACCCCCTGGCTATAACAACATTTAGTTGGTGTTGAGAGTTCATCTTCAACTCCACCCCCCGGCTATAACAACATTTGGAACCTTATCACAAATAATGTTACATTAAATGGGGAATTGCTAAAATAAGTCTGTATGTAGAGTTATAGCTGTTGTGGAATTTTCTAATTAACAATACTTGAGTTTACTCTTTTATGATGTAAATAGATTCTAGTTTCATTATTTCTATATTTGTTTTTGTTGTTGTACTTGTCTATAAATGACCGTGGTATTGTACCTCTTGTCAGGTTAGCTAACGTCTATACAGCCACAACTGCAGACATCAAGCGTACAATTCTCAGAGTGCTGGAAGTGCCGGTGGGTATTGGTTGAATCTTTATTTTGTCCATTTTCTCGTTAGGCTTTCAGTTTGAGTATCTTGTCTGACACGCATGTCTGTGTCTGAACTCATCATCTTTGTAAAATAAAAGTGCTGTTTCACTGATTGAGATAATTGTGCTATTAAGTGAATCATATATGTCTAATAACCCTTTCCAGCTCGTAGGTGCTGAAATCAGTTGCCGAAAAACTGAAAATTGTGTACCACTATAACCAAAACAACCATGAAGCATACATTTGCGTTTCACGATTTAGTTTGTAGAATTTCCTTTTTATAACGGCTCTACACAATGGTAGTGTTCACACATGATGCGCAGTGGACTTGACATTTAATTGTAAGGTTGTTTTTGATAGGTGGACATTTGTGCGTGTTATAATTTTTGAAAGTCTTCACATTTATCGCAATGAAAGTTGGGCTTCAAGATCTGAGAAATGATTTATCCAATTATCACGCATCTGGATTACTCGTAGAAATTCAACACACACACGATTCAGACTTTGACAGTGATCCATAATAGGAAAGGCAAAGGAATTTACGGCTGTATCAGCAAAATGTGCAATGTGTTTAGTACCAGACATTTTTCTCCATCCAAGTGTCATTTAATGTTTCAAACTAATAAATAATCTTTATTATGAATATTTCGTGTCATGTGTTTTGCCATGGTAAGATCATAATTTTAGCTCAATTTGCTGAATATTAATTAGTTTTAATTTGAATAAAACTTTGTTGCAACGAATTGCAACATTTGGTCTGGAGGGAAAGACACAAATCAACAAAATTAGCCCAAACTGTAAAGAGATGTGACAAGAAATTGGTCTCATTTGCCAACATAAGTTAGTGTAAAAAAAAGTTAGTCATTCTTACTTAGTCTGTTGTGTGTCATGTATATTCTTTGTTTTGAATCACTTCTTAGTTATACAAAGGCTGGCTTTATTTCCCTCTCAATAAAATTAACCTTTGGTTTGTCACCAAACTATTTTAACAAATTGTCTTTTCAATCTTCTGCACTTCTTTTATTCATCCTTCTTTTTCATTTGTGTAAATATTTAGTAAAAATGTTTGTTTTATTCATTGTCATAGGTTTTCTATTGTCTGTTCCAATGTATGTAATTCATTTAATTAAATATCTACAACTGAGATTTGATTTAGCAAAGATTCGTTATTTAACAATTTAACAGTAAATACCCACAGGATCCAATCAATAGACTGAATAGGAAACAGTATACCACAATTTTTTGCCTCAGAACAGGTCATTGCAGACTAAATGCACACATGCATAAAATGAAAGCAGCACAGACTGCACAGTGTACATGTCAGAGAGGACCTCAGACTCCAGAACACATCCTGCAAACATGTCCACTGCACCAAGACTCCCGTGAGAAGACCTGGCCCAAGGAGAGAAACATACAAGACAAACTGTGGGGAACCATTGAGGACCTGCGACTGACGTGTCACTTCATGGAGGCAGCCCATCTGGTGGCATAAAACGAGCATATGAAGCTGAACGCAAAGAAGAAGAAGAAGATTTAACAATTTGTTCGTCTGTTTTTCAATGTAATTATCAGTTTGTGTTCCATATTTTATCTTTATTTTGTTTTTATTCTTAAAGCATGAATTGTTGTTCTATTGTCTGCCATTAGGTCAAAGGAATGGGCATGGATTCTCCTGAGTTGCTAACTCTTGTTGAAAACTGTCCTAAAGGATCCGAAACCTTAGTTATGAGGGTCATTCACATTCTAACTGATAGAGGTGACTATAATCACTTTCATCGTCATCATCATCATCACTACCATAAAAACGTTGAGGTCAAAGGCAAACGAGGATTATCTAACTTAGGCGCTCTTCTTCTTCTCTGCAGTGTAATCTCCTACTTAATTACTTGCTCAACTTCTACCCTGGGGTGTAGAGTCTTCTACCTTACTTAGCCACTCCTCTTCTACCCTGGGGTGTAGGGGTAACAATGATTATATTTACTTACAAATATATATATATATATAGGGGAACATTGGCTACTCACTCCTCAAGTCAGTCGCCTCACTGCTAATGGCCTAATTGCTCTCTCTGAGCTGATTCTTCTTCTTCTTCTTCTGCGTAATCAGTCAGACAGTAACCATTATTTTTTCGAAAAAAGCGGCGGTCATCCTGAGGCTGTCGCCACTGCCATAGAGCTTGTCTTGCAGTTCCACTGGTAATGGCCACATCTGCTCTCTCTGATCCTCGTATGTCGGGCAGTTCTGCAGCAGATGTTCAGCGGTCATTTTACCAGTACCGCACTGGCATTCGTCGGTACACCCTATCTTCAATTTGTTGAATAGGTGGTACCTCAGTCTGTTGTGGCCAGTGCGAAGTCTGAAGACAACGACCTGCTCTCTTCTGTTCAACTGGTAATAGGCATCGTTTTTGGTGTAACCAGTATGTTCGGTTTCCCATTTGGTCATGTATCTGGCTTTGATAAGCCGTTTTGACTCTTCGTACGTCATACTGGTATCTGTTTGTGGTAGTCTTGCACCTTCTTTTGCCAGTCTGTCTGCCTCCTCGTTGCCTTGGATGTTGCAGTGTGACGGAACCCACTGTACCACTACCCTTTTTGGTGCGGACTGCTGGCACAGTTTGCAGAGTGCTGCTCTTAAGTCATTAAGCTCAGTGTTTTTCTGGCTTTTTAGCGCTGTGACTACGGCGAGAGCATCTGTCAGCAGGACTATATGGCTCTCATTTTCACTGTGTGTCACCATTTCTTCCACTGCCGCCCTCAGTGCCTCTGCCTCCGCTCTGAAATTGCTTGTGTACTTACCAGTAGCGAATGACAGTGTTATTTTTCTGCCATTTGGTAGGTTCAGGAATGCTCCTGCCCCTCCGTTCTGTATTGTGTTTGTTACAGAACCGTCGGTGTATGCATGGGTCCAGTCCATGCTTGGGTAGCTTTTCGTTATGAAGCTTAGGGTAGTATCTCTCCTTTCTTTTTCAGTCTGGCAGTTTTTGTTTGCAATACCTGGTATATTTTCTACCACCTCTGGAAATATATCCTGCCTCCAGGTAGGTTTTCGTACAGTAGTGATGGGTTTTGGTGTTGTTAGTGCGTTTATGGGATCTTCGTGCATCTTTGCTTTGGCTATTTCTGCAAAGTTTCTCCGCTTTAGTTTCCCATTTCCCAAATTGTTTAGTCTCTGGTGCATTGGATGGTCGGTCAGTCTTCGGAGTTTCTCTGACTGCAGCTGGGCTCTGCAGTCTCTTCTATCGGTCATGGATTGCAGTTTTGTAATCTTTTCAAGTTCTACAATTGGCGTTGACTTCATGCCACCTGTTATAATTCTCATGGCTTGGTTTTGAAGTTTGTTAACTTTATCGAAGTTCGCCTTCGCTGCTGTTGTCCATGCCGCAATGCCATACTCGAGAACTGGTCTCACTCTTCCAGTGTACAGTTTCTTTAGTATGCCTTCGTCTGCTCCCCAGCTTGTGCCAGCAAGTTTCCTCATGATTGCCATTCTTTCTCTGGCTTTCATTCGGTTTCTCTCAATCTGACTTTTCCATGTCATGCGCCGATCAAATGGGACTCCCAGATAGGTTGGGTTGTCGTTTGGCTGCAGGATTTTGCCATTTAGACTTATTTTGGTACTTTGGGGTTTAAATGAAAGCGAGAATATTGTGCATGTGGTTTTCTCCTCGTTTATTTTGACCAGCCATGAGTTCGCCCACTCTTCCAGCGATGTTAGGGCCGTCTGCATCCGATTTCTTGCTATGGTGAGATTCTTTTCAGAGGTCCACATAGCCAGATCGTCTGCAAACATTGAGCTATGGACTCTTCTTGGTATATTCTCTGTAATATCGTTTATATATACCAGGAAGAGTGTGGGTGACAATACTCCCCCTTGGGGTACTCCCTGCTCGAGTGTCACCTTTTTGCTCATCTGCCCTTGTACTTGGACTCTGGCCGTTCTTTGTTTGAGGTAGTGGTTGATCCACTTGTACATCTTCCCACAGACATCGCTTCTTCTTAGCTTGACTCTAAGTCCATCTTTCCAGACTTTGTCAAATGCCTTTTCCAGATCCACCCAAACAGCTACTGTGTGTTTCTGTGCCTGGTAGGCATCTTCTATCTCCTGGGCTATGAGGATGACCTGGTCCTCAGTGGATCTGTGCTGTCTAAAGCCGGCTTGCTGTGGAATTAGTATTCGTTTTTCGTCCAGATGCCACATCAGTCTGGTGTTTATCATCCGTTCCATCAGCTTGCCGACACAGCTCAGTAGGCTTATGGGCCTGTATCCATTTGGATCTGTTTTGTCCTTTCCTGTTTTTGGTACTGGTACTAGTATTGCGTCTTTCCATGCCTGTGGTACAATTCCCCTTTTCCAGCTTTGGTTCAGGACCGATAGCAGTTTCTTCTTCGCTGTTTGGCCCAGCCCCATCAGCATTTCGTTTGTTATCCCGTCTTTTCCGGGAGATTTCCTTTTCTTTAGTGTTCTCATAGCCTCTTCCATTTCGCGCATTGTTAGTTTGGCCATCATGTGCTCTTCAGGAGCCGTATTCATGTTTTCGTGTCCCTTTAGCTCTTCGCTAATGTCTGTATGCTTATCTGCAGGGACCTCGATGTGGTTTGCTCTGGCATAGTGATCGACAAAGGCGTTTGCGGCTTTCTTACCTGTGATCAAGTTCTCGCCCTGCTTGATAGTAATTTGTTTATTTGACGGGGTTTCGTCGTTCATGGCTCTGACTAGCTTCCATAGCTTGTTCCCGTCTTTGTCCAGGTTTAGACTTTCCGTTTTATTTTTCCAGCTTTCTCTTGCTGTTTGCTTGAGAGTGTGTTTGTACTTCGCCGCGGCGGCTTTGAGGGCGATGTTTGCCTCCATGGATTTTTCTCGCTCTGCCATGTTCCTAGCATTTGTTACTGCATCTTCCACTTTCTGCAACTCATCATTCCAGTAGGGCTTATAGTTTTTCCTAGCTCCTCTTGGGATGGTTTCAGTGGCGGCTTGCATTATTGCCTTGCTTAAGCTCTCTACCATGGGCTTCATTTTGGTGTTTCGTGTGTTGATGGTTTCACACAGCCCATCTGTCAGGGTTGCAAATCTGTCCCAGTCGGCTCTGAGCTGATTCATACGTGAATTTTTCATTATATTTGTTGCCATAATAATATACTATCATTTATATTGCCACTTTGTCTGGTTCTCATTACATTTATATTGCCACTTTGTCTGGTTCTCATTACCCTTCCTTTCCTTTTGTGCATCCAAGGATCAAAGTAACACTGTTTCAGTTGACCAACTTGCAAGAAGCTTGCTCAATAGTATTTATTTGCTTTTACAATTATGAATTCAATGCACTTTGTTTTACATGATAAAGTTAGCAACTCTCTTCATTCACCTTTTACAACATGCATAGTGATTGAAGTTGTTTGCATTCTTTCTTGCCCAGCTGAGTTGTCATGAGATCCACGCCATGGTGGGAGTTGTCTGATCATCATGGGATCCACGTCATAGTGTTTGTTATCTGATTGTCACAGGGTCCATGTCATGGTGTGAGTTGTCTGATTGTCATAGGAACCATATAATAGTGTGTGTGAGTTGTCAATCACAGGAACATCATAGTGTTTGTTATCTATTTAATCATTCGGGATCCACAGCTTAGTGTGAGTTGTCTGATTGTCATGAGATCCACATCATAGTGTGAGTTGTCTGATTGTCATGAGATCCACATCTTAGTGTGAGTTGTCTGATTGTCATGAGATCCACATCATAGTGTGAGTTGTCTGATTGTCATGAGATCCACATCATAGTGTGAGTTGTCTGATTCTCATGAGATCCACATCTTAGTGTGAGTTGTCTGATTGTCATGAGATCCACATCATAGTGTGAGTTGTCTGATTGTCATAAGATCCACATCTTAGTGTGAGTTGTCTGATTGTCATGAGATCCACATCATAGTGTGAGTTGTCTGATTGTCATGAGATCCACATCATAGTGTGAGTTGTCTGATTGTCATGAGATCCACATCTTAGTGTGAGTTGTCTGATTGTCATGAGATCCACATCATAGTGTGAGTTGTCTGATTGTCATAAGATCCACATCTTAGTGTGAGTTGTCTGATTGTCATGAGATCCACATCATTGTGTGAGTTGTCTGATTGTCATGAGATCCACATCATAGTGTGAGTTGTCTGATTGTCATGAGATCCACATCTTAGTGTGAGTTGTCTGATTGTCATGAGATCCACATCATAGTGTGAGTTGTCTGATGTCATGAGATCCACATCTTAGTGTGAGTTGTCTGATTGTCATGAGATCCACATCATAGTGTGAGTTGTCTGATTGTCATGAGATCCACATCTTAGTGTGAGTTGTCTGATTGTCATGAGATCCACATCATAGTGTGAGTTGTCTGATGTCATGAGATCCACATCTTAGTGTGAGTTGTCTGATTGTCATGAGATCCACATCTTAGTGTGAGTTGTCTGATTGTCATGAGATCCACATCATAAATAATCTCTTTCATAAAGTGATCAAATACTATCATGATCATTCCACCATATAAAATCATTAGTATGTAAACTAATTCAGATTACACATGTCTAGTCATTCATTGTTAATCAATTATATTTGTATAAGCATGTATGTGTTATAATGGTGCTTGAGCAGTTTACTTAGAGACCTAAGTGGTTTACTTTACTTATAGTGACCTAAGTAGTTTACTTTACTTATTGAGACCTAAGTAGTTTACTTTACTTATAGAGACCTAAGTGGTTTACTTTACTTATAGAGACCTAAGTAGTTTACTTATAGAGATCTAAGTAGTATACTTATAGAGATCTAAGTGGTTTACTTTACTTATAGAGACTTAAGTGGTTTACTTTACTTATAGAGACCTAAGTGGTTTACTTTACTTATAGAGATCTAAGTAGTTTACTTTACTTAAAGAGACCTAAGTAGTTTACTTTACTTATAGAGACCTAAGTGGTTTACTTTACTTATAGAGACCTAAGTAGTTTACTTTACTTATAGAGACCTAAGTGGTTTACTTTACTTATAGAGACCCAAGTAGTTTACGTTACTTATAGAGACCTAAGTAGTTTACTTTACTTATAGAGACCTAAGTGGTTTACTTTACTTATAGAGACCTAAGTAGTTTACTTATAGACATCTAAGTAGTTTACTTTACTTATAGAGACCTAAGTGGTTTACTTTACTTATAGAGACCCAAGTAGTTTACGTTACTTATAGAGACCTAAGTAGTTTACTTTACTTATAGAGACCTAAGTAGTTTACTTTACTTATAGAGACCTAAGTGGTTTACTTTACTTATAGAGACCTAAGTGGTTTACTTTACTTATAGAGACCTAAGTGGTTTACTTTACTTATAGAGATCTAAGTAGTTTACTTTACTTATAGAGACCTAAGTGGTTTACTTTACTTATAGAGACCTAAGTAGTTTACTTATAGACATCTAAGTAGTTTACTTTACTTATAGAGACCTAAGTGGTTTACTTTACTTATAAAGACCTAAGTGGTTTACTTTACTTATAGAGACCCAAGTAATTTACTTTACTTATAGAGACCTAAGTAGTTTACTTTACTTATAGAGATCTAAGTGGTTTACTTTACTTATAGAGACCTAAGTACTTTACTTATAGAGACCTAAGTAGTTTACTTTACTTATAGAGATCTAAGTGGTTTACTTTACTTATAGAGACCTAAGTGGTTTACTTTACTTATAGAGACCTAAGTGGTTTACTTATAGAAACCTAAGTGGTTTACTTTACTTATAGAGACCTAAGTAGTTTACTTATAGAGACCTAAGTAGTTTACTTTACTTATAGAGACCTAAGTAGTTTACTTATAGAGACCTAAGTGGTTTACTTTACTTATAGAGAGAGACCTAAGTGGTTTACTTTACTTATAGAGACCTAAGTAGTTTACTTTACTTATAGAGAGACCTAAGTGGTTTACTTTACTTATAGACCTAAGTAGTTTACTTTACTTTTAGAGAGAGACCTAAGTGGTTTACTTTACTTATAGAGACCTAAGTGGTTTACTTTACTTATAGAGACCTAAGTAGTTTACTTTACTTATAGAGAGAGACCTAAGTGGTTTACTTTACTTATAGAGACCTAAGTGGTTTACTTTACTTATAGAGACCTAAGTAGTTTACTTTACTTATAGAGAGAGACCTAAGTAGTTTGGTTTGCATATTAGTGTGGTATGTGATTATTAATTTTTGACAATTTGAAATGTATGGCCATGTATGACAGAAGACAATATTTTTGATGAAATACAAAATGTTCTGACTTTGGCTTTTATTCACAGCTGTTCCATCACCTGAGCTTGTGGAGAGAATACGTGACTTGTACCATAAGAGAGTTCCTGATGTTCGATTTCTCATTCCAGTGCTTAATGGCCTTTCAAAGGTGTGTTATAAACTGCTTATGTGTATGTGAATAAATTTAGGAAGTGGTGTTGTTAAGATAGGCACATTTCACTTCATTTATTGCTTGTCTTCTATAGCTTAGGCTGTAAAGATCTATTTGTAGACACTTACAATGAAATGTGCAGACAAACAAGTGATTGGTCTGTTGTGAGATAGGCACTATCTCAATAAGTTCATCTTATGTATATGCACAACTTATTATTTTAAGTAACGCAATTAAAACCTGCTTCTGTAACTTCATAGCAGAAACTGCGTTCAAGGATGAAGTGTTAGAGACTAATTGTACATTGGGCGTCAGCTTTTTATGAGTTGGTGTGGGTAGTTTCCTTTCCTTGCTGTCTTTTCTTTGCAAACAGTAAGCCAGATACCATTTACAGCTGAGTTGACTAGGGCATGCTGATAATGAGGATCAAACTCTGTAACTTTGCCATCAGAAGCTACTCAGACACTGGTATATGGATAATGATGATGATGATTCTTATTTTCGTGCCCATCACTGCAGCTAGACTTTCTATATGAAGTTTGTATTCATACACTTGAAAAAAAAAGTAAGATGGTCGCGCCTTACTGGCTGCGCTCTCGACTCGCTCCAGTGTTTGTGTCATTTTCTGCTGTTTTCTAGTTCCTGTTTGGATTATAATTCATGACTCCTTCACCAGGTGGTATCAAGGACTTTATTCTGTGGAATTTATGTGCTTTCGTTCGGTTATCCTGTTGTTTTGCTGCATCTTGCTGTGACTGGCTTAAACCGTGAGAAACAGTCCAGGATGGCGTTAAACGTTCCACTTGACTGCACTACAGAATTCAGCAAGTTTTCACTACTCAAGGACCTTCGTGCTTGGACTGAAGCCAACTTCCTCCTACACCCCCTCCCCCCACCGGAGGTTACACCATACCTCTCCCAACCTCGTATTCTCAACACAGCAACAGTCACGCTGACCCGAAGGTGGAGACAATTCAGAGGCTACTGGGGTGGAACGCGAAGAAAATGGGAGTCAAGACACTGACAGACTAGGAAAGCCGACACAAACATTGGTTCAACACACACTGCTCGCTGCCCTCATCCTGAGGCTGTGGAGTACCGGGCTCCACCTGGGGAGTCTGTAGGGATTTAGGTCGACACACTGCGCATGAACAATCCTGAGTAGTTGGACTTGGTAGTGGACGATCGTCGCAACGGGACTTTGACGTCTAAACGAACATTATTATTATAATTCATACACTTGCAGTGGCAGTTTCCAAGCAATGAGTTTATGTGATTAGGTTGCAAGCTACATGCACAACCCTCTTTAGCCCGAGTACCACTTTTGTGTGGTATAAGGATACCTGCAGATAAATATGATATCTAGAAAAGTTTATGTATATTTTTCTTAGACAATAGGTAAGTTTATGTATATGTTTCTTAGACAAAGGGAAGTTTATGTATATGTTTCTTAGACAATAAGGAAGTTTATGTATATGTTTCTTAGACAATAGGCAAGTTTATGTATATGTTTCTTAGACAATAGGCAAGTTTATGTATATGTTTCTTAGACAATAAGGAAGTTTATGTATATGTTTCTTAGACAATAGGGAAGTTTATGTATATGTTTCTTTGACAATAAGGAAGTTTATGTATATGTTTCTTAGACAATAGGGAAGTTTATGTATATGTTTCTTAGACAATAGGCAAGTTTATGTATATGTTTCTTAGACAATAGGCAAGTCTATATAAATGTTTCAAACATATTTTGGGAATATATTTTGAATACCACAACCAGTTTATAAAGAGTATAAGACAAGTTGGGCCTCCTGTGACCAGAGCATTCACTTTTACTTTGGTTTCAGCCTCATAGCTACTGCTTGTGAACTGTTAGTGGCCTCTGTGCCACACTTTAAAACTACTGGTCTAATCTTAATCAGTATATGACAAAATAATGCTAATGCTAATAGCTGTCCATCGTTGTCGATGAGGACCGCCGACAACATCCTTGTCACAGATTTCCCTGTTGGGTGTGGGTGCGCATGTGGCTGAACAGGCCAATGCGAGCACAAAAACATCTGCTACATATCGGGCACACGAGGTTTGTAGAAGGGGATGGTGTTCCCGCTGCTCGGGATTTCCGCGTCTCGCGTCTGTTCTGGGCTTTCACAACACGGTGATCTTCACCGGCAGCTACACCCGATTTGACTGCGCTTCTCCAGCTGACTGTAGTCTTTGGTTTTGTGTACGGCATGCCTGGTGCTGGTTGGTACATGACCTCTGTTTTTTTGGCATTTATGATCAGGCCAAAATTTTCGCATGCGGCAGAGAACTGGTCCATTCCAACCTGCATGTTCAGTTCTGAGTTGCTCATTAGAGCACAGTCGTCAGCAAATACAAGTTCCCTGATTATGTCGCCAGCCACTTTGGTTTTGGCCTTCATTCTTCTGGAATTGAGTAACTTGCCATCTGTGCGGTACTTTATGGGTATTCCAAGCTCCAATGATCTGAAGGCATCTGTCATCGTAGCCTCGAACATCATGCTGAACAAAGTCGGGGCGAGTACACATCCTTGTTTTACTCCGTTTGATACTAGAAACGTTTTAGAGATTGCACCGCTGTCCAGTACACGAGCACACATGCCTTCGTGTAACTGTTTCACCATTGTTATGAACTTGTTGGGGCAGCCAAACTTAGACATTATCATCCACAGCCCTCCTCTGTTTACTGTATCAAATGCCTTTGTCAAATCAATAAATGTGGTGTACAAGGCCTGATTTTGCTCTCGACACTTCTCTTGTACTTGGCGAGCGGCAAAAATCATGTCCACTGTTCCTCTTCCTGCTCTGAATCCACATTGGCTTTCTGGAAGGTGGTGGCTTTGTTCAAGGTGTTTGTTGAGCCTGTTTAGCAGTAAGCGCGCTAGGATCTTGCCTGCTACGGAGAGTAGCGATATTCCTCGATGATTGTCACATTCCTGACGATTGCCTTTTCTTTTGTATAGGTGAACGATTGAGGAGTCCTTTAGCTCCTGCGGAATTTTACCTTCAGCCCACATGTGACAGAAGAGTTCAGTGATCCTTCTGGTGAGGGATGGGCCAGCTGTCTTATATACCTCTGCTGGTATTGCATCAGCTCCTGGAGCTTTTCCTATAGATAGTAAACTGATTGCCCTGTCGACTTCCTCCTCAGTGATGACTTCATCCAACGCCACGTTCAGTTCCACCTGCGGCATTCGCCGGATGGCCTCTTTATTTATGGACGAAAATATGACAAAATATGCTAGGAAAAAGAGGTGGGAAGTTTGTGAGATGAAATATTTGAGCTCATGAATTGATCCTTCTATTTTATTGATAAAATTCAAATTGATACATTTCTAACATTCAGAGTGAAGTGATGGAAGCCCTGCCTAAACTGATTAAGCTCAACCCAATGGTTGTGAAAGAAGTGTTTAACCGACTCATGGGAAGTCATGGTAAGTAGACATTCAACATATTCAATCTGTTCTCTTCATATTCTCACTGTCATTGAACTGCTCCATTGTTGACATACAGTTTGTGCGCAGAAGTCAATTTTTACTGCCTATCCAGGCAACCCATAATTAGCAGCCATGATAATTGAAATAGATTTGGACTTATTGATTCATTTAGGCATGTACTTCTTGTACCTTCTCTCCTTTTTAAGGAAGATTATTTTGTTCTTATTATGTGCAGTTCTAGGAGAATCCCTAACTCAATAATTCCCTCAGATTCTCCATCATTATCATCCAGTGTGGATGACTCCCTCATCCACTCTTCCTCCTCTTCTCAGTTTTACTCTTTATGGAGCATAGGGTTACCACTACAGATGAGAGTTACAGGAAGCCTGCACCAAAACACCAACATATGTGAACCCTCTCCCTGTAACTTTTCTCCATCAACCCCAGTAAAGCTATCTAGAATGTCAGCTAAGTCTGTCTTACATCTTTAAGGTTTATAATTTATTTATAACTTTAAAGAGTTGGCTTAGTATTTTGTGTTACAATTTCTTATGTGTTGTTTCAATCAATCAATCATTCAATCTTCTTTGTAAGCTTCCAGACTTCAACTTGAATATAATATCTAAAGAAAACAGTGGTGAGCCACAGGCTATTGGTATCTTTATAGAGCTTTTCCAGGAATAGCATTGGTGATGGACAGATGTGCTTTCTTTGTTCCTCTTGTGTTGGACACCTTTGTAGCAGATGTTCGGCAGTCATTTTATCAGTTCCACAGACACATTCATCAGTATTTTCTATCCTTAGTTTGTTGAATAGATTGTATCTCAATCTATTGTATCCTGTGCAGAGATTACCACCTGTTCATCTCTGCTGAGCTGGTAATATGTGTAATCTGTATGCTGACCTGTGTGCTCTACTTCCCACTTGCTCCTGTATCTATATCTGATAAACCTCTTGGATTTTTCATGTAATACCTATATCAGATTGAGGTAGCTTTCCATCTTCCCTGGAAAGTATATCAGCCTCCTCATTGCTAAGAATGCTGCAATGAGATGGAATCCACTGTAAGGAGTATACCTTCTTGAACAGGTGACAACGTTTATAAACTCTTAGTTCCTTTAGGTCTGTATATTTTTGGCACTCCAGTACTGCAACCATCTGTGAAGAGTACCACTTGTCTCTTTGTGTCTTTGTCTGTCGTTAGTACTTCTGCTGCAGTTTTAAAAGAATCTGTCTCTGTTCTGAAGTCACTCGATTGACACTGATAGCTTTCTATTGTGTACAGTATTTAGACTGTAAGATTCTTCCACCTGTATTCTCTGTTGCATTTGTTACTGATCCAACTGTATAATACATGGATCCAGATGGTTAATGGGTAGTGTTTTTCTATGTGTTTTTACAATTATGGCTCTTCTTTCTGTTGTCCGCCTTATTTTATCACAATGCTTTGAATATTTTCTATCAGCTCTGGGAAACAATGTTTTGTCCGGGGGAAGCATGTGTGTAGAGTGCATGGGTTTTATTTAGTATTTACTGATGCTGCAAAGTTGCTTTGCTTGAGTATTTCCCTTCCAAGCCTATTTATTTTTCTTGATAAGCAGAAAATAAAACAGGTGAAATATTTCACATATTTAGGCAGCACGTTATCAGCAGACAGAAGAATTACAGCGAAAATCCAACAAAGATGCAATAAGGCAAATCAGATTGGACAATTAACTCCAATACTTAATTGCAAGCATATGACAATAACTACCAAAACATCTTTATACAACACAATTTTCGTCCAGACACTGTGCTATCAATGTCAAAACTAAAACAGGACACTAGCATCAAATGAAAAACGACACATCGTAACAACAGAAATGAAATGACTGCGAAAAAAATATTGGATATAACAAGGAGAGACATGATCAGCAACGATGACATCAGGAGACTAGTAGGAACAACACCAGTATTAGACAACATCAAAAGACATCAACTAAAATGGTTTGGCCACGTAACAAGACTACCACCTCACAGCACCCCTCAACAAGCAATGCTATTTAGATTCAACAGATGTAGACCACGGAAAAGGTGGCTTGCGGAAGGCATGAATGAGGGGGTGAATTTCACTGTACATGATGCACACAGTCGGCTTGTTCTAGAGATCTTTTCATAACCTGACGCTGAAAGGCATAATAGGATAAGTGAAAAGAAGAGAAGAGACAAGAAAACCTATTTATTCTGCGGTGCATTGGGTCTGCCAACAAGAAAATGAAGGATGGCGGTGTTAGTTGATACCCATATCTTAGTTCTTAGTCGACCTGTACTTCTACATTGGCAGATGCCCCTGTGCAGGACCCAGCTCTGGTATGATTTGAATGTAGCCGGGAGAAGGATTTCCTGCTTAGCAGGCTATTCTCGAACAGCTTATTACTCTGCTGCGCTGGGACAAGTGCAGCGGAGGACGGTTAACCGATGTGCGAATCCATCTTAATAGAATCAAGCACTAGAGCAAAGAAGACCCATAGCCTGTTAGGCACCATCAATGCTGCTCTAAATGAACCACCTAACCATGGCCAGTGGTGTTACGCCATGTCACACAGTCACCTCTTACGACATGCTCTCTGTAGGCCAGTGGTACTTTTCTTGTCCTTATCATATACAAAGATCCGTGGACCACTCACATATACCCATATATCTTTTATATATATATATATATATATATATATTCTTTATGATTTTACTTGGGCCTTGTTTGATATCAATTAATGTCAACATTATGTTTGTGTTCTGTTTGACAACATCTACCGTATGCTTGCAGTGAGTAGTGATTCTGTGTACCACTCACCACTGACACCAGTGGAACTGCTTGTGGCCTTGCACAATATTGATTCTTCCAAGTGTGACATCAAGACCACAATCAAAGGTATGAATACAGTCTTTTATCAGTCATATGTGACATTAAGACCACAGGCAAAAGTACAGATAAACAGACATGAATGATATTAAGACCACTACCAAAGGTACCAAAGGCAGGTATAGACAGTCGTTATTCATCCATGAATAACATTAAAATTCCAACCAAAAGTACAGATAAACTATTTATTAACCTTTATGGCTCAGGAGTCCGAGCAAAGCGACCAATGTCATTATTTGAGCACAGCATCTGTCACAAGTCTGCGACTTACGTTGTCCGTGCAGAGCGGCGGCTGTTCTGTAGTAATAGTCTGAACAATACTGATTTTTCGATTGTAGAGAGTTCCTTCTTCCGTAATGTATGGTTAGATACCACAAATTTTGATCGTGGAATTAGATTTAGGCATTTGATGATTTCTTGTTCTTCGCTTGGATTTGACGATTCACCCATTGGTGAGAATGGGGGAGTCAAGTTCCTGCAACTGATTGTTCTGAGGCATATCTGTTCAGATTGATTATTTAGTTACTAATTATGTTTTTAGTCAAAGTAACAGACATAGCCATTACGACAAACATAAGTAATTCGTCTGGTAAACCGTTGTCTGAGATTGGTGATATGTGACATAAGCCATTCATTGATCCCACCAAGATAAAGTCTTTGAATTGACTTAGTGGTTCCAATCAAGATATTGGGCAGTGCATGAGCTGTAGCGGTCAGCGACCTAAAACTGACTGCTAACGGTCAGGGCCAGTGATCCGGAGCTGTCAAGATCCTTCTCCACGCGGTGATCCTGGAGGATAACAGGGCAGACTGGCAAAGGAGAAGGGATCGAAGAGGGAAGGCTAACCCGGTACCTAAAAATGCCATGCTAAAGTCGGATGTGCTGGACCGAAAGGGGCAAAAATCACAGACAAGCTGTAAACTATGACACAACGCATTTCCGTTCTCTGGACTACATCCTGTGCTACTTGCAAAGCCCTTTTCAAGGTTTGGAAGTGGGAGTTTGAAGACGAAGAATAAGACTTAGTGGTTCCTCTTCTACCATAGGGTGTGAAAGTCTTCTTTCATTTGTGTTTATGTGTGACTTTCTGCAGAATGGGGTAGCCGGCCCCGATGTCTAACCCTAATTAGTTGTCTCTTATGACATGCCAAGTAGGTTACAGCATTGTTATTCTTTGCTTCCCTTCAGTGCCCAATAATCTATGGGGAAAAAAGTTTTAATTTTTGTGATGTGGGGTGATCAGTTCCCTTCCTCTCTACCTCGCCTTCTCACACATTATGTCAGGTGCCCATTTACAGGTGGGTAGACTGGCGTATGGGGATATAAGATTAGCTTATATTAACAATAATTTTTTAAAGTTACTATGTATAAACAACTATTATTTTGTTGAGGTATCCTGTATAAACAATTAATCTGATGAACATGACTGATTCTGTTTTGTGTAGCTGCCAACCTATGCTTCAGTGAGCGGAACATCTACACACAGGAAGTGTTGGCTATAGTCATGCAGCAACTGATGGAGCAGGACCCACTACCAACCCTTCTCATGCGGACCGTCATTCAGTCCTTATCCATGTACCCAAGGCTAATTGGATTTGTCCTCAATATTCTCCAAAGGCTCATCATCAAAAAGGTAGTTGTATATTTTTAGTTTAGTGCCTAAGATGCATTGGTGAATGAGCTAACAGCAGCTTGCGACTCATAGCTGGCTGTTTACATCAGGGTCAGCGATGGATAGCTGGCCAAAACCCTATTCTGACTCCAAGTGGTGGCCTTGGTAACACTGCAGCCAGGCTAAGAGATTAGGGATTGAAGAGAGAAGGCAAACTCTGTTTAAAAAATGCTGTGCTGAAACGTCTTTCCAAGATGAACGCAGATGAAGATTTTTAGTTGACATATTTTTATCCAAGTCTCCTAATATTTCTTATTTAAGAAATGTGGCAAATAGACTGCCAAAGACAGATGTGTCGGACTGAAAGGTGCAAATATCGCAGTCAAGCTGTAAACTAGCGACACAACAAATTCCGTTCTCCGGACTACATCCTGCTACTTGCAAAGCCCTCTACAGAGCTTGGTAGCAGAGATTAAGAACAAACGCAGAAGTAGCAGCAAATAAAATGTTCTTAAAAACGAAGTGCCATTTGTCACTGGAATAAATTAATAATAGACTACAACTGAAATGATTAAATTGTTTGAATATTTGAATTATAAGAAACTCATATTTGTGCTTTGTCGGTCAAAGGATAGCTGTATACAGCAATTTAACTCAGTCATTTCATGGACAATGAGGCTAATGTCTGGTCTGGCAAAACACACTGATCAGAGAATGTTAGCCAGGGCCAGGAGAAATATACTGACCAAGACCGTCAACCTGACCTCCTCGTTGGTCGTCCTGGAAACGAGCTGTTGTCGAGGACAACAGTCTGGCTAACAAGGTGAGGTTCGACCTGATCCCCATAGTAGTGAGCGACACGCAGATGAAGCCAAGCATAGCACAACCGCCTGGAGAATACTGATCCACCTTCATCAGCACGCTTGGGATGTGAGGAAAGCTACTACTACCCGCCACTTAATGTCCTTTTCAGAGCGCACATAAGAGTAACCTTCTCATTGTGGGCATTCACAAACATCAACAACTCAGTCATTTTAAATTGACAAAAAGCGGGTGGGGTGCCAAAGTTGGTCAGATACCAGTCTCTTAGTCAGGAGAGCAGAGGTTCGAGCCTTTGTAAGGACATGTGTTCTTTCTTTTGGCTTGGCTTGGTTTCGTTCGTTCTCAATCTCCCACTACCAAACCCTGAAAGGGCTTAAGTAGTAGAATGTAGTCGAGGGAACGGAATGCGTTGTGTTGTAGTTTACAGCTTGACTGCGATATTTGCACCTTTTGATCCAACACATCCGACTTCATCAAGCATTTCTTGAGTACCGGGTTAGCATTCCCTCTTCGACCCCTTCTCCTTAGCCAGTCTGCCCTGCTGCAGCCTTTTATCCAGGATCACCGCGTGGAGGTAAAGAAGGGTCTTGGCAGCTTTGGTTTGCTGGCCCTGACGCTAGCAGTCAGCTATGGGTCGCTGACCACTGCAACTCATGCACTGCTCAGCTCTGGTTTGCTGGCCCTGACGCTAGCAGTCAGCTATGGGTCGCTGACCACTGCAGCTCATGCACTGCCCAGCATCTTGATCCCTGTTCTTTCTTTTAAAAAATAGGATTGAAATACAGACCTAACTTGCACACTGCATAATACTGTAGAGGCAAGTGTAATTTAGTCATGGGTCATATAAATCCCTCTCGACGGACACACACACACACACACCCCACCTCCAGGATATTGGAATAGACATATACTTGATATTTCTTTTTTAACAAGAAAATGCTTTTAGCATTTCAATCAAAGTGGGGCTAGCTCAATGCATTTTGACTGCAGCATTATGCTGTCCTCAGTGTGTATCCCTAAGTCTCTTATTGGGGAAGACAGAATATGGCCGGTGCGCACTACTATGCATGTCTCAAAAGTCTATCAAGGAGGGTTTGAATGTAAAACTGGCAACCTCATCATGTCAAACAAAATGCTTCAGAAACTGCTGCTGTAGGAGCACGTGTTCAATTCTCCAACTGCAGCTAAAAGTATAGGATGATGATGATACTTTGCATTAGAAGGATGACCAGAAAAACACAGATCTGTGGCAAAAACAACACAGAAACAACTAATATAGAACATACCATCAGAAAGTAGCAGGACAATATAACTAGTCATGTACTGGACTGGAATCCTCAGGGGAAGAGATGGATGGGAATGCTAAAGAGCATCTGGCCAATAATGGTGAAAGAGGAGGTCAGGGGAATTGGAGTCTCATGGACTGATATCAAGAATATGATTCAAAATAGTTTTCTCTTTATAATTTTAAGACGAACCACCTGGATTCAATTAAGCAAGTCATGACTGCATTTAGGGCCAGGTAAAATTGAAAACACTTCCAAACTTTGACTATTATCTTATCACTTGTGTCAGGTGTGGAAACAGAAGAAGGTGTGGGAGGGGTTTGTAAGGTGCTGTCAGAGAGCCAAGCCACAGTCCTTCCAGGTTCTACTCCAGTTGCCTGCAGCACAGCTCAAGGATGTCTTCGAGGTGTGCCCTGACCTGAGAGAGCCTTTGCTAGCACATGTCCAGGGCTTTACTGAAAATCAGGTCAGCCTTAACTTATCATCGTTGCTATTTCTTCATCTATCTTATTTTCTTTCTTATCCTCTGTGTCTTCTCTCTTTCCATTAATCAGACTTCATGTATCCTTTTTTCATGATTGAGTTACATGTCGTCTTTTCTCTTTTAGCTTGCTGTCAGATCCTTTAGGCATCGTCCTAACTCATTGTACCATAAGCCAGTGGTTCCCAAATATTTTCATGTTGGGGACCCACTGAATTCAATGAAAATTCACTGCAAACCCTAAGTCTTTCCTGTCGTGCAAGGTGAAATTGAAAGCCTGTTCACAAAAATGAAGAAATATTGAATCTGGTTGACCGATACCCCACAGAACTTCACAGACCACACAGATACTAAGGTTGGAAACTACTGCTCTAAACTTTCAACTGAAGCTTTTTTATACCTAAGTGCAAGTAGATTGACCCCTTTCACCTGCTCGCACTTCTTACCATTCAATATTTGAATGAAGTCATTTACAGTCAAAACATAAATTGTGTTGAACAGTGAAAAAAGCCATCAATTAACAATACCAAAGCCCATCCCTACTGTATGCAAACCTACCTGGAAGCAGCATATCATTCCGGAGGTGGTAGAAAATATACCAGGTATTGGAAACAAGAACAACCAGACTGAAAAAGAAAGAAGAGACATAACCCTGAGGTACATAATGGAAAACTACCCAAGCATGGACTGGACCCATGCATACACCGACGGTTCTGTAACAAACACAACACAGAACGGAGGAAGGGGTATTCTGAGCCTACCAAATGGTAGAAAAATAACACTGTCAGTGGCAACTGGAAAATTCTCAAGCAATTTCAGAGTGGAGGCAGAGGCACTGAGGGCTGCAGTAGATGCAATGCTGACAGGTGAAAGCCAGATAGTCCTGTTTACAGATGCCCTGGCCGTAGTAACAGCACGAAAAAGCCAGAAAAATACTGAACTTAGTGATTTAAGAGCAGTACTCTGTCAACTATGCCAGCATTCCGCACCAAAAAGAGTAGTGGTACAGTAGGTTCCATCCCACTGTAACATCCAAGGCAACGAGGAGGCAGACAGACTGGCAAAAGAAGATGCAAAACTACCACAGCCAGATTCTAGAGTGACCTACGAAGATTCCAAAAGGCTTATTAGGGCCAGATACATGGCCAAATGGGAAACAGAACATACTGGCTATACAAAAAATGATGCCTATTACCAGCTGAACAGAAGAGAGCAGGTCGTGGTCTTCAGACTCCAAACAGGCCACAACAGACTGAGGTACCACCTATTCAATAAACTGAAGATAGGTAGCACTGACGAATGCACTTGTGGTACAGGGAAAATGACCGCTGAACATCTGCTGCTAAACTGCCCGACATACGAGGACCAGAGAAAGCACATGGGGCCATCACCAGTGGCAACACTAGACAAGCTCTATGGCAGTGTCGACAGCCTCAGGATGACCGCTGCTTTCTTCAAACAAATACAGGTTGACGTCTGACAGCGTGCGAAGAAGAAGAAGAAGACTGGGAATTGGGCATAACAGACTCAAGGGTCACCTTTGCAACAAAATGAGGATTGGGACAGATGACAGGTATCCATGTAGGGAGCATACTATGACCGTGGAACACATCCTACAAAGCTGCATGCTCGCACATGAAGAGAGAACAATACTGGCCTTGCGAGACAGATATGAGACAAAAGCCATATGGAGATAAAACAGCCTTACAGACAACGGTGTCCTTTGTAAGAAAAACCGGGACCTTGATATAAGGATGAACGAAGAAGAAAGAAGAACTGACATTTTTTATTTCCACTTTCAAAAATGGATAAAGCACAATAATCACTTATAAACAGTGTTTTAAGAACATCCATAGATCTTTATTAATATGTTGTCATCATTATTTCATCTATGTCTGTTTCAGTTATACTATCTTCATCAGTACAATCATCACAAACATTTTGTTTGCTATTGTTGGTCTCATATGTAGTTGGGCTGTTGCTGTTGTTTGAGGATGACTGCACATGGCTTCTGGTGGGCTCAGTATGGTGTTAATGGTTAGTTGGTTAGTGGTTCTTACTTCTAAGTCGACCTGTACTTCTACAGTGGCAGATGCCCCTGTGCAGGTGCCAGCTCTGGTATGAGCTGGGAGGAGGATTTCCTGCTTAACGGGCTAGGCTCGAGCAGCTTATTACTCCGCTGTGTTGAAACGAGTGCTGTGGAGAGTGGTTAACCAATGTGCGAGTCCATCTTAATAGACTCAAACACTATAGCAAAGTAGACCCACTGCCTGTTAGGCGCCATCAATGCTGCTCTAAACAGACCACCTAACCATTGCTGGTGTTATGTCATGTCACACAGTTAGTCGCCTCTTACGAGTGCTCTCTGTGGGGCAGTGGTGCTATTCTTGTCCTTGACACAAAAGCCCCTGTGGACCACTCTTATTATTGACGCTTGTCTTGTTGTTCCTCTTGTTCCCTGTTCAGCCCTTATGAAGCACAAGGCCACCATGGCAGCTGGTTCCTAACTGTGACGAAACCGCTTTGTGCATTCAATAATGCAAAAACATGTTTAGTTACCTTTTACCACATGCAGTTCTTCTTATTTCCTTCCATGAATCCACATTGGTCTATGGTTGTTTTATATTGTGCTAATTTTTGTATTGTCAAACTGTATGCATATATATATATATCAATTTTTATGTCCTTTTTCTGAACCCCAGTAAAGTGAGCTATTCACACTTTTATTGCTGCATCTTATTTTGGCTATTGTTTATATAGTTATCTTAAAACTCAGAATATTATGCAACACCCTCCTTCTGTGTTCATCCTTGAAAGGACATTGTGATGTTATGGTCATAGTTTACACTGAGGCTTCAATTTGTGCACCTTTCTGCCTGACTCGTTTCAGCATAGGATTTTTGGGATTGGGGTTGCCTTCCTTCTTTGACCCCTATTTTCTTAGCTGCATAGTTGCAGTCTGTTTCTAGGGCCACAACTTGGAGGTGAAATAGGGTCTTGATCAGCTATGTGTCTGTGGCTGCTGTCAGCTCATTCACTGCTATATCTTCTTCCCCTTTCAATAAGCTTTTGGCGTATAGTGAGGAGTTGAAATCATGAGTTTGAGTGTCTTCTACCTTAGATGGGTTAGTGTCTGTATCAACATTGCTATCAATCAAATGTCTCATTTGTTCACACACACTCTTCCGCCACATTTCTGTACGTGTAAGTGAGTGTAGAGAAAAAGTAACTAAACATTTTATTGTTCTTATTATTGCTCTGTCTGAATGTTTTATTATCTTTGGTTTTGAATGTATTTGTTGCTTGTTTGGTCTCCATGCAGAAATCTCACATCAACAAGGCTGTCATGGCTGTACTGGAAGATGTGGAGATGATGACAGATTTGGCAGACACAGAAAAGCCTGATCATGTATGTAAACAGCTGTGCAATCATTAAATGCTACATATATATCTTATTCTTTTACTCTAAAATAACCACATATATTTCCTTCACAAACTTGAACAAAAAGCTTCTTTTGTTGTCATAGAATTTATTCCTCAAATAACCACTTGTTTTTCTTACAAACTTGGCCATCCATTTCAAGCTTCTTTCATTGTCATACAATGTATCATGTATCTGTTGTTTACTGCTTGTGTGTTACCAGAGCATGAAAAGGAAAGCAAAGAGTAGGAACACTGTAACCTGACGGGCATGTATTTATGCTAGAGAAAGATCATATAGTACTTTTTGTACTGAATATCATCATATGCAAAAAATATCCAGCGTGAATGAAGATGAACACATCAAAAACAGAAATGATGAAGATCAGCTGAAAGCAAACCCTACATGTAAACAGTAACCCAAACTAAAGAGACCCAGAAGTAGAGGGCAATCATTATTACTGTCGTTAAAAGCCTGGGTTGAGGATTTGAAACTAGATGTCAACAAATCTCAGCATGTGATCTCTAATATATACATGACCATCAGCCTGGCAACTAAGGGACAGCTAATAACTGTATTTTCTATCAACTCTTGCGTTACCACAGAGATGAAAATTACAGCATGCAAAACAAAATGCCTGAGAAGAGTCTGACAACAGGAGAGAGAATGAGAAATGATGGCACTATAAATATTGTTGGCACTACTTGGACCCAGTACAGACAATATGATCGTTCATTCATCTTAGTAGAATGAAGTTCAATCGGCTGTCACTGTGCAGCTATAACAAAAGACTATCTGCTTACAGACATGGGGGAAACCTACATGGCAGATAAATAGATAGAATAGCATTAATCCTAGAGCACCATGTTCTAACAAAACCAATGCAACACATTTTCATGATGCTTATCAGAATTGGATGTAACAAGTCAAATAATTGACCTCATTTAGAGGTAGCAAACTTTGCTATGTTCTGTTGTCACCTTTGATCCAAGTAGTGATTTTTTTACAATATAATCAGTAATCGTAGTTATTGTGACTTGTTTAGCACTTTAGTGGTTGACAGATGGGAAACATTGAAAACCAAGACCAATATTTGGAGTAACTCGGGGAGATGGAGTAAGAAATATATAAATCTCTAAAATTTAACAAAAGAATTGGGAGTTGAATCAGTCACTCACTATGCATTAAACACAACCAAACCGTTTGAATGATTAACTCTATAGTGCTATAGGTAGGTCCAGTGACACATGTGAAGACAAGTTGTTCAATAGGAGAGAGAAAGCCAGTGAGGATCTGGATGGTTTGACAGATTCTGTCTATCCCTTATGTTCCTCGGCTTGAGGACTGATGATGATAATGAAATTGTAGAACTACACGAGTCTGATATAGCAGAGACATACTCCTTACAAAGAGTTGATCTAGTGACAATATTCAAACAGCGAGTCGGTCACTGAAGACTTCTGTCTGTTCAACAAGTTAACAAAAAATGTGATTATTTTAGAGTGATCAACAAAGAAGAAGATTGTAGAATATAACTGGTTGATACCTACAAAATGATGTTATTGATAGTGTGCTGTGACATTTGTCTTGTAACATTGATGTCCATTTCCTGACTCTCTTGACTTGAATGGTTTTGCTTGTTTTCCAGGTAAACCCTGGCAAAGAACGAGACAAGGAAGAAGTCCACAAAATTCAAAGCATGACGGAAGGACCCAATCAAAAAATGTCTACACTGACAGTTGTTAAAACTGTTGAGAATTCACCTTCAGTGTAAGTTGAAATGATTGATTACTAAAAAAGGGATCCCTCATTTCATGAATGTGAAGCATTTCCATTTCTTAATGGAAATTAGATTAAAACAAACATACACACTACATACCATCAAATCTGTCCAGATCTACAACAATTCCTTGTTTCTTCAGTTACTGATGTCCAGTACACCAACATATTACTATCTTCATGTCACATTTACTATGACAGTATTATAATATGTAGCATGCTTCAGTGGGTCAGGACCATCAGGAGAGCAGAGAGTGTGGAGGTCAAGTAACACCATGTGTCGGGTGGCGGTGTTAATGGGGCGTGGGGGACGGGTGAGAAAAAGGAGGCGGAGAGCTGTAGACTCAACAGTCTGGCAAGGTACACCATGTGAAGGGCCAGGGAAGCTTGAGAGCAAAAAGGTGATCCACAATAGCAATTTGTGGAGAGTAACATATGAGGGAACCGCGTAGCGCAGTGGTTAGCGCGCTGGCTTCGCATCTGAGTGGTCCTGGGTTCATTCCCCAGTTGAGGCGGGGGTCGACCCAGCCTTAAATGGGTACCGGTTCAGTCCGGGAAGTAAAAGCGGCGAGGGAGAGGAGATGGCTACCGCCCTCATATAGCCGAGCCTTTGAAATGTGAGATCACTAACACCTCACACCCCTACGGCAGTAATGCTATGGGATACTTTACTTTACTTTAACATATGCAGCTATTTGTGAATTTAATAAACAACATGTGTGCTCTCTTGTAATGTATGTGTCCTTAATGTTTGCAGGTCCGAGTCAGTTAAGGAAAAGCCAGGTAGCATTAAGATCTCCCTCCATAGCTCCAGTAAGGATGGAGAGAAGTCTGAGAGGAAAAGGAGTCATGACAGGGAGTTTAGCAAGGAGCGTAGAAAAGATGATGAGAGAACTAGAAAAGATGATGATAGAAAAGATGAGGAGTATTCATCAAGACGAAGTTCAAAGGTAAGAATGTAGGGATACATTGGCTTTTTGTAGTGATACATTACGTGTCATGTTTCTTCATGTCATGTTTTTTCATGTCACATTTCTTCATGTCATGTTTCTTCATGTCATGTTTCTTCATGTCACATTTCTTCATGTCACGTTTCTTCATGTCATGTTTCTTCATGTCACGTTTCTTCACGTCACGTTTCTTCATGTCATGTTTCTTCATGTCACATTTCTTCATGTCACGTTTCTTCATGTCATGTTTCTTCATGTCACGTTTCTTCATGTCACGTTTCTTCATGTCATGTTTCTTCATGTCATGTTTCTTCATGTCACGTTTCTTCATGTCATGTTTCTTCATGTCACGTTTCTTCACGTCACGTTTCTTCACGTCACGTTTCTTCATGTCATGTTTTTCTAGTCATCATTAACCTTTAGCGCACCACGGTCAAGGGCTAGCCGACAAACTCGGCCTACAAAAATGGTGTGCGGAAAAAAATTATTGTTTTTTGAATGCAGTCACTCCCGACAGCCATTTTTAAAATGCTGAATACGTCCTCCATATATACACGATATTTTGCAGGTTAAAGTATCGTATGTTAGATAACAAATGGCTTTTGAACAGTTTTAATTTTGTATACTCTGTTTGGATCAAGCAGACTTTTTGCGAAAGGGGAAGTTGGTTGTTGGGAAAGATCTTTATCGAGTAGATCTGTTTATTTTGTTTGTTTAAATGAAAGAACTAGGTTTGAATTGGAAACTAACAGTTGTGGCGATATTGTAAACACAGTATCGATACGTTGTTGTGGTTTCCAAGGTTTTCTATCAGAGCGACTAGGCCTAGTGGTCGAGTCCAAATTTTTTTTCAAAAATTTGTAAAACTTCATCTTTTTGTAACTCAGAAACTAACAAACACACAACAAAAACAATAACACCCACAAGTTCTTTATTCAATTGTGTTTGTACACACAAGAAAATCATATTTATTGACAAACAAACAGAAAAGTTACAAATTTTGAAAGTCGACGATCATAGCGAGAAATAAATGTAATTTAATTTGGTAAAAAAAATTTTCCGTGATGTCATGGCGTGCTATAGGTTAATACTTGAAAGCTGTAGTAAGGGAGTAGCGAGGTTTGGGTTGGAGGTCCCGCTAGTTAAAGGAAAATGAAGCCTCTCCTTTCCAGGTGCACAGATTGCTGGTGGATTCACTATTCGGCTTACTGTTCAGGAGTTTCCATGCCAATGACCTCTCCTGCATTATTGTGTCCCAGCAGCACTTTTATGAGGGACCCCACTGTTTCTTACAGAGCCTGCTGTGAGGTTCAACCGAGTACCCGGCGGTATAACTGGGTGGGCAGATTGGGCTCATTAGCCTTAGTTGGCAGCCAATCTAAGAGAAGGTAAACTCTGACTCTAAACCCGGGTAGAAGAAACTCGTTAGCCTGTTCAGGTAGTTCGCCTAGGAGAGAAGGAACTCTGATTTTAAACCCACAAGTTACAGAGAGTGCTGGCTAGTCTTGGGTCGATAAGAGTATCATCAGATGTCTCGAGTAACTAGCATCTACGAGCAACGACTTTACTGCCTTGTGGAAACCTCAAGAGAGAGTAGGGCTACGTGAGTAAACCCAGACAGAAAATCCGTACTGGTAGCACCTAAGGCGGATGGTTTCAAAATTGCAAACTTATTCCCGTAGCTCCTGCAGCTGAGCTTGTGCTAAATTGTCATGCTTTGCATTCCTTTGGATTACACCAGTGAGGCCGAGATGGTGATCCTGCAGTTTGAGCAGCCCAGTGTCTCCATATTCAGCACCTAGGCTTGCACTATGAGAGGCTCCTCTCATGATGCATGCGCATGGTTTACAAAGACTGAGACGCCTATGAATGAATGAATGTGAGATAAGAGATTCCAATAATAAAAGTTGTTAATTGTAATGTAAACCCCTCTTGGGTAGAAGTGACAGAACAGATCCACTTCACCTGTGTGTATGTTGTGAAAGTCCACTAAAGAGGGTTAGCAACCTCATTATGTAAACCAAATTGCTACAGAAGCTACCACTGCAAGAATATGCAAAGTGCTTTGGTGCAGAGCTGTCTACAGCGGTGACCCTATGCTTTGTCTGGAGCCAAATACAGAACTAAGGTAGAAACTATTGACATTACACACTTCATCATTAATGCCAATGAACACTTGCAGAGGCTGAGGCAGCATTGTGGGTTTGATAGAAAGCTCTGGAAACATGGACCAATTCCCCGCAGAATGTCGAGTAACCTTCTGGGCTTGATAGAAAGCTCTGGAAACATGGAATATGAGAGTGAATAGCTAACATTCCCTTCCCCGAAGGTTGTGAAGGTCAACAAGAACATAATCTTGATCCATTGGTTATTACCAGACTTTTACTTAGCTGCCTCCCTTCTACTGAAGTATGTAGAGATCTTTCTTAGACTTTTACTTAGCTGCCTCCCTTTTACTGTAGTATGTAGAGATCTTTCTTAGACTTTTACTTAGCTGCCTCCCTTTTACTGTAGTATGTAGAGATCTTTCTTAGACTTTTACTTAGTTGCCTCCCTTATACTATAGTATGTAGAGATCCTTCTTAGACTTTTACTTAGTTGCCTCCCTTCTACTATAGTATGTAGAGATCTTTCTTAGACTTTTACTTAGCTGCCTCCCTTTTACTGTAGTATGTAGAAATCTTTCTTAGACTTTTACTTAGTTGCCTCCCGTCTACTATAGTATGTAGATATCTTTCTTAGACTTTTACTTAGTTGCCTCCCTTCTTCTGTAGTATGTAGAGAACTTTCTTTTACTTAGTTGCCTCCCTTCTACTACAGTATGTAGAGATCTTTCTTAGACTTTTACTTAGCTGCCTCCCTTTTACTGTAGTATGTAGAGATCTTTCTTTTACTTAGTTGCTTCCCTTTTACTATTGTGTGTAGATATCTTTGTTTCTAAAGTATCAGGTAACCAACCCCCTGCCCAACCCTCCTTAGTTGCCTTCTTTGATACAGTTGGTATGTTACAGCGTTACTAATCTTTGCTCCACTTCTATCCCTCAGTAACACTAGCACATGGGAGCTTCATCATGTTTGAACTATTAGAAATACTTTATGTAATAGAGGTTTCATGTCTTGGTTTCCTATTTACCTCTGTCTAAAGACTGTTCACCATTGCTTTTGTACATTTCTGACATACAGTAAAGATTCACATCTGGTTCATCATATTTTGTTCACAATACAGAGTTCAAAGAGAGATGACAAAGACGAGGACGAATCAAAATCGAAATCGTCTTCATCTTCACGATCAAAGTCGACATCGTCGTCATCACGCCGATATACATCAAGCAGCAACAAGAAGAAATGAATGGCTGCTCTTTATTATTTAGTCTTAGCCTCTACTAAACTTTCATTTTGTTTAATATTGACCCCTGGAAGATTCTGTTGAATAATTGTACCCTGTTACATTGACATTTGTGTTGTCTAGTTTGAAAAGCCTTCAAAATGCATTCTTCTAATTGTATGCACTGGATGGTGGATGTGGAGTTCTGCTGATGTGATGGGTTGACAGTAACAGAGCCCATTATAGACCAGTTAACATTGCTTAGGGTTAGATTTATGATGGCTTGTATTAGCAAGTATATTGGTTACCCAATAAGGTAGAAGACTAACAACTCATTGCTCATTTAACAGAAGACCAAAAGCCTAGCAACAATATTCTATATAGGGAACAGGGATCATCATCATGTAGCATGTCCTTTATAGAACGACGCTCCCATCATAATCTGTCTGAAAGAAACTCTTTCCCTTTATAGAACGACGCTCCCATCATAATCTGTCTGAAAGAAACTCTTTCCCTTTATAGAACGACGCTCCCATCATAGTCTGTCTGAAAGAAACTCTTTCCCTTTATAGAACGACGCTCCCATCATAGTCTGTCTGAAAGAAACTCTTTCACTTGTCAAAACTCTAGCCTCTGCCACAGTCATACACAGGCATTCCTTGATATGTGGGTGCCATCTTCTTTGTCTATCCTTGCCTCTTTTGCCTGGCACAGGGATATAAGAATGAATAACTTGTGTTCCTGGTCTGTCAGAAGAAGAGGAATGCATATTAGTTGTTGTGGAAGGTGTGAAGATTGTGTTTTTGCATGGGGAACTAAAGACTGGATTTCTTGCTTATCAGTCAAGTTATTATATTGACCAAGTCTAGTTATGCCCCTTAGCTTGATCAGTCTCACAGAATGGGTAGGACCAACCAAAATATGGGTGTTATCACTGTTTGACCTGATGAGGCTACCAGCTTATGGTTGGACCTGATGAGGCTACCAGCTTATGGTTGGACCTGATGAGGCTACCAGCTTATGGTTGGACCTGATGAGGCTACCAGCTTATGGTTGGACCTGATGAGGCTACCAGCTTATGGTTGGACCTGATGAGGCTACCAGCTTATGGTTGGATCTGATGAGGCTACCAGCTTATGGTTTGATATAATGAGGCTACCAGCTTATGGTTTGATCTAATGAGGCTACCAGCTTATGATTTGACCTGATGAGGCTACCAGATTATGGTTTGACCTAATGAGGATACCAGCTCATGGTTAGACCTGATACAGCTACAATCTCTCTGACCTAATGAGGCAACTATCTCCATGTCTGACATAATGAGGCTACCAGTTTATTCACCTTTTATAGTAAGCATAACTTGGTATCACGTGAGTGTTACTAGGGCCTGAAAATGGAGCAAAGAATAGTAATACAGTAACCTGCCTGGCATGTCATAAGAGGGGACTAAGGAGAGTTGAGCATGGGCTGCCACATCCTGTAGAAACTTTAAGCTACAAAAAGCTCAATAGATACAGGAAGGTGGTCTACATTTGGTGACTTGTTGATGACCCATGATTCATACAGCTAGACAGGTTTTGATTGAGTGATTGGGTGAGATGGTCCTGTCCTATTCCTTGGTCCTCATGAAGGGCCCATGAATGTGCACACACAAGTTGAGCACCATTCAACTCATCAAACATTCCTGGCCTGTTGCTTCAAGAGCATGGACCACTTTTGTAATGAAGCCCTTAACAAGAAGCTTACAAAGATGGATTTCATGTAGTAGTGGAGACATAATCAACAACAGTATATTCTTATCAACTCTCTATTATCACTGTCTGACATGGATCCTGAACAAGGAATAAGTTCACAACATGTCAAGCTGTCAGAATCACTAGAAGAGGCAGGGACAGATGAAGAAACATGACATCAACTTGGAACAATGTCATCAATAGACAGGCAGAGAGAATTTGATGGTTTTAATGTTTGTGAAGAATATGCAGCATTAACGGCAGGGCTTCAGAGCAAGAGGAAGACCCAAAAAAAAGATGGATTAACAGTGTTAAAGAAACAGTAAAGATAAATGGATTGAAAATAACTGCCACGCAGAGGGCACACGAAAGATCTTTGCATCTCCCTATGTAATCTAACATAGGGGGACAGATGAGATAAGTCGAAAGATAGTTATAGTTTGACACGATGAAGTTGCTAGCCTTTGGTACAACCAAGCTTGGTCACAATTGACAACATGCATAGTGAGGTTTAGTTCCTGCTTTGTTTCCTTCCCCATAGAGGACCCTGCATGGACATGGTAACATGCCAATATCAAGCAGCTGTAGTGTGAGGAACAGAGCATAATCTTTCACCTATGGATGCATTATACCAGACTATGGATGCATCATACCAGACTATGGATGCATCATACCAGACTATGGATGCATCATACCAGACTAAACCAATGCTTCAACAAGTTTGACCCTACGCATGAACTTGTCACACCTTTCACACATCCATACGAGACGGACCCACGTGCTGCTCACTTGTGTAGATTATCTACACAAACAAAGAAGTTATTGCCAAGTTCTCCATCACAAACTAACACAGCTCCCACTCATCAACCGTGAAACACCAACAACTTCATCAACTTGGCATTGATTGTCAAGGAGTGACAGCTGCTTGTTGTTGTTGTGAATGCCCACAATGAGTACGTTTACTCTATGTTGTGCCCTGAAAAGGACGTAAAGTGGCGCGTTGAAGTAGCTTTCCTCACATCCTGAGCGTGCTGATGAAAGTGGACCAGGGTCCTCTCAGGCAGTTGTGCTATGCTTGGCTTCTTCTGCGTGTAACTCACTACTATGGGGATCACATCGATACCTCACATTGTTAGCCAGGCTGCCATGAAAACAGCCCGTTTCCAGGGAGGGCTACGGGGAAGTCAAGGTGAGGGTATATTTTTCCTGACCCTGACTAACATGTTTGATCAGTGTGTTGTGTCTGACGAGACGTCAGTTTTTCTCCCTGTGACAGCTTGTTAGAATTGGAATCTGCAACATCATCATGTATGTCTGTTTTATGGTGGTGCTGTTGGTTACAGCTTTTGTGTTCATGGAAAACCATTTGCCTTGTACAACAACAAAGTCAGCAAAACAAATGGCACATTTCACAGAAACAACACAAAACAAATGGCACATTTCACAGACAGAACAAAACAAATGGCACATTTCACAGACAGAACAAAACAAATGGCACATTTCACAGATAAAACAACAAATGGCACATTTCACAGATAGAACAAAACAAATGGCATATGTATAAATGTTAGAAATAATCATGAACATATAAAGCATGGAGTGGGGTTCAGGTCCAGGATCCCTTTACTAGGAAGGTAAGAATAGGACCACTGCTCACTTGTCATGTGGAATCAGAAGGACGACATAGACCACATATTTTTGTTTCTAATCATTTGTTGCTAGTTGATTTATTTCTGTGAATTTGTGGAGCTGAATTTTGAGCAATAAAAGCGCACATCAATGAAGTTTTAAAAGAATATCTCACACAATATGCATGGGTATAAGTATTGTTGTTGGGACATGCAGAGAGAGAGAGAGACAGAGAGCTATTTCTGGATGTCTTGTGGTTGTGTTTTGAATGTGAATGGTTGTTGTTGATGACCATGTGCTGCTGGGGCTCTTGTAAATGTGTGCTTGGGTTTATGTTGAATATAATGTTTGTTGGGCTGTGTTGAGGGATGCATAGACTGATTTCTGTTGACACTGAAGTGTGTACTGGGTGTTAGCATCACCATGCAACGTTGGAATGAAGATCACTTTGTAAAACACATCATTATCCTTCTCAATGATTTGTGTCATGAAGTTAAAATATTAAAATTAATACATGAAGACAGCTTGTTATCAGAGGTATGGATGGATATCTGTCTGTCCTCTATTGTCCTTCCGTTTGTTCATTGATCAGTCTACCTATCTGTCTGTCTTCTATCAGTTTGTCTGTCCGTCTCTTGATCAGTCTACCTATCTTGAGTTATTTCCTATACAATATGCCAGTATCTTTCACATCCACATATTTCATTATCTAAATGTTTTGTATGTCCAAAGATTCTGGGAAATGTCTATAAGGGTTCAGCAAGAGATTGTGATTGTACCAAATAAGGGATCAAGATGCTGAGCAGCGCATGAGCTGCAGTGGTCAGTGGCCCATATCTGACTGCTAGCGTCAGGGCCAGCGAACCAGAGCTGCCAAGACCCTTCTACACCAACAAGCGGTGATCCTGGACAGCAGACTGGCTAAGGAGAAGGGATTGAAGAGGGAATACTAACCCGGTACTAAAAAAAATGCATGCTGAAGTTGGATGTGTTGGACCGAAAGGTGCAAATATCGCAGTCAAGCTGTAAACAACAATGCATTCCGTTCTCTGGACTACATTCTGCTACTAAAGCCCTTTCAGGGTTTGGTAGCGGGAGATTGAGAACAAACCAAGCCAAGCCAAGCCAACCAAATAAAGGTCTTAAATACCAACTTAGCTGGCATTTGTGGGCAGAGACTCAGTGACCATGAATGTCAACATTTCTGTGCGAGGGGGCTTCACATCAAAACCAGACAAGTGGGATAGAAAGGAGAAAAACCTTGCCATTGAATTCTAACTTGTTAATATGGTTGCTAAGGATGTCAAGAGTGTCCTGCACATGCCGTCACGGTGAAGACGAACAACAAGATGTATTAATTGCAGTTAAAAGATGGTTGCCCCACTATCGGCATGCACCAAAGAGAAGCAGTGTTCTGTATCTGTTTGTTGAGCAGCGAAGGGGTGAAGCCTATAGAAATTCATTGGTGAATGAAGGTCCTGTACAGTGATGCATGTCTTCACTCCAGCAAGTGTGTGAGTGGAGTAGGCAGTTCCAAAATGGCGTGAGTTCAGTGACAGTGTTCACGACCGGGTCAAGCACACAGAGTTGACTGCAGCCTTTGACCATCTCATCAAGGAAAATTGCAGATTGACTGAATGAAATTGCTGGACATCAGTCAAGGTTCAGTACACCATATCATCCATGATGTGCTACAGTGCAACAAAGTATCTGCGAGGGGGGTGCCACGGCAGCTTACTCCAGAATTGAAACAATGACTCGTTGATGCCTGTCAAGAACTTTTACAGCTCTTTGAAGCAGAAGGTGATGGTTTCCTAGCAAGAATCGTTACTGGAGATGAAGCCTGGGTTAGCTACCACGAGCCAGAGATGAAGAGCGGGAGCAAGGAAGGGCGTCACCCCTTCTCAACAAAATCGAAGAAGTTTGGCACCACACACAACAATCTGCAGGGAAGTTATGCTGACTCTCTTTTGGGATGACAAAGCGTTATTTGAGAGCACTACATGCCCAGGTGGAACACTGTCACCAGTGCACGGATACAGATCATCTCAAGAATCATGTTCGTCCCGCACTCAAATCTATACGTGGACTTCTGAGTAGAAGTGTCCTTTTGCAACATGACAATGCTTGACCCTATACTGTCCGTGCAATAGCTGCAGCCATCGATGGCCTAAACTTTCAGTATCTACCACATCAACCATACTACCAGACATATCCCCAAGTGTCTTTTGATGACTGAAAGAGGCATTGGGAGGAAAGCCTTTCAGGTCCGATGAAGATTTTCAGCGTGTGGTGTATTAGTGGTTACACGCACATCCGGTAGAATCTTTATATACAGCAGTCCACGCACTTGATAGGGTTTGGGGGACTTCTATCGGACGCAGTGGGGACTATATTAAAAAGTTATAGTTGTGATTCCACTTTTTCGGAATAAATTTACCAAACAAATATATTGAAGAAGTGGAATCACAACTATAACTTTTATAGACCAGTACTGACACAGACAACATTTGTGTAGATGCTACTCATAGACCAGTACTGACACAGACAACATTTGTGTAGATGCTACTCAGACCAGTACTGACACAGACAACATTTGTGTAGATGCTACTCATAGACCAGTACTGACACAGACAACATTTGTGTATATGCTACTCATAGACCAGTTCTGACACAGACAACATTTGTGTAGATGCTACTCAGACCAGTACTGACACAGACAACATTTGTGTATATGCTACTCATAGACCGGTTCTGACACAGACAACATTTGTATAGATGCTACTCATAGACCAGTACTGACACAGACAACATTTGTGTATATGCTACTCAGACCAGTACTGACACAGACAACATTTGTGTATATGCTACTCATAGACCGGTTCTGACACAGACAACATTTGTATAGATGCTACTCATAGAGCAGTACCGACCCAGACAACATTTGTGTATATGCTACTCAGACCAGTACTGACACAGACAACATTTGTGTATATGCTACTCATAGACCGGTTCTGACACAGACAACATTTGTATAGATGCTACTCATAGAGCAGTACCGACCCAGACAACATTTGTGTATATGCTACTCAGACCAGTACTGACACAGACAACATTTGTGTATATGCTACTCATAGACCGGTTCTGACACAGACAACATTTGTATAGATGCTACTCATAGACCAGTACCGACCCAGACAACATTTGTGTATATGCTACTCAGACCAGTACTGACACAGACAACATTTGTGTATATGCTACTCATAGACCGGTTCTGACACAGACAACATTTGTATAGATTCTTCTCATAGACCAGTACCGACCCAGACAACATTTGAGACGCTGACTAGAGACACTGAAGAAACAGTGAATGGACCATCTTGAAAACAGCCATGACGGATACACTCAAGAAATGGGGAACAAAAAACAAGACAAAGAAAACAAACAGCTTGCTGGAATATTGAAGTTAAAACAGAATCAATATAGACTAAAGATAAACTCTGCAAGACATGGGTAATGTCCAAGTCAAGGAAACTTATATTACTTAACAAATAGATGAAGAAGATATAGCAAACAAGGAATCGAAATATATAAAGATGATTCATGGAAAAACATGCGGAGAACAACTAACATTCAAATGCAAAAACCACCAAAGAGCTTATAATAAAAGTAACAAAGAAATTATATACGCAAAATTGAAAACATAAACAAAGATAGTTCAAGGTCATCTCATGAGAATGTGGCCTGATCGACCACTGCCCTTACTACACAAGAATATCTGGCTATGTCAAGGCCGTGTTGCAGATGGATAAATAACAAAACATAATTCCTACAACAACACGGCCCTACAACAACACTGTCCTACAACAACACGACCCTACAACAACACTGCCCTACAACAAAAACTGCCCTACAACAACACGGCCCTACAACAACACGACCCTACAACAACACGGCCCTACAACAAAACTGCCCTACAACAACACGGCCCTACAACAACACGGCCCTACAACAACACGGTCCTACAACAACACTGCCCTACAACAACACTGCCCTACAACAACACGACCCTACGACAACACGACCCCACAACAACACTGCCCTACAACAACACGACCCTACAACAACCATCACAACACACTCAGACCGTGGCCTCATTTAGATAGATTAAGGTAATCCACGTCGCCCACGACCCGTCACGGCACAAGCGGACGGAAAAATGTGGGCAATCCCCTTGGCCAGCGTCAAGCACATACTGACCGATACCTCGTGTAAATGTTTGTCTACAGACTCTGATACGTCTTCTAAACCAGTATACAAAACGTTTGTTAAGTGTCCATGCGTACACCTGAAAACAGGCTGCGCTGCAGCAATCAGGATATCGAGGTGAGTCTCGTCATTGTAATCCCTGTGGTGACCATACTTGGAAGTCTAACATCACGTTACAGCCAGGAAAACACAGGTTCACCTTCTTCAGCACGTCCCAGGATAGAGCCACTGCAACAACTCACCAGACAAAAAGCTCACTGAGTGAAGAATTCAAAACGAGCGAGTAGGTTCTGAAAACAAAAATCTCTTTCCTACAGGTCGGTCTTCTAAACCTGCCAGTGATGTTTCATTTCTGTCAAATATTTAGTTTGGGATCAAAATGCTGAGCAGCGCATGAGCTGCAGTGGTCAGCGACCCATAGATGACTGCTAGCGTCAGGGCCAGCGAACCAGAGCTGCCAAGACCCTTCTACACATCCATGCGGTGATCCTGGATTACAGGCTGCAACAGAGCAGACTGGCTAAGGAGAAGGGATCGAAGAGGGAATGCTAACCCGGTACTAAATAAATGCTTGCTGAAGTCGGATGTGTTGTACCTAAAGGTGCACATATCGTAGTCAAGCTGTAAACTACGACACAACGCATTCCATTCTCTGGACTATATTCTGCTACTTAGCCCCGTGTCAGGGTTTGGTAGCAGGAGATTGAGAACGAATGAAGCCAAGCCAAGCCATATCTTTTGTTTTTATGTATAGACAGCATCGGGAATATGAAATTTGGCAGTGGACTATGATTGCCTATGCCATTTTGTACGGCATTTGGTAAACGCGTCTGACAAACATGTAATGTTAACTTTCGTCGGTACATTATCTTTCATTCATGTACCAGTCACACCAGATAACGGATAATAGGCCCAACACTGCTTCCGGTGGAGTATAGGTCATACACTTGTTCCGGTGGAGTATAGGTCATACACTTCTTCCGGTGGAGTATAGGTCATACACTTCTTCCGGTGGAGTATAGGTCATACACTTCTTCCGGTGGAGTATAGGTCATACACTTCTTCCGGTGGAGTATAGGTCATACACTTCTTCCGGTGGAGTATAGGTCATACACTTCTTCCGGTGGAGTATAGTTCATACACTTCTTCCGGTGGAGTATAGGTCATACACCTCTTCCTGTGGAGTATAGGTCATATACTTCTTCTGGTGGATGATAGGTCACACACTTCTTCCGGTGGAGTACAGGTCATACATTTCTTCCGGTGGAGTATAGATCATACACTTCTTCCTGTGGAGTATAGGTCATACACTTTTTCGTGTGGAGTATAGGTCATACACTTCTTCCGGTGGAGTAAAGGTCATACGCTTCATAAGGAGAAGATATCTTCTTCTTCTTCTTCTTCTTCTTCTTCTTCTTCTTCTTCTTCGTTCGTTCTCAATCTCCCACTACCAAACACTGAAAGGGCTTAAGTAGCAGAATGTAGTCCAGAGAACGGAATGCGTTGTGTCGTAGTTTACAGCTTGGCTGCGATATTTACACCTTTCGGTCCAACACATCCGACTTCAGCAAGCATTTTTTGAGTACCGGGTTAGCATTCCCTCTTGGATCCCTTCTCCTTAGCCAGTCTGCCCTGCTGCAGCCTGTTATCCAGGATCACCGCGTGGAGGTGTAGAAGGGTCTTGGCAGCTATGGTTCGCTGGCCCTGACGTTAGCAGTCAGCTATGGGTCGCTAACCACTGCAGCTCATGTGCTGCTCAGCATCTTGATCCAAGGAGAAGATATGATATTTCATTTATCTGGGGTTCGGAAGGAGAAGATATGATATTTCATTTATCTGGGGTTCAAAAGGAGAAGATATGATATTTCATTTATCTGGGGTTCAAAAGGAGAAGATATGATATTTCATTTATCTGGGGTTCAAAAGGAGAAGATATGATATTTCATTTATCTGGGGTTCAAAAGGAGAATATATGATATTTCATTTATCTGGGGTTCGGAAGGAGAAGAAGACCAAGATAACATCCCTTAGGTTTCACTTTCAATTCCGTAGGAGCACGGGATTGCAGCTGTCAACCTCTGTGTCGGCGTGGGCTAGTGGTTAAGTGACACGGCTTACAACCCGAAAGTGCTGGGTTCGCTCCCCAATCACAGCATCGGCCATTACCCCGGGGAAGCAAACCCTTATAAAATGCAGGAGGAAGCAGACACTTACATCAAATGTATGCAGAAGTCGGATGTACTGGGCCTACATTCGCAAAATAAAAACCACAGTGCAACGCAAAAGAACAAACCCTCTATATATTCATAATTTGAACCGCCTTAGCCAATCGGTCCAGTTTTCCTTTCATACTCTTCAACTATTCTCACCAGGTGCTTTTTGGCCACCCATCTCTGTCCATCTCCTGCAGCATATAGGTTTAAGTATTTAGAAATTGTCGGGTGTCAGAGACCTCAGACATATCGAGTATCGCAATAAATAACGACTACTCTACTGAAATCGCCCTGGCCCTTTTAATAAATTCTGGGAGAGAAAGAGATGTGGGATACTACGAACAGAACGTGAAGCTATTATATTTCGGGATTCTGCAAGAATGGGTCCAGGTTATCTCTTAATCCATCTATGAAACGAATCTCAAAGATCGCTTTCTTTCCGTAGCTGCGACATTAAGAAAAGGATTATCTGTCTGACAAGATAATTAGACGTGGCTTTAGTAAGACATTTGTATTTTCTTTGAAATTACAAACACAAAATCTATAATTACTGGTTTCGACAACAACATTATCTAGGTTTTAATATGTACTAGTGCTTCTTTGTTCTCCACCATGGACAGAAATGGATTGTCTTTCATTGAAATTGTTTGTCAGCTTGTACGAACATCACTCCAATTGTGAGAGAATAGATAAGCAATCTGACAGAATTGTACGAATGGACACACCGGTGGCTGCATGCATATATTCTTGTTCTTCTTCTATTTCTTCTTCTTCTTCTTCTTCTTCTCTTTTTCTTCTTCTTCTTCTTCTTCTTCTTCTTCTTCTTCTTCTTCTTCTCGTTCGCCATGCTTTTTCCTGTTACATCTAGACGTGAAGCCCTGTTCTCTGGATAAAGGCTGCCGTAGTGGAGAGTTCTTCGGGGCATCCAAACAGCTTTGTGTGGATATTCGTCTTCGCGGGCCAGTGCTGAGTACGCAATTGGCTAAGCATGTTACAGTCTTGCAGTATATGTTCGGATGTCTATGCTGCCTGCCCACACATACACATAGGCGATGGAGCCAATTTTAGCCTGTGCAAATGGCTATTCAATCTGTTATGTCCCATTATCAGGCGGAACAGGATAACTTGTTCTGCTCGATCAAGACAGTGATAGCTGTCTTCCGTTTGTTCGAGTTTCCTTTTTGCTTGGATAAGTGTCTTCTTTTCTTGGAAGGTGATTGTTTCAGAGGCAAAGGCAAGGAACAAACTTGCGATATTGAGGAAAATAGCTGGGTCAAACTGGGGAGCGAATGAAACAACGCATAAGAAGGTCTATAATGGGGTAATAAGACCAGTAGCATGGTCCACAGCAGCCAAAGCACACCTACAAACCTTAGATAAGGTATAAAACCAAGCGCTTATGGTGATCATGGGTGCTATGAAATCAACTCCAATGAATGAAATGGAAACAATTACAGGTATCACACCTCGTATAGTGAAACGTATTAGTCACGGCTGAAATACAACGCTAACAAATAATTTCACGTGTGAACTGTGGGTGGCGTTAAGCGATGTCTCGAATAAGTAAACCTTTATTTGTTGTACGTTTTATTGCAGTTATTAATATATTTGGTTAAAGTCCATTTCACTTTATCTTTGTTGTTTGATCTGCCACTGATAATTGACTTAGTTGTTTTCGGTTTGTAGTCTGCTGTTTTTATGTTGTCCTATCCTTAATACATTTCTATTTAGGCTCAACAGTCTGCATACAACCAGTTTCTCGGGTGTACTGCTCATTAGCATGTATGTCTCCGGATTTGGCAAGATAGTGCTAGTGCCCCTATCTTAAGCAAACACATACAAAATAGGGTCTGAAGTCAGATGCACAGGACCGTAAGGCGCAAACACAGTACACTGTACTCTGCTTTAGGAAACTACTTGTAATTTTTTTTCTGGCCATAATAATGGATGCCGATAGCAGATGCTTTATTCAGAGTTTGCTTTATACTTAATACTGTTTTCTTCTTCTTCTTCTTCTTCTTCTTCTTCTTCTTCTTCGTCTTGTTCTTGTTCTTGTTCTTCTTTTTCTTCTTCTTCTTCTTTTTCTTCTCGAAAGGGACGTTTTGTTACATAGTATCGCAATTCACAGCGAGTTTGCGATATCTGAGCGTTTCGGCCTGACACATCCGGTTTCAGCACGGAACATTTTTGGGACAAGACGTGTCTTTCCCTTCGATCCGTATTCTCTAATCCAGGCTGCAACGGATGCATCCTATTTCTAGTGCTGCAACTTGGAGGAAGAATGGGGTCTAGGGCATCTCTGGTTGGCTGACCCTAACGCAAGCAGTCTGCTAAGAAACGGCACTGAGACTTCTTGAAAGTATCTCCAAAAAGCTTATATTTTGATGTGACGACCTGGGAGTCGCTTGAACAAGACCGTACCGCCTGGCACTAGTATCATCGAAGGTGCTCAGATCGCAGAGACTAATCCCATCGCTGATGCTTAGCGAAAGCGTGCTGCCCTAAAAACACGCATGGCGACTCCACAACCGGCACGCCACGTGTGTGCCCAGAATGTTTAAGGTATGCCGTTCCAGGATTTGACTTTACAGCCATAAGAGAACACAATTTGTAGCAAAAACCTGAAGCTGCCGCCACATTTGCTTTCGATGGACAACTTTTAAGATCAATTTAGGTTGAAGCGTCAGTACACGTCTGTAAGTGTTTATATATAAAACTGATTGTTACCATTGCCTGTATTTCTGAAACTATTTTTCTGTTATTCTTATAGTTAGTTTATTAACACTTATCCACATGCTCAGCCGACGCTCCTTGCTACTATTTAACGACCCAAGTAGGGACGGATGGTTGGGCCTGTTCATATCTAGCAACCAGTGACGGGCGATTAGTTTTCTTAAAGAAGACTAGGTTCGAGGACACCTTCCATTATTGAACTAAAGAGGAATACTCTCCATATAATGTACAATTTGACCAATGACACTTTTACCGTTCATAATTTGCGCAGTTTGGCTCACTTCAACCACAGCCTGCTTAGATACAGGCCTTCTCATTCACGGAGAAATCCCTTTGAAACGTCTCTTATTATAAGGCTGACAAATAACGGAACTTGTATGTGTCAATTATCAGTGCAACTATAACAGCGTGTTTGGGAAATAAAGATGGATATGCAGTTGTTCAGGGCATGATTCTGTGAAAGGATCACTCTCAACAGTGATTTGTTGTGTTTTGTACTACGAGTTTGTTTTATTTCTCTGTGTGGAGCATGGGTTGATAATACACATTGGCACAATATGGGTTCCGTTATTTAGTCGGCCTTGGAATCTGACGTCTCAAAGGGATTTTCTCAGTGAGTCAGACGGCCTATCTAACGTAGGCCATGCTTCAATCGATACACAATATTTAGAAATGGAATAAACAAACAAAAATATTATATCTATTATAAATTATCTGTTCTAGTTTTTCCCAAAAGTATTAAATTTAGTTACTGCGGTAAGGTGCGAGTCTTTTCGTGGCTCATCTTGGCTTTGTAAAAATGTATGACATCACAAAAACATTATTATTCCACACATGTTGATCTGTGTCCAACAAGACCAACAATACAGCCCGTTTCTTGATTTGCATGCAGTTATCCATTTCGAAGAACTAAAATACTCTGTTTTGAAATGATGTATATAATCGTTGATTTTTGTTTGAACATAAATATAAGTTGGCCTAAATGTTACATATAAAGATCGTGTCACGAACGTAGAAATAGGACAGAGAGTTGAAAATGCGATTGGCTCTTTTGAAGATCTGTTCACAACAATCAAAAGACGAAATATGGCGTTCTGCGGGCACATCGCGAGGTCCAAAGGAATTACCAACTCGATACTCTTTGGTTCCGTACCGGGACAGAGAGGGCGAGGACGTCTAAGGAAGATATGGGTGGACAACATCACTGAGTGTTCAAGACTTCATCCCCGTGAGATACGTCAGGTGGCGGCAGACAGAAAAATGGCGTGGGATTTTGGGAGTGTCTTTAAGTGTGCCCCAACGACCTGATAGGTTACGGGATGAGCTGAACTGAAAAGTCGGCCTATATTTCATTATTACTCGCTGCTATTCTTCAAAACTGAAGTCTCCAAACGAAACCGTGAATAATCTATCGAGAACACAGCATTGCGACACCAGGCGGTGCTGCATTCCATTGGCATACTTACACTAACCCTGCTAATGATCTCTGGCAAGCTTTTTTGTGCGTGAATAGTTTCCATATCCGGGTCAGCTTCGATTTTCCACTCCTTGAAACACTGTCAAACTTTATTGACAATCGTACACTGTAACACTTCAAAAGATCTTTTCTATTAACGGGAACAATTACATAAGCTTATTAACCACAGCACTACCATTCATTCGAAGCAAACAAACATTACATTTACTATTGACAGAACGCCAAGCGGTTAGCAAGTATATTATTGCGCAAAGGGACTTGGATGGTTTCATCTGGTTCTCTACCAGGGAAGAGTCCGCGAAAATCGCTGTGTGCTGTGACGCAAATTGAGACTCAGATAGTGAGGAATACTTATGCTGTTATTCAATGTTTTTATTTTATGCGTAAGTCTCGTGAAAATTTAACTCAAAATAACGTAATTAACATGTGTGAGGAACTAGCCTAGTCTTACCGGCCCATTGACAGCACACAACAGGTAGCAGACCAAGTGAGTGTTATGCCAGTTCCTTTCTAGCAACCCAACTGAGCGACTGGTGGTCCAGAGATTAAGATAACAGCTTCTCGACCAAGGTTCAAAACCTCAGTAAATCATAGATATATCTTTATCGAATGTAAAATGAAAACCTACACTTTATAGCTCGTGTCGACTGCAGCGGCAATCGCCTTTTATTTATCGACTTTTAAAATCCTGCTACGACATGTGCGCCTTTCGACTCGACACATCCGATTTCATGACGTCATTTTGGGGGAGCGGGTTTGCCTTCCTTCGTCGACCCCTAATCTTTCAGGCAGGCTGCATGGATGCAGTCTGTTTCAAGGGCCACTACTTGAAGACACAATAATGCCTTGGTCAGTATTGGGTTACCACCTCTGATACAAGAAGCCAGCTTTGAGTCGTGGGCTGCTCTCAGTTCATCGTCGGCTCATCTCAACTCTTTGAAACCATCATGCCGATCTTTTGATTTGTCAATCTTGTGTTTCTTGCTTAGTGCCACCTTTACTGAGGGCTGGTCCTAGTACAGCATGTCTGCCTAGGGAGATGCAATACTTTCAGTGATGTTGTGTCTGTAGCAATGTGGATGGCATGAGGTGTTTAGCCTCGTTTAGCCACTGATAGTGGGATTCCAGAATTACAGTTATGAGGAACGACTCAGAAAAACCGGCCTACAGTGTCTCGAAAAGAGAAGAATTCGTGGTGACTTAATTCAGGTTTATAAGATGATCAGAGGAATCGATAAATTAGACTATAACAAGTTTTTTAAAATACAGCCACCTACAATAACACGAGGGCATAGCTACAAGCTGATTAAAGAGAGGTCCAGGTTAGATATTAGGAAATATTTTTTTAGTCAGAGAGTGGTGTCTGCTTGGAATGCATTGCCAGGGGAGGTAGTGGAGGCAGGGACAGTTAATGCATTTAAGAATAAACTGGATGCGCATAGATTTTAGAGCAAGGTGATGTAAATGTAACTGGTTGTATACAGACTCTGCAGGGTCTTCTAAACCAGTATAAAGATGTTAAGTTAAGATTCACCAGATCAGTAATCAACCACGAATACACAAGTAGAGATGAATGTTAGCAGTCGTGCATGTAATACAGACTATTGGGGAGGAAGACTAACGCCTGGTAAGGCACAACATACTGATCAGACATGTTAGTCAGGGTCAGGCACAATATACTGATCAGACATGTTAGTCAGGGTCAGGCACAACATACTTATCAGACATGTTAGTCAGGGTCAGGCACAACATACTGATCAGAGATGTTAGTCAGGGTCAGGCAAAATATACTGATCAGACATGTTAGTCAGGGTCAGGTACAACATACTGATCAGACATGTTAGTCAGGGTCAGGCACAACATACTGATCAGAGATGTTAGTCAGGGTCAGGCAAAATATACTGATCAGACATGTTAGTCAGGGTCAGGCACAACATACTGATCAGACATGTTAGTCAGGGTCAGGCACAACATACTGATCAGACATGTTAGTCAGGGTCAGGCAAAATATACTGGCCAAGACCCTCACCTCGATCTTCCTAGTAGCCCTCCCTGGAAACGGGCTGTTTTCATGGCAGTCTGGCTAACGAGGTGAGGGGTCGATGTGATCCACGCAGTAGCGAGCGACACGCAGATGAAGCCAAGCATAGCACAACAACAACAACAGCAACAACAACAGCAACAAAAACAACAATAACAACAACAACAGCAACAACAACAACAACAACAGCAACAACAACAACACAATACATACTATTTCACATTTATTTGTTTGTTTTCTCGTCAATTAAGTAACTTAGGAACGTGTACACAATTAGTCTGGTCTTGGAAGTCTGTCTCAGAGTACTGGGTGAGGATGTCTTCATATTTGGGATATCATTGTCTTTTAGCTGTAGAGAGAAAGAGAGAGAGAGAGAGAGAGAGAGTGAGCGAGTGAGAGAATTGGGGGGGGGGGAGATGAGCTAGATGAGAGGGGAGAGAGAGAAGGGTAGAGATGAGCGAGTGAGAGGAGAGGAGAGAGATGAGATATATGAGAGATAGAGGAGAGAGGAAAGCGTGAGGAGAGAGATGAGTGAGGAGAGGAGAGAGATGAGATAAATGAGAGAGAGAGAGGAAAGAGTGAAATCTGAGATGAGTGAGTGAGAGGAGAGGAGAGAGAGTAGATATATGAGAGAGTGAGGAGAGAGACAAAGCCATTCAGGGGCAGAGAGACAGAGGAGAGGAAGACAGATGGAAATAGATACAGAGGAAAAGAGACATAGGTAGAGAGCGACAGATAAAGAACGACAGAGGGAGAAAGAGACAGAGAGAGACATAGAGAGACATATCGAAAGAGAGACATACATATATACAGAAGGATAGACAGAGGAAGGAAGAGAGAGAGAGAGAGAGAGGGGGGGCTGTGGAGGAGAGGTGGTGGGGGATGATGGATTAGAGAATGCAACGCACATTCCAGATTTTGTCTACTGAAACTTCCCCCGTGGTTGTCAATTCTTATAGCTGAAGTCTAGTTGGTTGTCAATTCTTATAGCTGAAGTCTATTTGGTTGTCAATTCTTATAGCTGAAGTCTATTTGGTTGTCAATTCTTATAGCTGAAGTCTATTTGGTTGTCAATTCTTATAGCTGAAGTCTATTTGGTTGTCAATTCTTATAGCTGAAGTCTATTTGGTTGTCAATTCTTATAGCTGAAGTCTATTTGGTTGTCAATTCTTATAGCTGAAGTCTATTTGGTTGTCAATTCTTATAGCTGAAGTCTATTTGGTTGTCAATTCTTATAACTGAAGTCTATTTGGTTGTCAATTCTTATAGACTGCTCAGCACTCAGCTTTGGGTCGCTGACCCCTTCAGCTTAAAAACTGCTCAGCCCTCAGCTTTGGGTCGCTGACCCCTACAGCTAATAGACTGCTCAGCACTCAGCTTTGGGTCGCTGACCCCTACAGCTTATAGACTGCTCAGCACTCAGCTTTGGGTCGCTGACCCCTACAGCTTATAGACTGCTCAGCACTCAGCTTTGGGTCGCGGACCCCTACAGCTTATAGACTGCTTAGCACTCAGCTTTGGGTCGCTGACCCCTACAGCTTATAGACTGCTCAGCACTCAGCTTTGGGTCGCGGACCCCTACAGCTTATAGACTGCTCGGCACTCAGCTTTGGGTCATGGACCCCTACAGCTTAAAGACTTCTCAGCAGTCAGCTTTGGGTCGCTGACTCCTACAGCTTATAGACTTTTCAGCTGTCAGCTTTAGGTCGCTGACTCCTACGGCTTAACGACTTCTCAGCAGTCAGCTTAATGTCGCTAACTCCTACGGCTTAAAGACTCCTCAGCAGTCAGCTTTGGGTCGCTGACCCCTACAGCTTATAGACTTCTCAGCAGTCAGCTTTATGTCACTGACTCCTACGGCCTAAAGACTTCTCAGCAGTCAGCTAGGGGTCGCTGACCCCTACAGCTTATAGACTTCTCAGCACTCAGTTTTGGGTCGCTGACCCCTACAGCTTATAGACTTCTCAGCAGTCAGCTTTGGGTCGCTGACCCCTACAGCTTATAGACTTCTCAGCACTCAGCTTTGGGTCGCTGACACCTACAGCTTATAGACTTCTCAGCACTCAGCTTTGGGTCGCTGACCCCTACAGCTTATAGACTTTCTCAGCACTCAGCTTTGGGTTGCTGACCCCTACAGCTTATAGACTGCTCAGCACTCAGCTTTGGGTCGCTGACCCCTACAGCTTATAGACTGCTCAGCACGCAGCTTTGGGTCGCTGACCCCTTCAGCTTAAAAACTGCTCAGCCCTCAGCTTTGGGTCGCTGACCCCTACAGCTTATAGACTGCTCAGCACTCAGCTTTGGGTCGCTGACCCCTACAGCTTATAGACTGCTCAGCACTCAGATTTGGGTCGCGGACCCCTACAGCTTATAGACTGCTCAGCACTCAGCTTTGGGTCGCTGACCCCTACAGCTTATAGACTGCTCAGCACTCAGCTTTGGGTCGCGGACCCCTACAGCTTATAGACTGCTCAGCATCTTGATCCCAGCGAAATGATTATAACTACAGGCAATTCTCGTTCGGCCGGTTTTTTTTATTGGGGGGGGGGGGGGGGGGGAATCATCCCGAGCAAAAGTGTCTCTTGTCCAAAACTTACTGCATTACGTTCTCTATTTTGTGGCCGACGACATGAACAGATCAGAAGTGAATAGTAAACATTCTCAGGTCTCCTCGTGTCCAGTATGGATGTCCCGAGCTTAGAACAAATTAGGACTTTAATTATAGAAACCCTTCACTGGACTGGGAGCCAACCGGTCAGTAAACAATGTCTGGAAGGACCAGGTAAGTAGGCGTTCCCAGGGTCTCCGGTTTCGCGTTCAGTTGGTAAAGTGGGGGGATCAAGTTTGATACCTCCCGTTGATAATATAATAATGCTGCCGTCCTTTCCTGGGAGCCTCAAAAGAATATGCTCTGTTCTATGATCTGCGGACCGTCAGCGCCTGCGTCCTCCCGTTTCCATGAAATACTTACCACAATATCTTCTTTCACACAACCTTTACGAGAAAGCTGAACACTTCACTTTCCCCGAAACACAAAGTATGCTGACGTTATTAGTTATATATTTGTGTCTCCTTTTGGCGAGACACACATCTTCAACCATCGACTGAATATCTTTGGTGATATTACGGCGTCTTTACCATCTTGGTGGTGTGGACAGTAGACCTTTGATTCGGCTTGGTAAGAGCTGGACTTCTTTGTATTAAAGTGTACCTGTCAGAACATGTGTATTTAAAAAAAAACAATTGACAAAACAATTTGAAAGAGACAGACAACAATGACGATGAACAGACGTAAAACACTGACGATGGACAGACAGACACCACTGACGATGGACAGACAGACAACACTGACGATGGACAGACAGACAACACTGACGATGGACAGACAGACAACACTGACGATGGACAGACAGACAACACTGACGATGGACAGGCAGACAACACTGACGATGGACATCGGTCGTAACAGACAATTCATAAGTCACCCTGAATTGATGTGCCAGTGACGTGCTATGTTATGGGGAAGACAGAAAGAGACAATACCATAGAACCCAACTGAAAAACAAAATTACATTCATTTAAAAATAATGGTATATAACTAGAAACGAAACAAAATCAATGAAGGGAAATATGACAACAACGGTTACACATAAACACACTTATCTATCGCTACACGAAACACGTGACCGACGCTATATTTAGCCGTCGGTCTGGCAGACTTGCTCCGTGCCAAGGCACTTCACGTGCAGTTACTTCATAATGATGAGGCTATCAGCTGTATGCACAACTCACCTAAGTTAAGCTTATAAATGATGTTTGGTTGGATCAGTCACTTGTCTGTTTCTCCAGTATAATTTTTCTTCGTAACTTAACGTCCTTAAACGGATTTAGAAGACTCTGCAGTCTGTACCCAATCTTTTTCTTCACTTGATTTAAAAACACATCTGAGCATCAAATCTATTCTTAAATTGATTCTCTGTCTGAAAAAAACCAGAAAACTAAAAACTAAAACATTTTGGTATCTAATCTGGACCTTTCTGTAATTAATTTGTGGCTTTGCCCTCTTGTCCTTGTAGACGGCTGTACTTTGAAAAAAAAACAAAATAACAATTTGTTACAGATTAATTTATCCTTTCTGTTGATCATCTTATAAACCTGTATTGTCACCTCGAATTCTTCTCTTTTCTAGACACTTTAGACAGGTTTTTCTGAGTATTTCCTCATAACTAATTCTTGAATACCACTATCAGTTTGTTCTTCTTCCTTTTCTTCTTTTACTTCTTCTCCTTCTTCTTCTTCTTCTTCTTCTTCTTCTTCTTCGATCAACTGATGCTATGCTTCTAGTCCGGTGAGGTTCACGAAGACTGCGCGTTTCAGGTCTTCGCCGGTCCTCCACAGCTTTTCGAGCATGGTCGCTTCCCAGGGCCAGACTGCCTCTCTTTGGTCTGTATAAGTAGGACAGTCCTGCAGGATATGTTCTGGTGTTTGCTCGGGTGCTCCATAATCGCACGGGGTGGTGTGAGACTCATTCTGTGGAGATGACCCATGAGTCTGCAATGTCCCTTTCTGAGTCTGAAGATCTTTGTCCATCTCTGCCAAGTTTGTCTATGCTGTCATGTTCTGAACTTGTATTCTTTGTGCTGGTCTCTACATTCCGTCCTTATGGATCGTTTGATGAGTGCTTTGCTTCTTTATAGCACTCCAGTATGAGCATCATCATCATCATCATCATCATCCTCACCATAACCATCATATCGTTGGTCAGTCCTGAGACTGGTTGTAAGGTTGTCTGAGTATGGCACTCCATTTTACCCTATCCTCTCGGGAAACTGAGACACTAGTCCAGTCAGGCACAACATACTAACCAGAACGTCGCGTCAGGGTCAGGCACACAATACTGACCAGGACATCGTGTCAGGGTCAGGCACACCATGCTAACCAGAACGTCGCGTCGAGTCAGGCACAACATGTTAACCAGGACGTCGTGTCAAGGTCAGGCACAACATACTGACCAAGACGTCAGGTCAGGGTCAGGCACAACATACTGACCAGGACGTTTCGTCAGGGTCAGGCACAACATACTGACCAGGACGTTAGGTCAGGGTCAGGCACAACATACTGAACAGTACGTCGCGTCAGGGTCAGGCACACTATACTGCCCAAGACCACTATAACTCTTCCGTGTAGGGTTCCCTGGAAACAGGCTGTTTCAAGGGAGCCTGGCTGACGAGATGTGGATCGACATGATCCTCGTTGTAGTGAACGTCACGCAGATGAAGCCAAGCATAGTACAACCGCCTAGAGGACCGCGGGCCACCTTCATCAGCACGCTCATGGTGTGAGGACATCTACTACAACCCACCACTTAACGCCCTTTCAGTAAACTTACTCATTGTGAACATTCAACAACAGCAACAATCATATTCTCTACTTCTGTCTTCACTTCAGCACAGGTCCGTACTTTAATGTCCCCCCTACATTCCGGAGATGTAAAGGTGAGTTTTGTTCGTCGTTTCCTCTGTTCTCCTGAAACTTGCCCTCTAGTATTTCCTGTATAAGACTTTCATGTCGCATATTGTATCCCAGCGAACTCAAACATTTTTTGGGTGGGCTTTTTAAATATTTGTCTTTGTGCGACCACCTCAACTAGGCCATTGCCATCCTCTTTCTGTCAAACTGACTTTTCCATTTTACGGTAGCATCACATTTCAAACGCTTCCAAGCTCCAAACTGGTTATCTTTTAGCACCTCCTCTAACTTGCCATCGATTCTCTTCTTAACTATTTTCAATATTTGTTTTAGGTGCATGTGTTATTAATCTTACATATGTGCTTGGCTGCAGACAGAATATAGTGCCTCTTCTGCAGTTGACAATCGTGTGTGAAGATTGTCCCAAAACATGAATGTGTCATTGTAATGGTGGTTTCTGTTTCACATGACGACCAGCGGATCGGGGTATACATGACTACCAGCGGATCGGGGTAAACATGACAACATGAAAATGGAGATTGAAGCGAAGGCCACCACTGATATGTTTTTATGATGCATGTGGGGGGGGGGGGGGGCGGTGGCTGTTTTTTTTGCTGATGGAGAGCTATCTGGTGGGGGCTTTTTGGTGAGGGCTTTCTGACAAGGCTTTTTGATGGAGGCTTTCTGACAGGGGCTTTCTGATGGGGGCTTTCTGATGAAACTTTCTAGTGGGATTTTCTGATGAGCCTACCTGATTGGGTTTTTTAATGGGGCTTTCTGAAACGTCTTTAATACGGGTAATCATTGTGTGATATTTTCAATACTTGATACGGAAGATACAGAGAGTCTTATTACGACATATATGGGTAGCAGATATAGGGGCTTTAAACATTATGGAGTGGAAGAAGGGTCTTGTATCGATCTATTGATTCTATCCTAATCATACTGAGGCTCATTGCAATGAAATAACTGACGTCCTGATTTAAAAAGATCCATAATCGAGAGTTTTGGATATTGATTGGATTCTAACAAGGACACAATCATATAAATGCACTATACTGGCTACACAAAAAATGACGCCTACTACCAGTTGAGCAGAAGAGAGCAGGTCGTGGTCTTCAGACTCCGCACAGGCCACAACAGACTGAGGTACCATCTATTCAATAAACTGAAGATAGGTGGCACTGACGAATGCACCTGTGGTACAGGGAAAATGACCGCTGAACATCTGCTGCAAAATTGCCCGACATACGAGGACCAGAGAAAGCACATGTGGCCATCACCAGTGGCAACACTAGACAAGCTCTATGGCAGTGTCGACAGCCTCAGGATGACCGCTGCTTTCTTCGAACAAATACAGGTTAACGTCTGACAGCGTACGAAGAAGAAGATGTAAATGCACTAACAAGTACACGATAATACACAATAATTTGACTCTTACCAGGGGCGAATCTCATTCCGTGTGTGCACTATCAAGATGGTAAATACGCCGAAAGATCACCAAAAATATTGCAGGTATGAAAGGGGTGGGGGGTGGGGGTGGGATGTATGTACATACATTGGTACATACTTAGATGCTTACATTGGTACATACTTAGATGCTTACATTGGTACATACTTAGATGCTTACATTGGTACATACTTAGATGCTTACATTGGTACATTCTTAGATGCTTACATATTCACGCGACCTCACAATTGCATGCCTGCATGTAATTGAATATTCCCGTTTCAACACTTTGAATGGGAAATTGAAAGTTCGGATCTATTAAAATTGCTATATCCATGAATTGTTGGCATATCTGAAGTACAACTACTACAGTTTCATTCACAATTTTACCGGCGGAAATCATGAAAATGTTATATTGTGCCACTTTTTTATTTTACAGAAAAAGAAGCGGAAACAAGTTCAATGTTTCCTTTTTTAAAAAGTTGCCAAAAAAAGATGCAAGCAGTTTTTAAAGATTGACAAAAAAGATGCCGCATAGTTGCCAAACACGAAAGAATACGTCAAAGGATTTGAAAAGTTACAAAATTTCTGGAATTTGACAACCAAGTTGCCAGAATCGTAACAATGTCTGAAAGTGAGAGAAATTCACACTGTGGTTACTGGTTCTTTTATATGGCGATTCTTAGACATACTCAAAGTGGAAAACTCCTCGTCACTGGTTTAAGATTACAACGTCATGTGTTTTAGCGTAAAGACGGCAAGTTGCCACAGGAGACTGAATGGCCAGGACACGACTGTCGATAGTTGCGGTTCGCGCCATTAAACGATCTGGCAGTGTTCTCAATTAGACACGGCGTTGGTTCGGTGAAAGAAATCTTTATTCGTTCAGGAAAATGCTCATTGATGATGTTAGTAGGACCATGTCCCACATTATTTAGATTTCCGTTTCTTTTGTTTTCCGTGACTACTGTGGCCCCAGGGGCTAGCCCTCCAACTGCCTCATGTGCCAGCTTGACAACCAACTCTCACACAAACACAAGAGAACACACGCCACTTTGTTCAGCCAATTTGGAAGAAAGTTCAAGCAAAGATAAAACGGGTAGTGTTCACTAGCAACCGTTAACGTCAGTATGTCACAGCTTTTGGGATGCTTCGGTTTGGTAACATTCTTTGTTCCGTTTATTTGAAATTTTACAAAATCCGGATGTTAAATAGCGCCATATTTAGTCCTGCCAGAGGCCAATCACTTGTCGACCCTCGCCTGAGTGCTCGTTTGTGGATGTTAGTTTCACAAGTGCTCAGTGGTCAATGATTTGCCAGCTGAAAACATTTGTTGTTGTAGTTGCATGGTGACGTCATTAAAGGGAGTTAACAAACAAGGAATGAAATTCACCCAGGACAATCACACAGAGACGTCAATCATGGTCTAAATGTCGAGAGAAGGAAAGGTCCAACTGCCGCGGCACCAAATATCAAAAGGGAGGGTACAATCTCAAAACGAGTTGATCGCTTCTCCCTGAGCAATGGATAATCACCAAAATGCAGACACAGTCACTGTCCTTAAAATAAATATTGAAGTCAGCGAATTTCATAAAGTGTTTGACTTTCTCATTCTTTACTTCCGACCTCTTTCTCCTTTTGTTTTGTAGCAAAATATATATTGCCTTGCATGTCTTTCACGTCCTAGAACATTGAGCATCTTGAACTCTTATCCGTCTGAGCATCTCAGCTTGTTGGTGTACGCCGCTGCTCTCCAGTGGTAGCAGCTTTCTAATCTTTTCTTGTTTTCCAATGGGCGTAGTTCTCATGATCCTATGTTATGATTATTTGTCTGGAATTAGAATATTTATTTTGTCAAAATTTGATTTGGCTGCAGTTTTCCGTGCTGCTGTGCCTAATTTTAGGCTTTTTTTTTAGCTTCATTAACGTACTATCATCTGCCTACACACCCCCCCCCCCCCCCCACCCCCAAGTTGTTTTCGCAATTTTTTTAAATAACTGACACTGACATCCTTTGTATTGAGCGCATCTTGTTTCTCTCTTTTTGTGTTTTCAGGCGCCGATCATAAGAAATACTGAAATAATTATGATTTTCAACCAGTTGCAGGTTTATTTCCCATTCGGCCCTAGTTTATAGTACTTTGGTTTGTTTGAGAAGGAAAAGATTGTGTATGGATTTTGTTTTGCATTTATGTTCATTAAGCATGCCGAGTGGTGTGCAGGGGTCTTTGTGTGTGACAAGGACAAGAATAGGACCACTTCCTCAAAGAGAGCATGTCGTAAGAGGCGCTAACTGTGTGGCATGGCATAACACCGGCCATGGTGGTTAGGTGGTTTGTTTAGAGGAGTATTAATGGCGCCTAATAGGCTGCGGGTCTACTTTGCTCTGGTGTTTGAGTCTACTAGGATGGACTCTCACATCGGTTAACCACCCACCGAAAGCGCTTGTCCCAACGCAGCGGAGTATTCAGCTGCTCGAGCCTATTCCGCTAAGCAGGAAACCTTTCTTTCGGTTATATAGAGCTTCTACCAGGTCGACTAAGAACTAAGAACTAAGCCTTAGTCAACTTCTCCAATGATGTTCCCCTATGATCCACCCGAACACTTGCTGTGCTAGCTTTCTTCAGAGCTTTTTTTCTGAATTTCTTATTTGTTCTTCTTTAGTCCTACTCATACGGCGTCGCAGTGAGGCAGGATGTCCTACTGCTCTTGCCATACGGCGTAGCAGAGAGGTGGGCTGTCCTACACCCTTGCCATACGGCGTAGCAGAGAGGTGGGATGTCCTACACCCTTGCCATACGGCGTCGCAGAGAGGCAGGATGTCCTACTTCCCTTGCCATACGGCGTAGCAGAGAGGTGGGATGTCCTACTTCCCTTGCCATACGGCGTAGCAGAGAGGTGGGATGTCCTACTGCCCTTCCCATACGGCGTAGCAGAGAGGTGGGATGTCCTACTTCCCTTGCCATACGGCGTAGCAGAGAGGTGGGATGTCCTACTGCCCTTCCCATACGGCGTAGCAGAGAGGTGGGATGTAAAACTTCCCTTGCCATACGGCGTCGCAGAGAGGTGGGATGTCCTACTTCCCTTCCCATACGGCGTCGCAGAGAGGTGGGATGACTGGATCGCGTGTTATCGCCAGGTGGGAGGCGTGTGCTGTCGCTAGGTGTAACTTCCTGAGAGTGTCAGAGACACCCTCGATCCGACGACGTCGGGGTCTGTCTCTTGCTCGTGGACCGGACACCTGTATATGATATGCTCTCCCTACAGGCTGGTCATAATGCACTGTGACTAAATGACCAAACCACTTGATCTGTTGAGAGTCGATGTAGGCCCTAACTGAGTTTGTTGAGAGTCGATGTAGACCCTAACTGGGTTTGTTGAGAGTCGATGTAGGCACTAACTAGGTTTGTTGAGAGTCCATGTAGGCACTAACTGGGTTTGTTGAGAGTCGATGTAGACCCTAACTGGGTTTGTTGAGAGTCGATGTAGACCCTAACTGGGTTTGTTGAGAGTCGATGTAGGCACTAACTGGGTTTGTTGAGAGTCCATGTAGGCACTAACTGGGTTTGTTGAGAGTCGATGTAGACCCTAACTGGGTTTGTCCCCACTGTCTGCCTCAGTGTGGTGTTGTGGATTCGGTCACGGATTGTCTTTCCGGCTACACTTTTCACACAGTGCATCTCACAGCTCTTGACCTTACTATTATGTGTTTCTAGTAAGGACCAAGATTGATATTGGCATCACAATATAGGAATAAATAGTGTATTTATCAGCCTCCTCTTAGTTGAAGGAAGCATTCTAGGGTGTTTCAAAATCGGTGCAATTTGGGGAATATTCCATGTTAGATAATTTATATTTGAGAGGGAGCTATCGAAAAGAATGAAGAAGAATGAGAAGTTAGTGATATGAACCAGTGATGTGTGTACACTAAGGACATACCGAGAAGAACTTCGTGCCGAATTAGAATGTCCTGTAGTAATGGCCACGTGTCTTGCCCTTCTATAAAAGATCATCTGTTGCGGGTTTCCGCAAATTCAGTGAATAAATATCACATGGGCTGTGTACATAAAAGTGGAATTCTGAGCCCTTGACTCAACCTACATTGTCAAACTTCGTTTTGAAATTATACAAATTGTATATGAAAAGGTGTATTTCTCTCTATTCCACACTGATTCGCCGTCATCGTGTAACATTTCCGGGTGATTCTATTGTTGCCTGGGCGTACAACTAAATGTGGCCGACACACTACACGTGCGAGAATTGTCCAAATGTCACACCGTGATATTTACGATTGGGCTTAGAATAACGTTCCTTACTTTTCATCAAAATTATCAGCTGTAGCATGCTGCGGGTCAATTTACAGAACACATTTCTATTCACAAGACGATACGGTGCAGGGGACAAAAAAACGCGTTCAACGCCACTTTACTGGCAACATTTGTGAATGTGCTCACACTGTCCTGACTGGGCATGCTCAAGATTCATCTCATGGTGAGTGACACGAGTTTCAAACAGGTAACAGCTTTGCTGAGTATATAACTTGTGAATTATCGACATTTTGTGACTGACAAAGACAATTGTGACGCCTGATGTGACAGCGAAGAATGGATATTTAGGAAGCAAACGATAATTCGCATGAAAGGAAAATTTGTTATTATCGCGGTTTCTTTTGAGTTGTTCGCTGTAGTGAACAAAAACATGAGTTCACAAACACGTGTCTTGTTGATGGTCTTTTGAAATGTGGCTTTTTTTCTTAATCAGAAATGGTAGATGAAGACAAAATTGACCGTTTGTATGGATTGTTTGTGCAGACATTGGGAGCTAGTGTTTGTAGAAGTTAACATGAGCATGTCACATCTCATCAGGAAATCCAATTTGTTGTCAGTTTTATTCTGCATCTGATCGGGTTTTTAACTTCCTATTTCTCTCGCACCAGATTTATGCCCAGGTTTGGCTTGAGTCTTGCACATGTTTATTCTTATATTTAGACTAGAAATTATTTTTCTTTGTTCGAGCCAAACTTAATGACCGACTAATGACTTAATGACCGACTGTTATTTTCCAAGTGAAAGGATGAGCAATGAAGGGAACAGACAAATCATTTGTTTAATATTATTCTACATTACAGTTGACCAAAAACTGGATATTTACTACAATGTACTAGACTACACTAAAATACACTACACTACACTACACAAGATTACACCATACTACACCACATTACATTACACAACACTACATTACACCACAGTACATTGCAATACACTATTCTACATTACACTATATTACACTACAACATACTACACTACTTTGTAAATCACATCACTACAATACAATACACTACACTACACCAAATTACTACACTACACTACACTGCATCACTATACTATCTTAAATTACATCATCGCACTACACTGCACAGCACTTCACTATACTTTACTACACTACACTACAGTAGATTATATACCACTACACTCTACTACGTGACATCAATACACTACATCACTATAATATATTACACTAGAGTACATCACTACATCATTACACTACACTGCACTACACTACACTACCCTACACTTCACTACACTATATCATCACACTAAACTACACTACAGTACAATATACTACCCTACAGTTCATTACACTACATCACTACACATTACTACACTTCACTAAAGTACACTACATCCCCACACTACACTACATTACGCTACTCTACATCAATACACTACACTACACTGCACTACACTACACTACACTCACAACACTACACGCACTATACTACACTACACTGCACTACACTGCACTACACTACACTACACGACACTGCATTGCACTACACTACAGTACACCACGTTACACTATACTATACTACACGATATCAATACACTACACTACATGACTACACTACACTTCCCGATACTACAATATATCACCACACTATACTACATCACCACACCACACTACACTACATTTGATCACTACATTACACTACACTACACTACACTACATCACTAACCTACACTACACTATACTATACTGTTCTGTACTGTACTGTATTATACTATGCTGTAATGTACTGTAATGTACTATTTCTGTACCGTACCGTACTATAATATACCATACCATATCATACCATACCATATCATACCATACCATACTATACTATTGCCATTAGATGGGCAGCCGAATCAGCATTTCTTGAGCCCAGAGTGTTGGTAATGTAGGATAAACTGTTGTATGCCGTAACAGGACAGGGGAATGTCTCCAATCATTTGTCTACGTGTGAAGTGCGTTGTAACCACTCAGACTCAAGCCCACCATATGCTAGAATTGGGTAGACCATCTCAGACCACTACTAGGAAGACAGAGAAATGTGGATCTAAAAGGATCTAGCATGGCCACTACATTATTATATGCAAGTTGGAAGAAAAATGAAGAGAAAGAGGAAGAGTGAAAAGAAAAGAGAGCAAGAAATAGAGAGAGAGAGAGGAAAAGGAGAGTCTGTGTTAGATAGACAGAAACACATGTATGTATATGTATATATATACACACACACACACGCGCGCGCGCACACACACACACACACACACACACGCGCGCGCGCGCACACACACACACACACCATTTTTAAAGAAGGACATGAGTTAACGAACGATCTTCTGAGACCAGGTCAGGCGCATATTGTTACGTTAACTCACGTCCGAGACCAGGTCAGGCCCATATTGTTTCGTTAACTCACGTCCTTCTTTAAACATCGTTGTCCAGTTCTTCACTGTTGTCCCCATACACTGCCTGCATTCTACGATGAACGTCAACTGGTCGACATCCTTGAGCATTTAGAAACCAAATCGCCGCTCGCTGATCAATTATGGACGGATTCCGTTTCACACCCGCCATTTTTTCAACAGTCTGTTGAGGAAACTATGAGTCGGAGAATAATGGAATTTTGCAAACTTGACCGTTGGTTGGGGCTGTTAACACAAGAAGTAACGTCATCATGCGCATCGCGCTTGTTACAGTTATGTCCGGTTTCATTTTAACAAAACTCGTATATAGACACACACACACACACACACACACAAACACACACACTCACTCATACACAAACGCTTTAGTACCCTTCTTCACCAGGGTACGGGCATCAGCTTCTACAGCCGACACGCTCCAGTAGACCTAGCTGTAAACAGTTACTTCGCATATGACTAGGGAAGTAAAAGGTAACGAGGAAAGGAACTGGCTACCATACCCCATACAACATATGGCTAAGTATACTGAACAACTTCATTTTCCGATAGTACTCTAGTTATGCGAGAAACCTTTACGTACGTACATACAAACGAGCCCAGAATTGTCTATACAGTAGATACAATAAATTACATTGTTTAAATTTTACTGTTGTCAAAATCGCTAATGTTGTTGGTTCGTTGTAACAGTTCATGTTGTCAGTTTATGTTGGTATGCAATTTTCTTCGTGTAACCATATAATCATATGCCTATAAATTCCTGAACAGGTCGATAGAAATACATACGCTCCCAAGTTGAAATCCCTCATGCCAATTTTTGTTGATAACGTAACTTTCGTATTTTTGTAATTTATTTGGTCGTGTCCCTTGCTAGGCAAAACAATTAAATTCCACATATAATCGAGACATGTGCGCATGCCGACAACTCGTGAAGGAAACAACATAGCGACTTTAGATAAGTTACACTATTCTTGAAATCGGTCGCAGCATGTTCAGCGAGAAACTCAGACAGATGTAACTTTCCGTTCTCGATTTACGAAGTCCGCAGATAAATGTGAATATATATATATATATATATATATATATGAGAGGCGTTCAAATCAAACCGGAACTTCTTGTTCTAGTACAACCAGCATGGGAAATAGCGTGCTGAAACTACTATCATTAGATAGGGCCACTTGTGTCCCTATTACTGTTAGGTGGCCCACTTGTGTCCCTATTACTGTTAGGTGGCCCACTTGTGTCCCTATTACTGCTAGGTGGCCCACTTGTGTCTCTATTACTGCTAGGTGGCACACTTGTGTCTCTATTACTGCTAGGTGGCCCACTTGTGTCTCTATTACTGCTAGGTGGCCCACTTGTGTCTCTATTACTGCTAAGTGGCCCACTTGTGTCTCTATTACTGCTAGGTGGCCCACTTGTGTCCCTATTACTGCTAGGTGGCCCACTTGTGTCCCTATTACTGTTAGGTGGCCCACTTGCCATGGACCAGTCATGTTACAGATACATAAAAACAACGGACAACCCTGTTAGTGCTTGCATGGAATAGCTTGTTGAAATGAAGTTCTTGCGAAAATTCACAAAAGACTACAGTCATAATACGGTGATGAAACACTTAGTCGCCTTAAAACATTTGAATGGTGTAAACATTTTAGAGAAGGCCGTACATCCGTGAGTGGTGATCCCGGTTGAGGTGGCTCTCAACTCACCACAGTCATTCCTGTGAATATCCATATTGTGGAACGGGTTATAATTGAAAATCAGCACATAAAATTACACAAGAGACAAGTCTTTCTCTTTGTACAGTGAACACTATTATTCATGAACGTTTGCATTGTTTTAAGGTTAGATACGTTAGGTGCCAAGACAGGTTGCTGATGCTGATCGACACATAGTGATGATGTGTTCATCGTCCCGTCGGCCGCATTTACTTCTCAGATCTTTTTTCTGGTACCCAATTTATGTGGCTTGGTCGACCACATGAACCAGTTTACGATTTGAAAGAAATATCCTGCACCAACTGGGGATTAAACCCTGAACGCTTTACTTGGAAGCCAGTGCACTAACCACTGTATAAATACAGAGAGATAGACAGACAGTCAGACAAACAGACAGACAGATACACAATATATCTTCTTCTTCTTCATCGTACGCAGTCAGACAGTAACCATTATTTTTTCGAAAAAGGCAGCGGTCATCCTGAGGCTGTCGACACTGCCATAGAGCTTGTCTAGTGTTGCCACTAGTGATGGTCACATCTGCTCTCTCTGATCCTCGTATGTCGGGCAGTTTTGCAGCAAATGCTCAGCGGTCATTTTCCCGGTACCACACGGGCATTCGTCGGTGACACCTTTCTTCAGTTTGTTGAATAGGTGGTACCTCAGTCTATTGTGGTCAGTGCGAAGTCTGAAGACCGCGACCTGCTCTCGTCTGTTCAACTGGTAATAGGCATCGTTTTTGGTGTAGCCAGTATGTTCGGTTTCCCATTTGGTCATGTATCTAGCTCTAATAAGCCGTTTTGACTCTTCGTATGTCATACTAGTATCTGGTTGTGGTAGTTTTGCACCTTCTTTTGCCAGTCTGTCTGCCTCCTCATTGCCTTGGATGTTGCAGTGAGATGGAACCCACTGCACCACTACCCTTTTTGGTGCGGACTGCTGGCATAGTTGACAGAGTACTGCTCTTACATCATTGTTCAGTATATTTTTGGATTTTTAGTGCTGTGACTGCGGCCAGAGCATCTGTAAGCAGGACTATGTGGCTTTCATTCCTTTTACCTGTCACCATTTCTTCCACTGCCGCCCTCAGTGCCTCTGCCTCCGCTCTGAAGTTGCTTGCGAATTTTCCAGTAGCGAATGACAGTGTTATTTTTCTGCCATTTTGTAGGTTCAGAAATGCTCCTGCCTCTCCGTTCTGTGTAGATACACAATATATGATATTTAGGACACAAAGTAAACACGTAATAATAAACGCATTGGCAGAAATACGTAGGCCAGATTCCGAGAATATGTTGTCCATGTTTGCTGTATGTAGGTCACAATCCAAGAATATGTTGTCCACGTTTGCTATATGTAAGTCAGATTCCAAGAACAAGGTGTCCATGTTTGCTGTATTTAGGTCAGATTCCAAGAACATAGTGTCCATGTTTGCTGTATGTAGGTCAGATTCGAAAACATAGTGTAAATGTTTGCTGTGTGTAGGTCAGATTCCAAGAACATAGTGTCCATGTTTGCTGTATGTATGCCAGATTACAAGACCATGTTGTTCATGTTTAGTGTCCTGTATTGTTTATGGATGTGACCAGGTTTAATGTATCGAAGCTGTTAGTAGCACAGCTCACAGCTCTACCTTGCCCGTGTTTGGATCTATGTAATCGCAAGAAGAAGTAAAACCCATTAACAAAATTCGTTCTCAATTTACTAGTCAGATAGACGCAAAACACAGTAGAACATACTCCGCCTTTGGAAACAAAGCGAACTGACAAATAAAAAAATATTTGATTAAATATGATTTTAATTGAAGCATGGCCCATGCCAATAATTTTACTTGAGTTGAATGAATAGTCTACAGAGAAAGAACACACAATCTGTCCTCCATTGAAAACATCTAAGATGTTTATTTGAACATCCTTAGCTTGCAGTGAGCCCATTTTGTACATATCGTATCGAGATTAGCCCTCTATGCCCAATCGACCTAATTTTATAGACGAAATATGCCCCACCAACAAAACATTACGTTCATTGACGGTACAACAAAGCCACGCGCCACGTGGACACGTGTATAGAGGTCAACGCTCAGTGGTAATATTTCATGACCTGGTCGGGGCAAAATTTGTCTGTCAAACGGCAGGTGGACTGTTCAGGTACACGAAGGTCAAGTGTCTTCTCAGAGTTTGAATAGATGGCATGAAGTTTCCTTCGCTGATAGAGCCGAGACCTGCTTTTCATAGTCCCGAGGTCAGAAACAAAAGGGAGAAACAAAAAATGCTACACAATGTTCAAGAAAGGGGCATGTCATGGGACAGAATGCTGCTCAATTGTTTCAAAGGACTTAAGGAAGCCACGCTTGGCGGTAAATGTGATAGGTACTCCTAGGTCAGACACTGCCGTCGGGGATGGAGTGTTAGAAAGAATGCACTGTACTAGGCTTTAGTTTTTATTTTTAATTGTGGTGGCCAATTCCCTTCCTACCTGCCATTACTTCTCTAACAGTAAGTCAGGTACTCTTTTGTAGCTGAGTTGACTGCAGTGTATCGACAACAGGGATTGGATCCATCACCCTTTGCTACGAGAAACCAGCGCTCTACCACTCGCACATAACAACACATTGAATTTGATTTTTATATATTTTTATATACATAAATTTCATTTTATCTTCATGTAAAAACATACTACCACAACTACAGCTGCTCACCTAGGCTTTGTAGTAACGGTTTCAACAGCTGTGATTTTCCATCATAATGTTGTTTGGCCCATCCACAACCGTCTCAATTTAACTTTCCTGACAGTTCACATAGGAAGAGACAGAACTATACTGGCCTCGCGAGACAAAAGCTGGATGGAGATAAACCAGAGAGAAAACTATACTGGCTTCATGAAATTAAAGCTGGACGGAGATAAACCAGAGAGAGAACTATACTGGCTTTATGAAACTAAAGCTGGTCGGAGATAAACCATAAAGAGAACTATACTGGCTTTATGAAACTAAAGCTGGACGGAGATAAACCAGAGAGAGAACTATACTGGCTTCATGAATCTAAGGTTTACTGACACAAAGTCTAGAATAGATCACTTTAGATTTTATTTCTCTGACAAGGCTGTTCATGTTTTCGGAATAAATGTGTCCAGTTTTGTTGTTAATATCATTAGGTTGGAGACCCACCTGTTTGCGCTGGACAGAGACTTCGGACTGTAGATGTTCTCGTCTACCACGTGTTGGCCTCAGTGGTGTTTACACAGTCACCTCCTGTCTCAGACCAGATGTACTCGTGGGTCCACTATGGGATATACGCAATCAGCTCCTGTCTCAGACCAGATGTACTGGTGGATCCACTATGGGATTTACGCAATCATCTCCTGTCTCAGACCGGATGTACTCGTAGACCCACTATGGGATATACGCAATCAGCTCCTGTCTCAGACCAGATGTACTGGTGGTTCCACTATGGGATTTACGCAATCAGCTCCTGTCTCAGACCAGACGTACTCGTGGGTCCACTGTGAGATTTACACAGTCACCTCCTGTCTCAGACCAGATGTACTCGTACACCCACTGTGGGATTTACAATCATCTCCTGTCAGAGACTAGACGTGCTCGTGGCCCCACTGTAGATATCAAAATGATTTTCAGTTAGCTCTTATCTTCATCTTCTTCATCGTCCGCTGTCAGACGTCGACTTGAATTCGTTCAAAGAAAGCAGCGGTCATCCAGAGGCTGTCGATACTGCCATAGAACGTGTCCAGTGTTGGTACTGGTGATGGTCACATGTGCTTTCTCTGGTCCTCGTATGTTGGGCAATTTTGCAATAGATGTTCAGGGATTATTTTGCCAGTACCATAGGGGCATTCGTCAGGAGCACTTATCTTCAGTTTATTAAAGATCAGGCGTACTCATTGGTCTGCTATGGCACAGACTCAAGATTTGCACCAAGTCGTCACACCTTTCTGTCGCTTCTGAAAAAAAAAAAAACACACACAGAACATGAAATGTTATTTTACTTTTAACTGAAATAACAGCTGGAAATAGATTATCAGAAGGCGAGGAATCAATACACAACACATCCATATCTGTAATCCTGGTATTCAATTAGACATATTGTTGTGCCACAGAATGGTAGCCTACAGAATGGTAGCCTATAGAATGGTAGCCTGCAGAATGGTAGCCTATAGATGCTTGAATCTATTCCGGTCTTTTTGAGTACCATATATTGGACAAAGGGTTTCAGTCAGTCCCTTTCTCCGTCTCTTTGTTGGGCGCTTGAGTTGGGGCTTATAATGTTATGGCACCCCAGAACGTGACATGACGTGTCCATGACGTGCCCATGACGTGCTCATGACGGGTCCATCTATTGTCAGATTTACGAACTACCTGCCTGGTACATCTGTATTTTCTTAATAACGCATTAGTATGACGCCATTGAAAGTAATTTGACCCCTAATTCTGCTGTTCTCTCGATCTCTTTGAGCACGGAGTCTCAAACTCAAATCTATCCGAGGGTCACATGAGAACAATTTTTAAGACCTGCTGGTCGCACGAGTAAATCTATGTGTTGTTCTTCTTCCTCGTCAGCCTAAGAATATCTGGGCTCATATCTTCCAGTATTGTGAATTGTATGTTTATTTTTCCTAAGCCATATCCCTGGTTGACGTCTTCTGCATTCGTTCTTCATCTCCCGCTACCAAGACCTAACATAGCTGTGCAAGTAGTAGGATGTAGTCAGGAGAACGGAATGCGCTGTGTCGCTAGTTTACAGCTTGACTGCGATATTTGCACCTTTCGGTCCAACACATCCGTCGCGACAGGACTGGTTGACAAATGCTTGTGTCAGCTTCTGAACTGTGCACTCACTCGTGTTTCCAGCGACACCATGCTGTCTAGCAAACAATCGCATCGTAATGTCAATGAACAGTACACTATTCTAGCACAAGTTCTGTTTAAAGACAAAAGGAATAGTACACTATTCTAGCACAAGTTCTGTTTAAAGACAAAAGGAATAGTACACTATTCTAGCACAAGTTCTGTTTAAAGACAAAAGGAATAGTACACTATTCTAGCACAAGTTCTGTTTAAAGACAAAAGGAATAGTACACTATTCTAGCACAAGTTCTGTTTAAAGACAAAAGGAATAGTACACTATTCTAGCACAAGTTCTGTTTAAAGACAAAAGGAATAGTACACTATTCTAGCACAAGTTCTGTTTAAAGACAAAAGGAATAGTACACTATTCTAGCACAAGTTCTGTTTAAAGACAAAAGGAATAGTACACTATTCTAGCACAAGTTCTGTTTAAAGACAAAAGGAATAGTACACTATTCTAGCACAAGTTCTGTTTAAAGACAAAAGGAATAGTACACTATTCTAGCACAAGTTCTGTTTAAAGACAAAAGGAATAGTACACTATTCTAGCACAAGTTCTGTTTAAAGACAAAAGGAATAGTACACTATTCTAGCACAAGTTCTGTTTAAAGACAAAAGGAATTGTACACTATTCTAGCACAAGTTCTGTTTAAAGACAAAAGGAATAGTACACTATTCTAGCACAAGTTCTGTTTAAAGACAAAAGGAATAGTACACTATTCTAGCACAAGTTCTGTTTAAAGACAAAAGGAATAGTACACTATTCTAGCACAAGTTCTGTTTAAAGACAAAAAGAATAGTACACTATTCTAGCACAAGTTCTGTTTAAAGACAAAAGGAATAGTACACTATTCTAGCACAAGTTATGTTTAAAGACAAAAGGAATAGTACACTATTCTAGCACAAGTTCTGTTTGAAGACAAAAGGAATAGTACACTATTCTAGCACAAGTTCTGTTTAAAGACAAAAGGAATAGTACACTATTCTAGCACAAGTTCTGTTTAAAGACAAAAGGAATAGTACACTATTCAAGCATAAGTTCTGTTTAAAGACAAAAGGAACATTACACTATTCTAGCACAAGTTCTGTTTAAAGACAAAAGGAACAGTACACTATTCTAGCACAAATTCCGTTTAAAGACAAAAGGAATAGTACACTATTCTAGCACAAGTTCTGTTTAAAGACAAAAGGAATAGTACACTATTCTAGCACAAGTTCTGTTTAAAGACAAAAGGAATAGTACACTATTCTAGCACAAGTTCTGTTTAAAGACAAAAGGAATAGTACACTATTCTAGCACAAGTTCTGTTTAAAGACAAAAGGAATAGTACACTATTCTAGCACAAGTTCTGTTTAAAGACAAAAGGAATCGTACACTATTCTAGCACAAGTTCTGTTTAAAGACAAAAGGAATCGTACACTATTCTAGCACAAGTTCTGTTTAAAGACAAAAGGAATAGTACACTATTCTAGCACAAGTTCTGTTTAAAGACAAAAGGAATAGTACACTATTCTAGCACAAGTTCTGTTTAAAGACAAAAGGAATAGTACACTATTCTAGCACAAGTTCTGTTTAAAGACAAAAGGAATAGTACACTATTCTAGCACAAGTTCTGTTTAAAGACAAAAGGAATTGTACACTATTCTAGCACAAGTTCTGTTTAAAGACAAAAGGAATAGTACACTATTCTAGCACAAGTTCTGTTTAAAGACAAAAGGAATAGTACACTATTCTAGCACAAGTTCTGTTTAAAGACAAAAGGAATAGTACACTATTCTAGCACAAGTTCTGTTTAAAGACAAAAGGAATAGTACACTATTCTAGCACAAGTTCTGTTTAAAGACAAAAGGAATAGTACACTATTCTAGCACAAGTTCTGTTTAAAGACAAAAGGAATTGTACACTATTCTAGCACAAGTTCTGTTTAAAGACAAAAGGAATAGTACACTATTCTAGCACAAGTTCTGTTTAAAGACAAAAGGAATAGTACACTATTCTAGCACAAGTTCTGTTTAAAGACAAAAGGAATAGTACACTATTCTAGCACAAGTTCTGTTTAAAGACAAAAGGAATAGTACACTATTCTAGCACAAGTTCTGTTTAAAGACAAAAGGAATAGTACACTATTCTAGCACAAGTTCTGTTTAAAGACAAAAGGAATAGTACACTATTCTAGCACAAGTTCTGTTTAAAGACAAAAGGAATAGTACACTATTCTAGCACAAGTTCTGTTTAAAGACAAAAGGAATAGTACACTATTCTAGCACAAGTTCTGTTTAAAGACAAAAGGAATAGTACACTATTCTAGCACAAGTTCTGTTTAAAGACAAAAGGAATAGTACACTATTCTAGCACAAGTTCTGTTTAAGGACAAAAGGAATAGTACACTATTCTAGCACAAGTTCTGTTTAAAGACAAAAGGAATAGTACACTATTCTAGCACAAGTTCTGTTTAAAGACAAAAGGAATAGTACACTATTCTAGCACAAGTTCTGTTTAAAGACAAAAGGAATAGTACACTATTCTAGCACAAGTTCTGTTTAAAGACAAAAGGAATTGTACACTATTCTAGCACAAGTTCTGTTTAAAGACAAAAGGAATTGTACACTATTCTAGCACAAGTTCTGTTTAAAGACAAAAGGAATAGTACACTATTCTAGCACAAGTTCTGTTTAAAGACAAAAGGAATAGTACACTATTCTAGCACAAGTTCTGTTTAAAGACAAAAGGAATAGTACACTATTCTAGCACAAGTTCTGTTTAAAGACAAAAGGAATAGTACACTATTCTAGCACAAGTTCTGTTTAAAGACAAAAGGAATTGTACACTATTCTAGCACAAGTTCTGTTTAAAGACAAAAGGAATTGTACACTATTCTAGCACAAGTTCTGTTTAAAGACAAAAGGAATAGTACACTATTCTAGCACAAGTTCTGTTTAAAGACAAAAGGAATAGTACACTATTCTAGCACAAGTTCTGTTTAAAGACAAAAGGAATAGTACACTATTCTAGCACAAGTTCTGTTTAAAGACAAAAGGAATAGTACACTATTCTAGCACAAGTTCTGTTTAAAGACAAAAGGAATAGTACACTATTCTAGCACAAGTTCTGTTTAAAGACAAAAGGAATAGTACACTATTCTAGCACAAGTTCTGTTTAAAGACAAAAGGAATAGTACACTATTCTAGCACAAGTTCTGTTTAAAGACAAAAGGAATAGTACACTATTCTAGCACAAGTTCTGTTTAAAGACAAAAGGAATAGTACACTATTCTAGCCCAAGTTCTGTTTAAAGACAAAAGGAATAGTACACTATTCTAGCACAAGTTCTGTTTAAAGACAAAAGGAATAGTACACTATTCTAGCACAAGTTCTGTTTAAAGACAAAAGGAATAGTACACTATTCTAGCACAAGTTCTGTTTAAAGACAAAAGGAATAGTACACTATTCTAGCACAAGTTCTGTTTAAAGACATAAGGAATAGTACACTATTCTAGCACAAGTTCTGTTTGAAGACAAAAGGAATAGTACACTATTCTAGCACAAGTTCTGTTTAAAGACAAAAGGAATAGTACACTATTCTAGCACAAGTTCTGTTTAAAGACAAAAGGAATAGTACACTATTCTAGCACAAGTTCTGTTTAAAGACAAAAGGAATAGTACACTATTCTAGCACAAGTTCTGTTTAAAGACAAAAGGAATAGTACACTATTCTAGCACAAGTTCTGTTTAAAGACAAAAGGAAAAGTACACTATTCTAGCACAAGTTCTGTTTAAAGACAAAAGGAATAGTACACTATTCTAGCACAAGTTCTGTTTAAAGACAAAAGGAATAGTACACTATTCTAGCACAAGTTCTGTTTAAAGACAAAAGGAATAGTACACTATTCTAGCACAAGTTCTGTTTAAAGACAAAAGGAATAGTACACTATTCTAGCACAAGTTCTGTTTAAAGACAAAAGGAATAGTACACTATTCTAGCACAAGTTCTGTTTAAAGACAAAAGGAATAGTACACTATTCTAGCACAAGTTCTGTTTAAAGACAAAAGGAATAGTACACTATTTTAGCACAAGTTCTGTTTAAAGACAAAAGGAATAGTACACTATTCTAGCACAAGTTCTGTTTAAAGACAAAAGGAATAGTACACTATTCTAGCACAAGTTCTGTTTAAAGACAAAAGGAATAGTACACTATTCTAGCACAAGTTCTGTTTAAAGACAAAAGGAATAGTACACTATTCTAGCACAAGTTCTGTTTAAAGACAAAAGGAATAGTACACTATTCTAGCACAAGTTCTGTTTAAAGACAAAAGGAATTGTACACTATTCTAGCACAAGTTCTGTTTAAAGACAAAAGGAATAGTACACTATTCTAGCACAAGTTCTGTTTAAAGACAAAAGGAATAGTACACTATTCTAGCACAAGTTCTGTTTAAAGACAAAAGGAATAGTACACTATTCTAGCACAAGTTCTGTTTAAAGACAAAAGGAATAGTACACTATTCTAGCACAAGTTCTGTTTAAAGACAAAAGGAATAGTACACTATTCTAGCACAAGTTCTGTTTAAAGACAAAAGGAATAGTACACTATTCTAGCACAAGTTCTGTTTAAAGACAAAAGGAATAGTACACTATTCTAGCACAAGTTATGTTTAAAGACAAAAGGAATAGTACACTATTCTAGCACAAGTTCTGTTTAAAGACAAAAGGAATAGTACACTATTCTAGCACAAGTTCTGTTTAAAGACAAAAGGAATAGTACACTATTCTAGCACAAGTTCTGTTTAAAGACAAAAGGAATAGTACACTATTCTAGCACAAGTTCTGTTTAAAGACAAAAGGAATAGTACACTATTCTAGCACAAGTTCTGTTTAAAGACAAAAGGAATAGTACACTATTCTAGCACAAGTTCTGTTTAAAGACAAAAGGAATAGTACACTATTCTAGCACAAGTTCTGTTTAAAGACAAAAGGAATAGTACACTATTCTAGCACAAGTTCTGTTTGAAGACAAAAGGAATAGTACACTATTCTAGCACAAGTTCTGTTTAAAGACAAAAGGAATAGTACACTATTCTAGCACAAGTTCTGTTTAAAGACAAAAGGAATAGTACACTATTCTAGCACAAGTTCTGTTTAAAGACAAAAGGAACATTACACTATTCTAGCACAAGTTCTGTTTAAAGACAAAAGGAACAGTACACTATTCTAGCACAAATTCTGTTTAAAGACAAAAGGAATAGTACACTATTCTAGCACAAGTTCTGTTTAAAGACAAAAGGAATAGTACACTATTCTAGCACAAGTTCTGTTAAAGAACAAAGGAATAGTACACTATTCTAGCACAAGTTCTGTTTAAAGACAAAAGGAATAGTACACTATTCTAGCACAAGTTCTGTTTAAAAACAAAAGGAATCGTACACTATTCTAGCACAAGTTCTGTTTAAAGACAAAAGGAATCGTACACTATTCTAGCACAAGTTCTGTTTAAAGACAAAAGGAATAGTACACTATTCTAGCACAAGTTCTGTTTAAAGACAAAAGGAATAGTACACTATTCTAGCACAAGTTCTGTTTAAAGACAAAAGGAATAGTACACTATTCTAGCACAAATTCTGTTTAAAGACAAAAGGAATAGTACACTATTCTAGCACAAGTTCTGTTTAAAGACAAAAGGAATAGTACACTATTCTAGCACAAGTTCTGTTTAAAGACAAAAGGAATAGTACACTATTCTAGCACAAGTTCTGTTTAAAGACAAAAGGAATAGTACACTATTCTAGCACAAGTTCTGTTTAAAGACAAAAGGAATAGTACACTATTCTAGCACAAGTTCTGTTTAAAGACAAAAGGAATCGTACACTATTCTAGCACAAGTTCTGTTTAAAGACAAAAGGAATAGTACACTATCCTAGCACAAGTTCTGTTTAAAGACAAAAGGAATAGTACACTATTCTAGCACAAGTTCTGTTTAAAGACAAAAGGAATAGTACACTATTCTAGCACAAGTTCTGTTTATAGACAAAACGAATAGTACACTATTCTAGCAAACAAGCACTAGTTGAAGACAAAATGAACATTACACTTGAACATTCAACATATTTGTCTTTTGATGCAGGTCATGTTTTCCAAACTTCCAGCTTTCAATTTTTAGACTTCTACATTTTAGAGGAAGTCTAATCGTCAAATACTGGTCATGACTGTCTCGCCTCTAAATCTATGTTTGTAACTACGAGTATATTAGGATGAATTTATAGTTGAGAACAAAAATTGCAGGACAATTACAATGCATGTCTTCATTACTCATTGATAACAGTTAATATAATGTCATCCACATGGGTAGATCCAATATGGAAAATAATTACAGAATGGGAGAGAACAATATTAGAAAGATAGATAAGGAAAGGGACCTATGGGTTATAATAGATCATACAGGTAAGGTTAGTGAGCAAGTTCAGGTAGCAGTGAAAAAGGCAAATGCAATGTTAGGTATGCTAAAAAGAAATATTAAACATAGGAGCAAGGAAGTGAAAGTCAAACTGTATAAAGCATTAGTTAGACCTAGATTGGAGTACTGTGTACAGGTGGGTAGTGCTTATCACAGATGGGATATAAACATACTGGAAAGAATACAAAAAAGAGCGACAAAGCTGAAAGTTGGATTCCAGAATTACAGTTATGAGGAAAGACTCAGAAAAACCCGCCTACAGTGTCTAGAAGAGAGGAATTCGTGGTGACTTAATACAGGTTTATAAGATGATCAGAGGAATGGATAAATTAGACTATAACAAGTTTTTAAATTAAAAATACATCCACCCACAAGAACAAGAGGGCATAGCTACAAGTTGACTAATGAGAGGTCCAGATTAGATATTAAGAAATATTTTTTTAGTCAGAGAGTGGTGAATGCTTGGAATGCATTGCCACGGGAGGTAGTGGAGGCAGGGACAATTAATGTATTTAAGAATAAATTGGATGCGCATAGCTTTTAGAGCTAGGTAATGTAAATGAAACTGGTTGTATACAAACTCTGCAGGGTCTTCTAAACCAGTATAAAGACGTTAAGTTAAGTTAAGTTATTACGCATTGGCAACAGTCAATATAATGATAAATAATGCATGAACAACCAGCACCTGCCAAAAGAAATATTTAAAAATCGTCATCAAAATCTGTGCAGCTCCCTGTAGAGCATATGTCCACATACAAAGTCATCAAGTATTGCCCTCCTCATATCTATTGAAACCCCAAGGTCAACCCTCCTCAGTCTCCATCGACAGCATACCTGGTAGGGGACAGGGCTACTACTCTATAATCCACTTTCGGACTTTGGTAACATTCGGACAGAACAAATGTATCAGAGAAAAACAAAACTGATTGACTTTTATCCCTTCGTGAGAAACGTGCGTGGGAAGATGAAAGACTTGGCAACAACAAAAACAAAAACGAAAACATCCGATTTGATTATGATCTATACAATCAGAATTTTCACGATGTTATCATGTTGACCTAATGTCTTTTATACTTTCTGTTATGGGATTTGTAAAATACTTGTCCTACAACTTTTCTTTTGTACAGAAAGTAGACCAATATTTAAATATTTTCTGTGTAGTTAGTTCATTTTTCTGTTTTGGAAAAATGTACATGACCTCTTATATAGTACCTAATTTCTTATGTTCTTGTCCAAACTTTATTATCCCCAGTCACACGATAAAACGTTAAACATGAGAGGGCCGGTGAACACGGCTTTGGAGGCAGAGAGTTTGAAACCCCAGTCTGTGGCCAAGATGCAGCAGTGGAGGCTGACAGCAGCCAACGACTCATAGCTGGCTGCCTGCAGCAGAGTGGTCAAACCAGCTGACCAGAACACTATTCCGCCTCCTGGTTGTTGCCATGGAAACAGGCTGCACGAGACTCTAGTGTAAACCTGGCCAAGGAATAGGGGCCTCAGAGGGAAGGCAAACCCTATACTAAAAAAACCAGCTAAAATCGGATGTGTCGGGCTCAAAGACGCAGATATCGCAGCCTCGCTGTAAACTATGACACAACGCCTGAACGTTCTTTTCAGAAGGAATATCGTTGAATAATATTACGAAGAAACACCTGCCTTAGAGCCTGCTAATATTCACAGCTCCATTCACTTATGGTGTTTCTCTACAGCTGCATTATCAAAGGAAAGAAAGCTGCGATACTATTAGTAGAGGACAATATTTGACGTACGGGAGACTCGTCGGTACGAAGGCATGTGGTGACAAACTTTGCCTAGGAAAGCAATATAAGAATCGGCAAAACGATGGTGTTCGGACGCTCAAGCGGGGGATCAGAGCTGATGTTTGACCGGGAGTCAAACCCTTTAGTAACATTCATGTGTCTTGGGTCGTGCAGAGACTCTCAGTTGGTGCATGATGCTGGGTCCAGAGACAGACAATCCACGAAGTAACGTCAGCTCTTGTGGTCAGACATGAGTTTTTACTCCGTGTGATGTGCAGGTACACGAAACAATGCACCCAAGGAATGAAGGCCTCCCTAGCCCGTTAGGTCACACAGTGCTTCTTGAACAGTTTAGGGCTAGAGATTATGAGATCTCAACCATTTATGATTGGTTAGTCTTTTTGAATTGTAAGTGTGTGTGTGTAGGAAATGGGGGAGGGCGGGGGCAAGAAAAAGGTAGCTAAATACCATATGATTAATGTAAAATGGATCTCCGAGTGAATCCTATGACCTTTTACTGTCGGACAGAGGTTTGTGGGGGTGGAAGATTGTGATCATTGTAGCTCTCTATGCATATCGTACAAGACGACTAGAAATGGTTGTACATGGGGCTAGCAGCCTCACCATGTATATCAATGACTACAACAACTCTCATACGAGTACACACAACGAGTTTTGGCACATGTTTCCTGCGTGGACACATCTACAGTCCCTATGTTTGGACTGGAGCAAATATGATATAACGAAGAAGAGGAATATGCTATACCAAACACCACGTGACATAAATGGTTCCGGTTTGAGCTGAGTATTTGTTCCATATCTGTAATCTCTTTAATCACTATCTTACGCTTCTTCGAGCAATGTTTTTACTTCTTCCGTTGTCATTTGTACTTTCTGCACCATTCTTGTGTGTCGACTTTAAGCGTTGTACATCTCTCCTCTGCCAGCATATAGCTAACTCATTTATTGCATTGTTATTTTTTCTTTTTGAATTGTTTTCTAAATTGATATTTTTCACTTCTTCTCGTGATGGCATTTGTGATGTTTAGCTGGGTTCCCGTTTCCGTTGTTTGTTCGGATATTTTTTTATTAGCTCTGCAGATTTGTTAGTTTGGTGTTGAATCTTTGGACTAGTGTGTCTTCCTCAACTGCCTGTACTGTAATTTGGTCATTGGGCCTAGATGTGCAAAGTTGTAAAACAGACAGTCAGAGCTTGTGCATGTGTTTATTCTGTCTCATGTACTCTGTATTGAGACCAAGTATAGCGACCTGTCTGTTCTTTTTCAGTCTCTTGAGTATCTTTGTCGCTATTAGCTTCCAAAAAAACCCCACAGTGCAACGCACACTGCCTTGTGAATTAGAGAAATAAGGGTAACACAAAAAAAAAATAATTGTACTCAATGTAAGTGTATAGGGAGGTAGACTTGTCATTTACCTTCCCGCTGCATTTACGTCCTTAACAGAAATTCAGGTACTCCTTTGTAATTGGGTTTATTGCAGTGTGTAGGTAATATGGATCGAACTCAACCACGTGGTCGAAGAAACGAGCGCTCTACCTTTTCTATTACCCGACGTCCTCGATAGAGCAGGCCTCGAACTGACATTTTGTTTGTTTAGAAACCTCGAGAATGTAACAAACTGTACCGGCCGGCGCTGCATGATGGGACACATCTTCAGCACCTGTTACATCACATTACGACAGCCACACGTGATAAACGACAAACCGGTGTCGCAGCCTCTGCCGCTGCTCTGGGGAATCTAGGCTAATGGGACGGACAGAAACTTATGACACTTCTTCTTACAATAAATATCGCTGGCTAAAAATTGCACGCATTTACACCTGCTGTCCGTTTAGGGTTATGCATTACGATGAAATACATTTTGTTATAAAGTAATGCTAAGTTGCTGAGTTTCATTCTTAGACATTCTTTTAAATAATTTTTGGGATCAAGATGCTGAACAGCGCATGAGCTGCAGATTTTGTGACCCATAGCTGACTGCTAGCGCCAGGGCCAGCGAACCATAGATGTCAAGACCCTTCTACACCTCCTAGCGGTGATCCTGGATAACAGGCTGCAACAGAGCAGACTGGCTAAGGAGAAGGGATCGAAGAGGGAATGCAAACCCGGCACTCAAAAACTGCTTGCTGAAGTCGCATGTGTTGGACCGAAAGGTTCAAACTCTGTTGTCAAGCTGTAAACTACGACACAACGCATTCCGTTCTCTGGACTGCATTCTGCTACTTAAGCCTTTTTCAGGGTTTGGTAGCTAGCGATTGAGAACGAACGAAGCCGAGTCAAGCCAAGCCAAATAATTGCTAAAAGCACTAAGTTGTAAATGGTTTTAACATGAACATAGATCCTGTTTCTCTTTTTCACAAGTAAAATACTTAAAATACATTGGTAACTTTCTTCATGGCACAAAAACGAGATAATCACAAGTGATAGCACAAGATGGTCCTATAGAATGAAGCGCTACAAATCTAAAAGACAATATCTGAGGTTGAGAGTGACGTGCCTTGGCCAGAAAAAAAGGCCAGCCTTTAGTGAACAACAACACAAAGTCAGATTCTAAATTAGGACAGGCTTCCCGAATGTTTAAATTGATGGTCTCCACAACAAAACAAGACATCCTCATTATTTGATCAAACAAAATGTTCGTCTTCCTCAGTAACTTGTTCCTGGAAGGCAGAGTACCAACAGATAACATACAAAACAAAACATCCAAGCCAAGGCCTGGGACAGAAGGTTAAGAGGTTAGTTGGACGGCAGCCTTGTAAATCCATCTCACGAGAACACTCATTGAAACCTCGTGGCGAATGAGATTTAGGGAGGTTTGACGAGATCAAAAACCCCTTTTGTTTGTGAGTTTTGGCGTCATCTGTGCACAAATGAGGTCATTATTTATTAGGATTATGTTGTGGTTGCTGGTTGAAGTATTTTGTATACTGAGATCCTAACATTGACCAAGATGCTTGTAATGGAGTTGTGATAGAATCCTTTTGTAATACATCTGACCAATAGGCAATATCGCCAAATCTCCCAGCAAGCGACCATCGTGCATTGTTGACTCTTTTACAGGATTAAGCTGGTAACAATCTCTGGATGAGGGAAGGGGCGGGGGGGGGGGGGGAGGGTAACTTTAAAGTGATTGATTGGTTTTGGACTCGGTGTGTGTGTGTCAGAGATGTGAATAGGCACACTTCCTCACTGACAGCATGTCGGAAGAGGTGAATGACAGTGCAACCTCCTATAGGCTTACAGACTATCAACTTTAGGGCGGCGACAGGAGACTGATGTCCGGTTCGGTAGAACTTTATTGACCAGACTATGTTAGCCAGGGTCAGATGAAACATGCTGATCAAGACCGCATCTCCTCTCCAAGTAGTTCTCCCTGGGAACAGGCTGTTTTATGACAGTCTGTCTAAAGAGGTGGGGACCGGCACTTGTCCTCATAGAGGATTACGGAGATGACACTACGGCCAGGAGGATCATGGTGCACCTTCTCAAGCACGCCTAGTAATGTGTGGAAAGCCACTGTAACCCGTCACCATAGGAAGGCGCTAGAAGAGTACATCACTCAAGTTCGGTGGCTTGAACAACATCAACTAAAAGCGTTGCATCCCTGTACACTAACAGGTCAAAGACTTGATGAGTGATGGTTCACACAGGTCAAAGACTTGATGAGTGATGGTTCACACAGGTCAAAGACTTGATGAGTGATGGTTTACACAGGTCAAAGACTTGCTGAGTGATGGCTCACACAGGTCAATGGCAGGCTGAGTGATGGTTCACACAGGTCAAAGACTTGCTGAGTGATGGTTCACACAGGTCAAAGACTTGATGAGTGATGGTTCACACAGGTCAAAGACTTGATGAGTGATGGTTCACACAGGTCAAAGACTTGATGAGTGCTGGTTCACACAGGTCAAAGACTTGCTGAGTGATGGTTCACACAGGTCAAAGACTTGCTGAGTGATGGCTCACACAGGTCAATGGCAAGCTGAGTGATGGTTCACACAGGTCAAAGACTTGCTGAGTGATGGTTCACACAGGTCAAAGACTTGCTGAGTGATGGTTCACACAGGTCAAAGACTTGATGAGTGCTGGTTCACACAGGTCAAAGACTTGCTGAGTGCAGGTTAACACAGGTCAAAGACTAGTTGAGAAATCAGTGCTAGTTCACACAGGTCAAAGACTTACTAAGTGATGGTGTCACACAGGTAAAAGGCTTACCGAGTGCCATAAATTCGGTTAGATGAACAGTTTTAATTTTATTTTTCTTAGGAGAAGAAATAAAATGATGATTGTTTAAGGTCACGTGATTGGACAAGACCCAAAGGTTTGTCTCGGGGAGGAGGGGAGCGGGGAGGGAGTTATATCAAAGGGGAAGGTAATCTAGATCAGAGGGGAAGAAAATTTAGATCAAAGGGGAAGGTAATCACATAGCAGATATACACTGTCGCCGTGGAAGACGTGTTAACGACTATTTTATGAGCCCAAATCATTTTGTTAGGTCAGATTACAAGTTGCATTCCTACTGACATGTCTCCCCTAACCTTTAGACTGGTACCAATTTACATCTGGGGGAAGGGGGGGGGGGAATCTAGATCGTGCCGCATAAGGAAACTACATGGATGTTTCCAGAAAGGAAATGATCAGCCAATTCAGACAATAAATAGAGACACACTTTTCAACTAAGTTCTGTGTTTTTGTAGGAGCGTCCGAGAGAGAGAGAGAGAGAGAGAGAGAGAGAGAGCGAGAGAGAGAGAAAAAGCGAGAGAAAGAGAAAAGAGAAGATAGAAATATGGATGGTTATAAATGGAGGTGGGGTGGGGGGGGGGGGGGTATATATACATTGTTGAATAGAAAGACATACAGATACATAGAGAGCTAGATATATAGGTAGATAGAAAGGTAGATAGATAGATAGATAGATTGCTAGATAGATAGATAGATATATAGATATATAGATATATATATATATATATAGATAGCTAGATAGATAGATAGATAGATAGATATATAGATATATAGATAGATAGATAGATAGATAGATAGATAGATAGATAGATAGATAGATAGAAAGATAGATAAATAGATAGACAGATAGATAGATAGATGGAAATGTAGATGTTATACAGATTAATAGATAAATATAGAGCGACGAGAGAGAGAGAGAGAGAGAGAGAAAGAGAGAGAGAACGAGAGAGAGAGAGACATTAGTTCTTTTCTGAACAACAGTTGAAAATGCATTACAATTATATACCTCATGGCATGAATTGGTCACATCAAAACACTAAAGTAAACATACAAACATGTGAGATAACATTCAAACACAGAGGCTAACATACAAACATGTGAGATAAACATCCAAACACAGAGGTTAACATGCAAACATGTGAAATAACATTCCAACGCAGAGGTAAACATAAAAACATGTGAGATTAATAGTCTAAGAAGATCCCCCATGCAAGAACCTGTGGGTAAATGCGGCAAAGACTTAACAAAAACAGATGACGCTGAAGAACGAAAGAATTCACAAAATCCCTCTCTGAATTGCTTGCGTAGCAAGTGGACTATGGGAAGCGTAACAGGAAGGTCAACACACACCCCAGCCTTGGCAGTCTATGGAAAGAAGACAACAATCAGAAAGGACTGGTTTGAGGAAGGGTCCGCCATTAAAAAGCCCCAATCTACTGATGTGAAGCTCAAGATTTCACCGAGCAGCACGGCATTGAAAGCTTATAAATCCGCAAAGATGACAGTACAGAGACTGGCAAGGTACCAATATGACGACTCAGTTTCGTTCATCCCGTGACCTCTTGAGATCGCTTTGGCACCCCTGATGACACATCCATAATCCGGAGCCATCACTCTCTGTATGCGCTTGCTTTTTGTGCCTCCTCGGGTCGTAGCCCAGTCCATCCATAGACGTTGTTCCTTCCCTACTCCACCCACACCCCCATCGTTTTCTTATACGTCCACTCCCTAACTTGCCCTGTAGTATGGTATCTGCAAGTCCATTGGACCTCGAGACCTGGCCATACCAAATCAGCTTTCGCCTTTTGATCATTGTGTCCAAAAACGATGCCTATTACCAGTTGAACCGAAGAGAGCAGGTCGTTGTCTTCAGACTTCGCACTGGCCACAATAGACTGAGGTACCACCTATTCAACAAATTGAAGATAGGTGGTACCGACGAATGCCCGTGCGGTACTGGTAAAATGACCGCTGAACATCTGCTGCAGAACTGCCCGACATACGAGGATCAGAGAGAGCAGATGTGGCCATCACCAGTGGAACTGCAAGACAAGCTCTATGGCAGTGGCGACAGCCTCAGGATGACCGCCGCTTTTTTCGAAAAAATAATGGTTACTGTCTGACTAAAGAAGAAGAGGAAGATCATTGTGTGGAGGTCGCCGTTCAGTCCCTTGGATTCTCGATTCTTTATCGCACTTCATCATTTGTGACGTAGTCTTTGTGGGTGATATTTCGGTGACAGATTGTGGTTAAAAGTTTTACTCCAAAGCATTTCAACATGCCATACATGTCAATGATACTTCTATTAAAGGTAATGCAATGGAAGCCCGGCTTCACTAGGGAATAGTTCAAGAATCACACCAGCACACAAGCGGCCTTATGGTTACTACGGGAGCAGAAATCTACAGACCGCTGTGAGAATTCCTGCAATGACTTTTGGATGTATCTGACCATCTCATAACGATCTGAGCCAATGTATGTGTGAATGTCCTCTGCAAATGTAAATGTTCGTCCTGGCCTTGTGAAAACTTTTATTGAATAGATATCCAAACAGTACCAGTAAGAGTAGAGAACCTTGAAGTAGACATGGACAAATCGGTTCTCATGCCGAAGACCCAAAGTAGAGCTGATATCCAGCCTACCAGGCATATGTTGGTTCCATACTCCCAAATTCTACCCGGTTATATTCATCCTACAGGTTGTGAGCCACGGCGACTGCTTCTTGACCGAATTGAAATCTCTCACACATATCGACATTTTCCATGCTACTCCAGGTCTCCTCCGCTTGTTTGTAACTGCCAATAATATATACGCCAGACACAAGTAGGAGAACGGTAGTAGGAGAATGGTAGTAAGAGAACGGTAGTAGGAGAACGGTAGTAGGAGAATGGTAGTAAGAGAACGGTAGTAGGAGAATGGTAGTAGGAGAATGGTAGTAGGAGAATGGTAGTAGGAGAACGGTAGTAGGAGAATGGTAGTAAGAGAACGGTAGTAGGAGAATGGTAGTAGGAGAATGGTAGTAGGAGAATGGTAGTAGGAGAATGGTAGTAGGAGAATGGTAGTAGGAGAATGGTAGTAGGAGAATGGTAGTAGGAGAACGGTAGTAGGAGAATGGTAGTAAGAGAACGGTAGTAGGAGAATGGTAGTAGGAGAATGGTAGTAGGAGAATGGTAGTAGGAGAATGGTAGTAGGAGAATGGTAGTAGGAGAATGGTAGTAGGAGAATGGTAGTAGGAGAATGGTAGTAGGAGAATGGTAGTAGGAGAACGGTAGTAGGAGAATGGTAGTAGGAGAATGGTAGTAGCACACATCTAACGAAGATTGTGGGGAGGGCGGAGTATCAGATCTGTGTGTACAGGAGTGGCTAAGTGTGGGTCTGCGTGTAGCGGTGTTCTGCGTGGCGACCTCTCGGACAGCTAGCTTCTCCCTCGTGTTATCGGAGACCTACTCAGCCAGACAAGCATCGAGTAGGATACAGAGCGCCAGACTGAGTGGTTCTACGAAGGCGACTCTTAAAAGGCAACATCACAATATGGAGGCCTTTCAATGAAGCTTTAGTGAATCCTTTTATCTGCACTTCTGCCTGCCCGATCAACACAAGATCCCGGATGTACCCCAAAGAACAGTTTCCCAGGCACTATCTAGTTACATGTACGAATAACATGCCTAATCCACTGAATCTGGACGCTCTGCGACAAAGTATAGCCGTTACAGAGTTTTGCTCTTTGGAGCACTTCGTAGTTGGGTATTCTGTCCTGTGAGTCGATGCTGAGCAGTTGGCGCAGTCAGCCTATGTGAAAGTGATTGTGCCATCTGGCATGTCTTCTGTACACCGTCCAGGTCTCACGAGCTTAGGTGACGAGAAGAATAACGATGGCATGATATTCCTTTTATTATAAAGATACAGGTAGCCAGCAAGGCACACAGCAGGTAGGACTCCACACCTTCACCATAATGAGCAAGCTAAGCTCTCCACTACCCGGACACTCACCTTTCATTGTACACCACACTAGAGACATCTCATTCATTCTTTAAATAGAAATATTTTTTTTCAATACGATATTTCCTACTTCGTTTCTCTTGTAATATCCTATCTTTACCTGTGAACACGCACCTTTACACCTGACATTGACAGTCCACTTACATAGCACGCGGTTTGCACGTGAAACTTAAGAAAAATGAATGACGTTATTAATTCGGCACTAGTTTCTATATCCGGTTTTCTATGACCCACTGTGACGGTTATCGATAAATCTTTTTCCAGGAATGAAAGAACCACGAACTGTTCATCCGTGGCTGCTCGCGCCTCCCTCCGTGCCTGGTGATGCAGCGCGTGAGGAGAGAACTCTTAGAAATGTCTATACGGTGATGGAGTGTGTAATAGAGGAGGGCAGGGAGGGGTACAGGTGGTACAAGGTCATGACCTTTGAGGTAATACAATTTGGAGACCTTAACTTTCAAACTCTGTAATTAAAGTCATCTTGGGCATTAGGATGTCTAACTATTGAATGTGCACACCGGGGTGTGGAATAGCCGAGTGGTTTGACCAACAAAAAAAAAAAAATTATAAAAATAAACAACCCCATAATATAATTATAATTATAATTTAGCAGCAAATTTTTGTTTGTTTTGCGTTCGCCTTATTTCTCCAATCCCCAAGGCGGCGTGCGTTGCTGCGGTTTTTATTTTGCGCCTGTCGGCCCAGTGCATCCGACTTCAGCATTCATTTTTTAGCAGCAAATGAAACGGAATTGTTAAATGGCTCACAGAGGCGACTGCACCTTGTGGCCTTGATGTGTGTTCAGAGCTTCTCGTGGCTAAAAGTACTGACGATGGAGCACGAACTCCTTTGAAGACTCGACATGTTGCCTTCACCACCAGATGTCCATTTACAACTGGGCCGACTGCCAACAAATGTCGCACCATTAAAGAAATCCATGACAGAACCAGTCTGTTGTTAACAAATATAAATTAATATAGATAAATAAAAATAAGTAGTCAGATAGATTGGTTGAATTGGAGAAATGTGGGGGGGGGGGGGGAGGGAGGAATGATGAGGGACAGCGCTGGGTGGGAATAATATGCATACGCCAGACAATAACAACAGGGGGCGGGGGGGGGGGGGGATGACAGTCTGAGGTGATGTCAGGAAATACTTTCCTTGTTCATGATGTGGTCATCTGATTCAAGAACAGATGAAGCGTTCGTTCGCTCTGGAATTATTTTTACATACATAAACATTTTACATACAACACCCACACACTCTGTCATATGACACACCAACTGTACTGTACAGCACACACTCTACTATACCACACACACACACTCTACTATACAACACATGCATTCTACTATACAACACACGCACTCTACTATACCACACACACTCTACTATACAACACACGCACTCTACTATACAACACACGGACACACTCCACTGTAACACCACTCTGAAAAACACATCATCTTTGTTCCCAGAACTTGGCAAAGAATACCAAATCCCCATTGTGAAAGTATGAAAGTCACCCAAGAAAACGCCGCCTTCTTGTCTCAACTGTAAATATCAGCAGATTAATAGTTCAGAATTGTTGTCGGAACAAAATGATGAGATCAAATGAACTTTTTGACAGGAAAGACCTGAACGGAAGAAAACAATTTGTAGCTAGCACGATTAAGTGTTTGGGTGGCGTAGAAACAGAATGAAAAATCAAAAATCACAGGACAAGATCGACTATGCTAGAGCAGCTGCAGTCTTGAATACTTGGCTGAGTATCGTGTTACATCTTTGTGCAACGATTCCAGAGCGAAATGAGTAATGTCGATGTCAGAACTTGGTGACATTTATTGTTGCGCGATATATGGTATCGGAGATCACTTGCTGACAGAATGATATAACCAAATAAGGTGTGGCTGTTTCAGAGAGGCAGTGCCTCTGTACCGCAGGAAACTGGAGATGGCTGGCAGAGGATGTGAATAGAATGCGCGGGTTTGTGGTTTAATAACAGAGATCAAATGTAGCTTTCTTCTACCATGGGCGGAGCCAGGCTGATTGAGAGGAAAGGGCGGAAAATAATGTGTTTGTCCTATATTTTATTTCTGAGGGACTAAAAAAAGGGGGTTGGGTGCTGTTGTGGAAAGTCGGGGGGAGGGAGGGGGGGTGTATAGGAACGAAAATGATCCTTTTTAGTAAATGCACTTTATCAGGAGTGTACGACAGAATGTGTAAATGGACCATATCAGGAAGTAAATTGATAGAATGTGTACATGGACTATATCAGGAGTGTATGACTGAAAGTGTAAATTGGCTTTACCAGGAGTGTATGACTGAATGTGTAAATGGGCTGTGTGAGGAGTGTATGACTGAATGTGAAAATGGACTATATCATGAATGTATGACTGAATGTGTAAATGGGCTATATCCGTAGTAAATGACAGTGTGTAAATGGCTGTGTGAGGAGTATGTAAGTAAATGGTCATAGTCCTGGTCTCTTGACCAAATGGGCACATAAACCAAATTCCCTGTGAGACTAAGGTTTTTAAAGTCGTTGGTAAACATTTAATCCTGGACTGCACATATAATTGCACTGCATGGGTATGATGCCTTTATTCCTCAGCCCTACAATCTTCTGCGGCAATTGTTACACTACGATGATAGCTTCTTTTTAAATGACTGTTCTTGTCCTGAGTATTAGAATGTCCATACATGTACATGTATCGGGCATGTCCTTAGAATGAACAACAACCGTCTCCCATTGCAAGCACTCGAATGGACACCAAGGGGCGTAAGGAAAAGGGGGAGAACCAAGGGAACACTGAGAAGAACAATCATCCGAGAGAGCTCAGATATGGGCTTCAACACCATACAAGATCTTCCTCTTCTTCTTCTTCTTCTTCTTCTTCTTCTTCTTCTTCTTCTTCTTCTTCTTCTTCTTCTTCGTTCGTTCTCAATCTCCCACTACCAAACCATGAAAGGGCTTAAGTAGCAGAATGTAGTCCAGAGAACGGAATGCGTTGTGCCATAGTTTACAGCTTGGCTGCGATATTTGCACCTTTCGGTCCAACACATCCGACTTCAGCAAAGCATTTTTTGAGTACTGGGTTAGCATTCCCTCTTTGATCCCTTCTCCTTAGCCAGTCTGCCCTGCTGCAGCCTGTTATCCAGGATCACCATGTGGAGGTGTAGAAGGGTCTCGGCAGATATAGTTCGCTGGCCCTGACGCTAGCAGTCAGCTATGGGTCGCTAACCACTGCAGCTCGTGTGCTGCTCAGCATCTTGATCCCCATACAAGATCTAAAAACAATGGTGGCACATAGTTCCAACTGGAGATCATTTGTTTCTGCGTTATGCGCCGTGTTTGGCGCACAAAGAACATAGATAGATTAGAATGCCAAATATATAGCCAGGCTTGGCTTACAGTAGAATACGGAAAGAAGTAAGAAGATTTAAGGTCAGATTTATATAGGGAAACTTAGAATGCCAAGATAGTCTTGAATGAAGTGGATATGATGTCATTTGATACAGTTATCTGGAAGTCAACTTTATGGGCCTGTTCTCACAGAGGATGGTAGTCTAAGAGAAAGTTGCAAGGGCCTTATCTCCCAGCCTCAGACCACTACAAACACTTTGGACTATCTTGTACGTTAGAACATTTGAAGGTTTTATTTTTAAAAGAAATTATATTTAAATGCTTTCCATTGAAATAATTCCTATTGACCGATCTGAATTTAAGGATTTATATTAGAAAGATTTATATTAATGATATTGATAGATTTCTGATTGATGGCTTATGTGTAAAGGATTTTCATTAAAGGAGTCCCAGTTAAAGTTTGGATTTTTCGTTTATAGAATTTATTTTAAAAAGATTTATGTTTGGCATATTTATATAGAAATGATTTCTATCTAAAGGATGTGGATTTAAAAGATGTACATTTAAAGGTTTTTTTAAAGCGCGTTTCTGTGTATCAGGGAAGGTTTGTAATATATGTTTGTTGTTGCTACGTCCACTCACGTGAGCAGGTGCTTGGTTACAGTGATAAAATACAAATGGCGTGCAGGGGAATAGTCCATATAGCTCACTAGTAATATATGCTCATGTTTCATCTTTCTATTCGAATAGTCCATATAGCTCACTAGTAATATATGCTCATGTTTTATCCTTCTATTCGAATAGTCCATATAGCTCACTAGTAATATATGCTCATGTTTTATCCTTCTATTCGAATAGTCCATATAGCTCACTAGTAATATATGCTCATATTTTATCCTTCTATTCGAATAGTCCATATAGCTCACTAGTAATATATGCTCATATTTTATCCTTCTATTCGAATAGTCCATATAGCTCACTAGTAATATATGCTCATGTTTTATCCTTCTATTCGAATAGTCCATATAGCTCACTAGTAATATATGCTCATATTTTATCCTTCTGTTCGAATAGTCCATATAGCTCACTAGTAATATATGCTCATATTTTATCCTTCTATTCGAATAGTCCATATAGCTCACTAGTAATATATGCTCATATTTTATCCTTCTATTTGAATAGTCCATATAGCTCACTAGTAATATATGCTCATGTTTTATCCTTCTATTCGAATAGTCCATATAGTTCACTAGTAATATATGCTCATGTTTTATCCTTCTATTCGAATAGTCCATATAGCTCACTAGTAATATATGCGCATGTTTTATCCTTCTATTCGAATAGTCCATATAGCTCACTAGTAATATATGCTCATGTTTTATCCTTCTATTCGAATAGTCCATATAGCTCACTAGTAATATATGCTCATGTTTTATCCTTCTATTCGAATAGTCCATATAGCTCACTAGTAATATATGCTCATGTTTTATCCTTCTATGCGACGTGTTCAGAATACGCTGCATCAGTATAGGACGAGTCTTCCCGCACAAAACGCGTCGATGTTGTACTAAATGAGACATGCCATATTGTGACAGTCTGTCGTAAGCCGACGTCAAAGTAAACGATTTACACAGTCGCTTGCATTGCCCTAGCGGACATTAAAATATGTGTTTCCGCCGAAGTTGTAAAGATGAATGAGACCTACGATCAGATATATCCTCTCTTTGGTCAAGAACCAGGATGACGACTGAATGAAGGAAAAACTTTCTGCAAACTGTACAGCCTTCGGAACAGAGCCACGAGACAAAGAGCTATTAACAGTGGCGTTAAAGGTATGTCGGAGAATGGACGGAGGTTAAGAACTTACCACAAGACATATGTCACACTATGTGAAGAACTTACCACAAGACATAAAATGTCACACTATGTGAAGAACTTACCACAAGACATAATATGTCACACTATGTGAAGAACTTACCACAAGACATAATATGTCACACTATGTGAAGAATTTACCACAAGACATAATGTGTCACACTATGTGAAGAACTTACCACAAGACATAATATGTCACACTATGTGAAGAACTTACCCCAAGACATAATATGTCACTATGTGAAGAACTTACCACAAGACATAATATGTCACACTATGTGAAGAACTTACCATAAGACATAATATGTCACACTATGTGAAGAACGTACCACAAGACATAATATGTCACACTATGTGAAGAACTCTTAACAGATTTTGAGTGGGATTATTCAGGTGTAAGTCAAACTTGAATAAAAATTGGGACATACGGACAATAATGTCTGCGAATGCTTTGGTCACCCACGACATATCATATCTTCTTAACTATCACATAATGCAAGAGTCCTTTAGAATAGAAGATCTGATGGTGACATACGATAGAGCATCCTTGGTGGTAGGTTTCTGGTTGAACGCTCTGTGAGGTTGGCGGACACGGACAGTAAGTAAGTAAGCCACTGCAGATGCTCAGATTCCTGTGAATGGATCACATGCAGTGCAGGTCTATGTTTCCCATTGGAACAAAACTTTGGATGGTGATGAAGTTACACGTGGTTTATAACTAACAGATCAAATCTTTCAATGGCTCAGCCTCTGCATGGCGATAGCCTTAAAGCAGTTAGAGGTTTATCACAGGTTGAAAGCTGTTGATATTATAGCTAGCAGATCAATTGTTTCATTACCTCCAATTACAGGAACCAATACACACGAGTGGCAGTGTGGCTGGAATGGCAGAGGGACCAGGTTCGCTCCCCGCTTCAATAAGCTCCAGTAGATAGATGTTACACGATTCACGTTTAGGAAATGCAAAGCAATGATAAAGAAGAGAAGACTGCAATCCTAGATAAAGAATAAGGAAGAAGAACAGGTTGCACTCAATCCGAAGTGAAGAGGTCACAGAAGAGCAATCAAAAGAGAAATCACAATTAAAATAATCAGTGAAATAGAAATTAGATAACGCAACAATTATATACAACCGCTAAATAATAAAAAGATATAGAGAACTTAGGAAGAGTAAGCAGAAGTAATTGAGAAGAAAATGTAACAGGAGAACGAGCAGAAGAAGAATCAGACGGTACATTAGAAGAGGATCAGCGAACGAAGACGAATACGGATAAAGAAACATAAGAATGAGCAAAAGATGAGAGAAGAGGAATGACCAAGACAAGCAGAAAACGACAAACAAGCAAAATCAACCGAAAATAAAAATAAAAACTGCAATCCGACAAATAATAAAAGGAATATGAATACGGAGAAGAACACGAAGAAGAACGAAAAGAGAGCTGGAGAATATGGTTCTCCCGAAAGCAGAACATCAAATTTATGATTTGCATATAAGCAAGAATTTGTAAGAGAACAACTAAACAACACTTTGTTCGGTAGAAAATGGAACTCATTTCCTGTAGATGAATGTGCTGGCCTGTCTGCACTGTTTCACACATATGTCTTCTTTCTTCATTCATCGCACACGTTACAAGACAATGTGGACGACCACCGGCTTCCGGTAGTCGAGCAGGTGCGGGGAGAAAGGAGACATGCCAGACAAAACGCTGTTCCCGGTAAAAGGATGCTGGTTTGTTGGCCACGAGAGGCGTAAGCTGTGGTCATCTTTGGCAATCTTGACCGAGTCTTTGTTAATGTGGAGGCGGGTTAGATGTGAGGAACATGAGTTTGGGTGGGAGAGTCTGGGTGGTGGCGAGGTCTAGCTGGCTTGTGTGTGCGTGCTGCGCCTGACGCGCGCAAGTTTGATCTTTTTTGTCAAGGACTTCGGGTCCTTTATTTGCCCAAATTAAGTAGTGACGAGGGGGAGACCTGGAGGTCAGACGTTGTGGCGGGGTCATCGTAAGGACAGATCACAGATCAAGTGGGGACGACATGGGTATTCTGGAAGTAAGAACAGCAAGGTTTTAGTGAGACCCTTATTGGTATTCTGGAGTTAAGAACAACAAGGCTAAAGATATATATATATATATATATATATATATATATATATATATATATATATATTGGTATTCTGGAGTTAAGAACAACAAGGCTAAAGAGAGAGAGAGAGAGAGAGAGATAGAGATATTGGTATTCTGGAGTTAAGAACAAGGCTAAAGAGAGAGAGAGAGAGAGAGAGAGAGAGAGAGAGATAGAGATATTGGTATTCTGGAGTTAAGAACAACAAGGTTAAAGAGAGAGAGAGAGAGAGAGAGAGAGATATTGGTTTTCTGGAGTTAAGAACAACAAGGCTAAAGAGAGAGAGAGAGATAGAGATAGATATATTGGTATTCTGGAGTTAAGAACAACAAGGCTAAAGAGAGAGAGAGAGAGAGAGAGATATTGGTATTCTGGAGTTAAGAACAACAAGGCTAAAGAGAGAGAGAGAGAGAGAGATAGAGAGAGAGATATTGGTATTCTGGAGGTAAGAATAACAGAGCTTAAGAGAGAGACTTATTTGTATTTTGGAGGTAAGAATAACAAGGCTAAAGAGAGAGAGAGAGAGATATTGGTATTCTGGAGGTAAGAATAACAAGGCTAAAGAGAGAGAGAGAGAGATAGAGAGAGAGAGATATTGGTATTCTGGAGGTAAGAATAACAGAGCTTAAGAGAGAGACTTATTGGTATTTTGGAGGTAAGAACAACAGCGCTTAAGAGAGGAACATTGGTATTCTGGAGGTAAGAACAGCAAAGTTAAAAGGGCGACCCATATTGGTATTCTGGAGGTAAGAACAACAAGGCATAAGAGATATATATATATATAGAGAGAGAGAGAGAGATAGAGAGTTACTAGTGTTCTGGAGGTAAGCACAACAAGGCCTAAGAGAGAGACAGGGAGTGATTGGTATTCTGGAGGTAAGAACAACAAGGCTAAAGAGAGAGAGAGAGAGAGAAAGAGAGAGAGAGATAGAGATATTGGCATTCTGGAGTTAAGAACAACAAGGCTAAAGAGAGAGAGAGAGAGAGAGAGAGAGAGAAATAGAGATATTGGTATTCTGGAGTTAAGAACAACAAGGCTAAAGAGAGAGAGAGAGAGAGAGAGATAGATATTGGTATTCTGGAGTTAAGAACAACAAGGCTAAAGAGAGAGAGAGAGAGAGATAGAGATATTGGTATTCTAGAGTTAAGAACAACAAGGCTAAAGAGAGAGAGAGAGAGAGAGAGAGAGATATTGGTATTCTGGAGTTAAGAACAACAAGGCTAAAGAGAGAGAGAGAGAGAGAGATAGAGAGAGAGATATTGGTATTCTGGAGGTAAGAATAACAGAGCTTAAGAGAGAGACTTATTTGTATTTTGGAGGTAAGAATAACAAGGCTAAAGAGAGAGAGAGAGAGAGATAGAGAGAGAGAGATATTGGTATTCTGGAGGTAAGAATAACAAGGCTAAAGAGAGAGAGAGAGAGATAGAGAGAGAGATATTGGTATTCTGGAGGTAAGAATAAGAGAGCTTAAGAGAGAGACTTATTGGTATTTTGGAGGTAAGAACAACAGCGCTTAAGAGAGGAACATTGGTATTCTGGAGGTAAGAACAGCAAAGTTAAAAGGGCGACCCATATTGGTATTCTGGAGGTAAGAACAACAAGGCATAAGAGATATATATATATATATATAGAGAGAGAGAGATAGAGAGTTACTAGTGTTCTGGAGGTAAGCACAACAAGGCCTAAGAGAGAGACAGGGAGTGATTGGTATTCTGGAGGTAAGAACAACAAGGCTAAAGAGAGAGAGAGAGAGAGAAAGAGAGAGAGAGAGATAGAGATATTGGTATTCTGGAGTTAAGAACAACAAGGCTAAAGAGAGAGAGAGAGAGAGAGATAGATATTGGTATTCTGGAGTTAAGAACAACAAGGCTAAAGAGAGAGAGAGAGAGAGATAGAGATATTGGTATTCTAGAGTTAAGAACAACAAGGCTAAAGAGAGAGAGAGAGAGAGAGAGATATTGGTATTCTGGAGTTAAGAACAACAAGGCTAAAGAGAGAGAGAGAGAGAGAGAGAGAGATATTGGTATTCTGGAGTTAAGAACAAGAAGGCTAAAGAGAGAGAGAGATATATATATTGGTATTCTGGAGTTAAGAACAACAAGGCTAAAGAGAGAGAGAGAGAGAGAGAGAGATAGAGATATTGGTATTCTGGAGTTAAGAACAACAAGGCTAAAGAGAGAGAGAGAGAGAGAGAGAGAGATAGAGATATTGGTATTCTAGAGTTAAGAACAACAAGGCTAAAGAGAGAGAGAGAGAGAGAGAGATATTGGTATTCTGGAGTTAAGAACAACAAGGCTAAAGAGAGAGAGAGAGAGGAGATCAGAACAAAAAGACCTAAGAAAGAGAGAGAGAAAGAGTTATTCGTATTCTAGAGGTAAGAACAACAAGATCTAAGAAAGAGAGAGAGAGAGAGAGAGAGAGTTATTCATATTCTGTAGGTAGGAACATAAAGGCCTAAGAGAGAGAGATAGAGAGTTATTTGTATTCTGGAGGTAAGAACAACAAGGCATAAGAGAGAGAGAGAGAGAGAGAAAGAGAGAGAGAGAGAGTTATTTGTATTCTGGAGGTAAGAACAACAAGGCATAAGAGAGAGAGAGAGAGAGAGAGAGAGAGAGAGAGAGAAAGAGTTATTGGTGTTCTGGAGGTAAGAAGAACAAGACTTAAGAGAGAGAGTTATTGGTATTCTTTGTCTGCCAAATTGGACACGGTGGGAATCGAACCCGGAACGCTGGGATTGTGAAAACCGAGCGAGTTTCTCCCCAAAGTATAGTATAGCATGATATTACACACAATATAGTATAGAATGGTATTATACACACAATATAGTATAGAATGATATTATACACACAATATAGTATAGAATGGTATTATACACACAATATAGTATAGAATGGTATTATACACACAATATAGTATAGAATGATATTATACACACAATATAGTATAGAATGATATTATACACACAATATAGTATAGAATAATATTATACACATACTATAGTATAGAATGATATTATACACACAATATAGTATAGAATGATATTATACACACAATATAGTATAGAATGATATTATACACACAATATAGTATAGAATGATATTATACACACAATATAGTATAGAATGATATTATACACACAATATAGCATAGAATGATATTATACACACAATATAGTATAGAATGATATTATACACACACTATAGTATAGAATGATATTATACACACAATATAGTATATAATGGTATTATACATACAATATAGTATAGAATGATATTATACACACAAAAAACTATCGGAAACGGGAACACAGTGAATGAGCTGATAGCAGTCATAATTGGCTGCTTTCATTAGGTCAGTGAAGCAAAGCTCACCCAGACCACATTCCTGCTCCAAACGGCGGTCCTGGAAACAGGCTGCACTCGTTTAGTCGAACTAAGAGAGTAAGATAATTCATAGGCGTCTCAGTCTTTGCAGACCATGCGCGCGGCACTCTGTGAGTAGCCTCTCAGGAGCTGAATATGGAGACCCTGAGCTGCCCAAACTGCAGGACCCCCCTCTCGGTCTCGCTGGTGTAATCCAAAGAAATGAAAAGCATGACAATTTAGCATTAGCTCAGCTGCAGGAGCTACAGGAATGAGTTCGCAATTTTGAAACCATCCGCCTTAGGTGCTACCACTCCGGATTTTCTGTCTGGGTTTACTCTTGTAGCCCTACCCTCTCCCGACGTTTCCACAAGGCAATGGAGTCGTTGCCCGCAGATGCTAGTTACTCGAGACATCCAATGATACTCTCATAGTCCCAAGACTAGCCATCACTCTCTGGCACTTGTGAGTTTTAAGCCAGAGTTCCTCCTCCCCTAGACGAACTGTCTACCCAGATTTAGAGTCAGAGTTTACCTTTTCTTAGATCGACTGTCAACCAAGGCTAATGAGCCCAATCTGCCCGCCCAGTTATACCGCCGGGTACTCGGTCGCGCCCCACAGCAGGCTCTGTAAGAAACAGGGGGCCCCTCATGAAGGTGCTGCTGGGGACACACTAATGTACGAGAGGCCATTGGCATGGAAACTCCTGAACGGCAAGCCTGACAGTGAATCCAGCAGCGATCTCTACACCTGGAAAGGAGAGGCTATATCAGACGCTTCACTTTCCTTTAACGAGCGGGACGTCCAGCCCAGATCTCGCTTAACCTCCCCCCCCCCCCCCCCCCTCAATCCCCCAAGTAAGAATATATATATACATTGAAAGTTTGTAGGTTTATTTGTTCCTTATTTAATTCTTAATCGTTCCATTGATCTAAACCCAAATCTGCATAGTTACCTGTTAAGACCCTAAGGACATTATTGGCTGCATACCATCTGGACACACCAGCCTTATCACGGTTATACATCCCTTTTGACACATAAGACAGTTCTCTAAAATCAGTAAAATATCGAAATTACCAAACAAGGACCGGTCAAAGCGTAATAATGTCTGTTTCGACATGAACCAATTGGAAGTGTGAAGCGTACAGACTCCGCGCACGCGCACATTATACGCTGTAGTCCCAATTACGCTCATTCCCCAAATGGTGGGTTTTGTTTAGTTGTTAGACCGATTGTTTATTAAACAGAAATCAAAAGTGAAACAAAGATTGCATAATAATTAATTAATTGAAAGATTCATTAGAGATATGAAGTGTTACACCGTGACTGAATTACATTCAATACTACACGGGCTTCAAAGCAATGGCAGGGCTCCGTGTTGTGCTAACTTTGGACGATCTAAGAGGGAAGTTAGAAGAGGATTCACAGTTAGTTGATCTCCCCTACAAAGTTCACGTGAAAGTTAGAGTATTCATAGTTGGTTGATCTCCCCTACAAAGTTCACGTGAAAGTTAGAGTATTCATAGTTGGTTGATCATCCCTACAAAGTTCACGTGAAAGTTAGAGTATTCATAGTTGGTTGATCTTCCCTACAAAGTTCACGTGAAAGTTAGAGGATTCATAGTTAGTTGATCTCCCCTACAAAGCTCACGTGAAAGTTAGAGGATTCATAGTTGGTTGATCTCCCCTACAAAGTTCACGTGAAAGAGGATTCATAGTTGGTTGATCTCCCCTACAAAGTTCACGTGAAAGTTAGATTATTCATAGTTGGTTGATCTCCCCTACAAAGTTCACGTGAAAGTTAGATTATTCATAGTTGGTTGATATCCCCTACAAAGTTCACGTGAAAGTTAGAGGATTCATAGTTGGTTGATCTTCCCTACAAAGTTCACGTGAAAGTTAGAGTACTTATAGTTGGTTGATCTTCCCTACAAAGTTCACGTGAAAGTTAGAGTATTCATAGTTGGTTGATCTTCCCTACAAAGTTCACGTGATAGTTAGAGGATTCATAGTTGGTTGGTCTCCCCTACAAAGTTCACGTGAAAGTTAGAGGATTCATAGTTAGTTGATCTCCCCTACAAAGTTCACGTGAAAGTTAAAGGATTCATAGTTGGTTGATCTCCCCTACAAAGTTCACGTGAAAGAGGATTCATAGTTGGTTGATCTCCCCTACAAAGTTCACGTGAAAGTTAGATTATTCATAGTTGGTTGATCTCCCCTACAAAGTACACGTGAAAGTTAGAGGAGAATTCACAGTTGGTTGATCTCCCCTAAAAGTTCTCATAAAAGTTTGAGCAGAACTAAACTTCTTTATACTGGTTTAGAAGACTACAGAGTGTCAAGAGGGGACGGCGTGAGCTAGTGGTTAAATGACACGGCTCACAACTCAAAGGTGCTGGGTTCAATCCCTATCACAGCACCGGTCGTTACTCCGGGGGAGCAAACTCTTACAAAATGCAGAAGGCAGCCGACCCTTTCATAAAACAAGGCACACTGCCTTGCGGAATAGAGAAATAATGTGAACGCAAAAACAAAACTACAGAATGTGTATACAACCATTTTCTTTTAAATTCACTTGAGATCAAAATAAATATTCGCGTCCAAGCTATTCTTGATGCATTAATTGGCCATGCCTCTACTATTCCTTGTGGCAATGCATTCCAAACATTCACCACTATAGTTGATCTTCCCTAACATGAAAGTTAGAGCAGGACTTGCAGTTGGAGAAAGCTGTTGTCTATACAGATACGGATAATGCCCAGAAGCAAAATAATGAATAATAGGTTAATAGATTCATCTGAATATTAAGCTTCAGATAATTGGACAAGTGCACGATTGTTTGACCTATTGATGAAGTAATATTGATAATGGCGGAGGCCCAAAGGGGATATTAACGATTTGTGAAGAAAACCAGACGTGATGTTAGCACCACTGAAAGTCGTTGTGATATAAGTTGGCGAAGTGTGTGCATCTAAGGAAATAGCAAGAATAGCTCCGGTGGTATAGTTCGTGCGGCTAGCTTTGTTCAACAAACAAAGAAGATGGTGAAACTCTCAGGTGGTATAGTTCGTGCGACTAGCTTTGTTCAACAAACAGAGAAGATGGTGAAACTCTCAGATGGTATAGTTCGTGCGGCTAGCTTTGTTCAACAAACAGAGAAGATGGTGAAACTCTCAGGTGGTATAGTTCGTGCGACTAGCTTTGTTCTTCTTCTTCTTCTTCTTCTTCTTCTTCTTCGTACGCTGTTTACAGCGATATTTACGTTGCACTGTTTTATTTTGTTAAGCCTGTGGCTCAGTGCATCCGATTTCAACAGGCGTTTCTGTAGGGTTGCCCTCCTTAGCCTTTGGCTGTCCCCAGCCTAACTGCAAGGCAGCAGTTGTTTTTGGTCAGAGTTTCTCTCTTAGGAAGTTGTCTTGCAGGACTATCGAGTCTTCCCTACTCGTGTCTATAGGGTTTGGCAATGATATGATGGACTATGTACTAGTTTGTACTATCCCGGAAGAGAGGCAGTCCAGTGTGACTGTGTCCCAGGATCGTCACGTCCTGCCAGAAACGTAGCATGTGCACGTGAGTGAGGTATCTCTTTGCTCCCTTTATTTTCTCGGCTCCTCTGCAGTGATGGTACGCCTAGCATTCCCCGCCACCCGGGAGGTTGTCACAATAGGGCAGGAGGTGCAATGTCCGCTGGTCTGCATCTATTCTGCCTCTATTGGGATGACTGATAGCAGACAGAGGCAAAGAGCGAGGCAGGAGTGCATTTTACCAGGTGCATTTCTGCGGCTCGCCCTGGCCGGGCTGAGACGAAAGCTCCAGCCATGTCGTAGCCTCCCATCACAGCGGTGCTGAGATTTAGGGCGGGATTCTGGCTTAGAGGCGTTCGGCCGTAGTCCCTCAGATGGTAGCTTATCAGCCAAGCACGTGGACCAAATGTCAGCGACCTGTGATTCCTCTCGAAATAGTGCATTTGACCAGGGGACAAGCCTGGTCATTGCACGGAAGTGGTGTTCGCCTGGTGTGCGGACATATCTCATGGTCAAGGGTTGAGTCTCAGCAGTTCGCAGTGAGGTAGCTGATCTACTGCTTAGGGCACCCTGACCGAGAACTAAGTCTTCTACAAATGGTTTCATACCTCATCGCCGTATGGGGTGAATATCGAGCAGCTTCCCGCCCGCTTTGATCGGCGGACGGCAGAGACCTCATTCTGCGGCTCGACCGGGCGGGGCTGGAGCGGGAGCCCCAGGTCTCCACCATGTCGAAGCCTCCCTTTGCAATCGTGCTGAGCTTTTGGGCGGGATTTTGGCTAAGAGGCGTTCGGCCGTAATCCCTCACCTTGTAGCCTCGCGCCGTTGGCTTATCAGCCTAGTACGTGAACCAAATGTCTGCGGCTCCTCTCGAGTTGAGATGGATTACCGCAGCAACGCCCTGTCATTAGTAGGGTAAAACTGACCTGTCTTCCGAGTCTGTTTCCAGCATCCGTTCAATATTAGACCGGACGTATCAATAGAGGGCTTTTTAGTTTGTCAATGGCCAAGTTTATGGAACCTGCGATTTCTGCAGGGTTAAGACCAAATTACCATAGCAGACGCTCTTTCATTAGGGGGTTAAAAGACTGAACTGTCTTCCTTGGGTCTAATACCAGCACATGTTCACTGTTAGACCCCATGAAGGTGCTGTCGATTTGACAGTCATTCTACATTATTGGCGTGTTAGGTCAATTTAAGCCGCAGGCTCCACTCCTGGTAGTGCTCTTCCGTCAATTCCTTTATCAAACACTGAATGCAGACTAACCGAGCCACAGAGGGCATAACCCCAGATTTCCGAGGGTCTAAATCCAGCAGCCGTTCCATATTAGACCCAAGGAAAGTGGTCTCGGCATGTCAGTCATTTCAGTGTTGGCCGTGTTGAGTCAAATTAAGCCGTAGGCTCCACTCCTGGTGGTGCCCTTCCGTCAATTCCTTTAAGTTTCAGCTTTGCAATCATACTTCTCTCGGAACCCAAACACTTTGGTTTCCCGGAAGCTGCCTGCAGAGTCATCGAAGCAACTCCTGCGGATCGCTAGTCGGCATCGTTTATGGTCAGAACTACGACCCTATCTGATCGTCTTCGCGCCTCTGACTTTCGTTCTTGATTAATGAAAACATTCTTGACAAATGCTTTCGCAGTAGCTCGTCTTGCGGCGATCCAAGAATTTCACCTCTAACGCCGCAATACGAATGCCCCCGTTTGTCTCTGTTAATCATTACCTCCAGTTCCGAAAAACCAACAAAATTGAACCGAGGTCCTATTCCATTATTCCATGCACCATTATTCAGGCAGCCTAGGCCTGCTTTGAACACTCTAATTCTAAATCTAAGGAAATAGCAAGAATAGCTCAGGTGGTATAGTTCGTGCGGCTAGCTTTGTTCAACAAACAGAGAAGATGGTGAAACTCTCAGGTGGTATAGTTCGTGCGACTAGCTTTGTTCAACAAACAGAGAAGATGGTGAAACTCTCAGGTGGTATAGTTCGTGCGGCTAGCTTTGTTCAACAAACAGAGAAGATGGTGAAACTCTCAGGTGGTATAGTTCGTGCGACTAGCTTTGTTCGACAAAAAGAGAAGATGGTGAAACTCTCAGGTGGTATAGTTCGTGCGACTAGCTTTGTTCAACAAACAGAGAAAATGGTGAAACTCTCAGATGGTATAGTTCGTGCGACTAGCTTTGTTCAACAAACAGAGAAGACGGTGAAACTCTCAGGTGGTATAGTTCGTGCGACTAGCTTGTTCAACAAACAGAGAAGACGGTGAAACTCTCAGGTGGTGTAGTTCGTGCGGCTAGCTTTGTTCAACAAACAGAGGTGACGGTGAAACTCTCAGGTGGTATAGTTCGTGCGGTTAGCTTTGTTCAACAAACAGAGAAAATGGTGAAACTCTCATGTGGTATAGTTCGTGCGGCTAGCTTTGTTCAACAAACAGAGAAGACGTTGACATATTGTAGCTTCAATAACAAACGCCGAATAGTTTTTTCCAGTCAGGAGTCGGTGTTTGGTCTGACTCCGGCATTGGGGACACGTGATTCTTACATTTCCTCACAACCAGACAAACATCAAACTGCTCTCAGCTAATTATTATTTGCAGAAGGTATTTGGTTCTATGAATAGAATCAAAACAGGAAAAAAGTACATCCCTGATAAGGAATGCCAATTGATACTGCCATTGCTAATCGTCCCTTGAGCTGATCTGATATCGTCTGCCCATCGCACTCATCTGGACGTCTGATCTGGTCCGAAAGAGCAAACTTTCAATTTGTGAAGCGGCAAGAAGATCCCATTAATTGTTGAAGATCGACTACCAAAGCTCAGGAATTCCCGGGGGTAGAGTAGAGAGTTGTGCGACAGTTTGAGATGAGAGCAAGGAGTGGTTTGCGTTTGGTGGCGGGGGGAGAGTGCCGATAATTTCTTCTTGTCGTCGTCCACGTGTCGAGACACCGCGAGCAAAGACGCACGTGCGGGGAACAAACCAAAAAGTCTCGAGAAACTAGAGCGTGATATGGCACCAGAGAACCGTCGGTAGATCAGAAGATCGACGGGGCAATGGTCCAGACAAAACTGTTGACAGCTTCGTGTGATTAATATATATATATTTAATGGCGGTTTCAAGAATGAACACTGGGGCAGAGTAGTAGAAAGGCCTGCTTCTTGCAGCAAGTGTGCCGGGTTCGAGCTTCGTGATGTACCCGGCTTCAGCTGAGCCACCTACTTGGTTTACCGCAGGAAATCGTAGATAGCGAGGAAATGAACTGACTTCCTAGAAAACGGAGGCCTGCTACAATAAGTCGGTTAACACTTCATCCTCGACAGCAGTGCTTGTTATAGGACTACTTGTAAATCTGTACAGAGGAGAACATCAGGAGATGAGGATCAGGAGAGAAGGAGGGAGAGAAACCACTGCCGGAGAAGATAAAACGAGGCATAGCTGGGGAGGGCAATAATACATTTGAGGGAATGCACAACATCATTGACACGGGTGTAAAAAAAAAGGGGGGGGGGTATTACACGGAATGATTTAGTTGACAACATGTCATCCGCTCTGGACAGTTCGGAAGCAAATAGATTTTTTAAAAACACTTTCTAATTCTTCGTCGAATAAACTTTCTTTTGTTGACCCCTAAACAATTTTCAGAATGTCAATGATTTTATTTAACTAGAAAATACAACCTTAATTCATGAGAACGTCAACCAATGAGACGGAGGGATTGCCTCCAACTACAGGACGTCAACCAATGAGGCGGAGGGAAGGCTTACTGAGCAGGACAGTATATAGCAACTGCTCACCCAAACATGTCATAAAAGACGACTAAAGAGAGTGGTACATGGGTATAGCAACCTCCTCGTCTAAAACAAACTGATACCTTTGCTTCCACTTCAAAATCACGCTGAGAGCTTTGGCGCAGATTTCCTGAAGGAGAACAACTATATAGAAAACTCTTTATTGAGATTGGAGTGAAAATGGACACGAAGTTTTTGTTTCGTTAAGAAATTTTGACTAGCTGATTACTAACATCAATTGGGTCTGGCTGGAATCGTCTGTTCTATTTCATTTGTTCGATTGTTGGCTGCCGTCGATACCATGTGCATATTTGTCTGTCTAACTACTCTTTATCTTTTTTTCCGGCATATAAGTGATTCCCTCGTTTATTATCTTATTATATCAGATAATATCGTATCTAGAGCTTTCTTTCTAGTCTGAGCAGGTGTTCGACATGTGCGATTGGACAGGTGTAAGGTGTTGGAGAGTTTTCTACTTTAAGGGGGTGAACCCACAGTGTAAGTTATCTCTGACAACATGCTCTCAATATGCGAGTGGGCATATTCTCGCCTGACACACACAGATCCTGGCGGCATATTCTCGCCTGACACACACAGATCCTTGCGGCATATTCTCGCCTGACACACACAGATCCTTGAGGCATATTTTCGCTTGACACACAGATCCTTGCGGCATATTCTCGCCTGACACACTCAGATCCTTGCGGCATATTCTCGCTTGACACACACAGATCCTTGCGGCATATTCTCGCTTGACACACACAGATCCTGGTGGCATATTCTCGCCTGACACACACAGATCCTGGCGGCATATTCTCGCTTGACACACACAGATCCTTGCGGCATATTCTTACCTGACACACACAGATCCTGGCGGCATATTCTCGCCTGACACACACAGATCCTTGCGGCATATTCTCGCCTGACACACACACATCTTTGCGGCATATTCTCGCCTGACACACACACATCCTTGCGGCATATTCTCGCCTTACACACACAGATCCTGGCGGCCTATTCTCGCCTGACACACACAGATCCTTGCGGCATATTCTCGCCTGACACACACAGATCCTGGCGGCATATTTACATCACATGACTTTACATCACATCCAATCACATAGTATCACATCATATCACGTCACATCACTTTACATCACATCACGTCACATCACATCACATCACTTGACATCACACTACATCACATCACATCATATCACATCACATCACATTATATCACATCATATCACATTATATCACATCATATCAGACCATACCACATTATATCAGATCAAACCTCATTATATCAATTCGTACCACATTATATAACATCATATCACTTTACATCAAATCATATCATATCACATTACATCATGTCACATCACTTCACATCACAACATATCACTTTACATCACATAACTCATCACATCACAATTCATCACATCGCATGATACCACTTCACATCACATCATATCACTTTACATAACATCATATCACATCATAATGCATCACATCACATATTTGATTACGTATTTCTAAAGCATTCTCTTAAACCCCGCAGGGATACCTGATTTGGACAGGTGTGCATCACCAAATGTTTGCAAGCTATCTCCTCTCGAGATATTTCTCCATTACCGACATCAAATAAATCTCTTTATAATTTGCAGCTAAGAAATGAAAGACACGAATGTGTTACATTTATTTATCTTGTATTTAATATACAAAACATAACCATTGGCATTTATCCAAGTTAGGTTCACACATCAGTGAGTTCCTTTCCCTTGTGGCTTACTCACGCGCATCCCGTCCTCGCTCTGGGTGTTTGCCCGATCACCGAAGCAATGTGTCGTATTGACAATCTATTTATTCAACTTATTCTCTGCAGTGGGATTCTTTTCATTGCCAAATAATAATTTCCATATTTTTTACTTCAGGGGATGTCGACAAAGAACGACCGTAATTTTCTGTCTGTTTGTTCCGGGCACTCTGGAGACAGTTTATACAATAATCTCCTCTATGTTGCTATGGTAACGTTTGCATTGTCTTGACATTTGTTCTGTGCCTCAAAATGGCGACTCCCGTCTGCCAGAGGCGAGAGAACTGAGGGATTGGTCGAGTCAACAAATCAAACAGATTGGTTACGGGAGATTTAGAGAGCAGATGAGGGAAAAAAACAACTCATTCACACAAGGAACAGTGGGATTGAATGTTCTATTCTCTTTATTTGTGCATAAATGTGAGTGAAGACGGCCCAACGTGAAACGCTAATGCAGCGAAACCTATAATCATTTACCAAGTTGGCTGGTGGCGGGTAGACGGAGGCTTCAAGGGCGTATACAACTGAAACAATCACAACTTTGTTGTGTAATGTTTATGAAAGTTGCGTGATTGTAACAGATGGTTACTATAAACAACAAAACATACATTATGGTACTTCACGAGTACTATACATCTTTAATAAATGCTGACACACATAATATGTTAAGAAGCATGTTTGAATGAGAACAGCATATCCTAACATGCGTGTCTACATAAACAGGACCATACCAAGAACTAGACAAACCAGAACACAACTAATCAAAACAGTTATGAAGGAGAAGAAGCCGTACAAGATAATAATAGCTGAATGTCCAGTAGTTATCAAGTGCAAACGTTCCTCTAACACTCTACAGTCAGTATCTATTTCGTTTTTGCTGTTCTGGTTTGTCTGATCACTAAAGGTCTGGCTTTCTGGATGCACGTCGTTTTATGTCCGCTACTGTTCTCCGTCCAACCTTGTGTGTGTCCATCCGCTACTGTTCTCCGTCCAACCTAGTGTGTGTCCACCTGATACTGTTCTAGGTCCAACCTTGTGTGTGTCCATCCGCTACTGCTCTCCGTGCAACCTTGTGTGTGTCCATCCGCTACTGTTCTCCGTGCAACCTTGTGTGTGTCCATCCGCTACTGTTCTCCGTCCAACCTTGTGTGTGTCCATCCGCTACTGTTCTCCGTCCAACCTTGTGTGTGTCCATCCGCTACTGTTCTCCGTCCAACCTAGTGTGTGTCCATCCGCTACTGCTCTCGGGTATCACTTGTCCAACCTTGTGTGTATCCACCCGTCAGGCTGGTACGTTCGGATGAAAGCAGTTTATCAGGTTATCACCATTTGAATATAGTTGATAGTGTTTTAGCAGGGGTTATCATACAATGTTATGTGCTTGTCTGTCTGGATAACATTTTTATCTAAAATTAATATTATTTTACGTTGCGTCTGGTCACAATTCATAAAGAGGATAATAAAGTCAGCGATGATGTCCAAGCTGATGTTGACGGATACTGTACCTAGAATTATGTTATTTAAATATGTGTAGAAGTAACCTGTACCTACTATTCTATTATCTAAACTGTGTAGAAGGATCCTGTATCTAGTACTATATTATCTAAACTGTGTGGAAGGATTCTGTATCTAGTACTATATTATCTAAACTGTGTAGAAGGACCCTGTAAATTATTATTATATTATCTAAACTGTGTAGAAGGATCATGTATCTAGTACTATATTATCTAAACTGTGTGGAAGGATTCTGTATCTAGTACTATAATATCTAAACTGTGTAGAAAGACCCTGTAAATTATTATAATACTATCTTCTTCTTCTTCTTCATCGTACGCAGTCAGACAGTAACCATTATTTTTTCGAAAAAAGCGGCGGTCATCCTGAGGCTGTCGACACTGCCATAGAGCTTGTCTCGTGGTTCCACTGGTGATGGCCACATCTGCTCTCTCTGATCCTCGTATGTCGGGCAGTTCTGCAGCAGATGCTCAGAGGTCATTTTCCCGGTACCACACTGGCATTCGTCGGTACACCCTATCTTCAATTTGTTGAATAGGTGGTACCTCAGTCTATTGTGGCCAGTGCGAAGTCTGAAGACAACGACCTGCTCTCTTCTGTTCAACTGGTAATAGGCATCGTTTTTGGCGTAGCCGGTATGTTCAGTTTCCCATTTGGTCATGTATGTGGCTTTAAAAAGCCGTTTTGACTCTTCGTACGTCATACTAGTATCTGTTTGTGGTAGTCTTGCGGCTTTTTTTGCCAGTCTGTCTGCCTCCTCGTTGCCTTTGATGTTGTAGTGTGATGGGACCCACTGTACCACTACCCTTTTTGGTGCGGACTGCTGGCATAGTTGACAAAGCACTGAGCTTAATGACTTAAGACTTAAGTTTTTTTTGGCTTTTTAGTGCTGTGACTACGGCCAAAGCATCTGTAAGCAGGACTGTATGGCTTTGATTTTCTTTATGTGTCACCATTTCTTCCACTGCCGCCCTCAGTGCCTCTGCCTCCGCTCTGAAATTGCTTGTGTACTTACCAGTAGCGAATGACAGTGTTATTTTTCTGCCATTTGGTAGGTTCAGGAATGCTCCTGCCCCTCCGTTCTGTGTAGTGTTTGTTAAAGAACCGTCGGTGTATGCATGGGTCCAGTCCATGCTTGGGTAGTTTTTCGATATAAAGCTTAGGGTAGTATCTCTCCTTTCTTTTTCAGTCTAGCAGTTTTTGTTTGCAATACCTGGTATATTTTCTACCACCTCTGGAAATATATCCTGCCTCCAGGTAGGTTTTCGTACAGTAGTGATGGGCTTTGGTGTTGTTAGTGCGTTTATGGGATCTTCCTGCATCTTTGCTTTGGTTATTTCTGCAAAGTTTCTCCGCTTTTTCCCATTTCCCAAATTGTTTAGTCTCTGGTGCATTGGATGGTCAGTCAGTCTTCGGAGTTTCTCTGACTGCAGTTGGGCTCTGCAGTCTCTTCTATCGATCATGGATTGCAGTTTTGTAATCTTTTCAAGTTCTACATTTGGCGTTGACTTCATGCCTCCTGTTATAACTCTCATGGCTTGGTTTTGAAGTTTGCTAACTTTATCGCAGTTCGCCTTTCCTGGTGTTGTCCATGCCGCAATGCCATACTCGAGAACTGGTCTCACTCTTCCAGTGCACAGTTTCTTTAGTATACTTTTGTCTGCTCCCCAGGTTGTGCCAGCAAGTTTCCTCATGATTGCCATTCTTTCTCTGGCTCGCATTCGGGTTCTCTCGATCTGACTTTTCCATGTCATGCGCCGATCGAATGTGACTCACAGATAGTTTGGGTTGACGTTTGGCTGCAGGAATTTGCCATTTAGACTTAATTTGGTGTTTTGGGGTTTGATTGAAAGCGAGAATATTGTACATGTGGTTTTCTCCTCATTTATTTTTACCAGCCATGAGTTCGCCCACTCTTCCAGCGATGTTAGGGCCTGCTGCATCCGATTTCTTGCTATGGTGAGATTCTTTTCAGAGGTCCACATAGCCAGATGGTCTGCAAACATTGAGCTATGGACTCTTCTTGGTATATTCTCTGTAATGTCGTTTATATACACCAGGAAGAGTGTGGGTGACAGTACTCCCCCGTGGGGTACTCCCTGTTCGAGTGTCACCTTTTTGCTCATCTGCCCTTGTACTTGGACTCTGGCCGTTCTTTTTATGAGGTAGTGGTTGATCCACTTGTACATTCTCCCACAAACTTCACTTCTCCTTAGCTTAACTCTAAGTCCGTCTTTCCAGACTTTGTCAAATGTCTTTTCCAGGTCCACCCAAACCGCTACTGTGTGTTTCTGTGCCTGGTAGGCATCTTCTATTTCCTGGGCTATGAGGATGACCTGGTCCTCAGTGGATCTGTGCTGTCTAAAGCCGGCTTGCTGTGGAATTAGTATTCGTTTTTCTTCCAGATGCCACATCAGGCTGGTGTTTCTCATACGTTCCATCAGTTTGCCGACACAGCTCAGTAGGCTGATAGGCATGTATCCATTTGGATCTGTTTTGTCCTTTCCTTTCTTTGGTACTGGTACAAGTACTGCGTCTTTCCATGCCTGGGGTACAATACCCTTTTTCCAGCTTTGGTTCAGGACTGATAGCAGTTTCCTCTTCGCTGTTTGGCCCAGCCCCATCAGCATTTGGTTTGTTATCCCGTCTTTTCCGGGAGATTTCCTTTTCTTTAATGTTCTCATGGCCTCTTCCATTTCACTCATTGTTAATTTGACCATCATATGCTCTTCTGGTGCCCTATTGAAGTTGTCGTGCCCCTTTTGCTCCTCACTAATGTCTGTATGCCTATCTGCAGGGACCTCGATGTGGTTTGCTTTGGCATAGTGTTTGACAAAAGCGTTTGGCGGCTTTTTTTCCAGTGAACAAGTTTTCGCCCCGCTTGATGGTAATTTGTTTGTTTGACGGGGTTTCGTCATTCATGGCTCTGACTAGCTTCCATAGCTTGTTCCCTTCTTTGTCTAGGTTAAGGCTTTCAGTTTTGTTTTTCCAGCTCTCTCTTGCTGTTTGGTTTATTATACTATCTAAACTGTGTAGAAGGATCCTGTATCTAGTACTATATTATCTAAACTGTGTAGAAGGATCCTGTACCTATTATTATATTATCTAAGCTGTGTAGAAGGATCCTGTACCTATTATTATATTATCTAAACTGTGTAGAAGGATCCTGTACCTACTATTATATTTTCTAAACTGTGTAGAAGGATCCTGTACCTATTATTATATTATCTAAACTGTGTAGAAGGATCCTGCATCTAGTACTATATTATCTAAACTGTGTAGAAGGATCCTGTACCTATTATTATATTATCTAAACTGTGTAGAAGGATCCTGTACCTATTATTATATTATCTAAACTGTGTAGAAGGATCCTGTACCTATTATTATATTATCTAAACTGTGTAGAAGGATCCTGTACCTATTATTATATTATCTAAACTGTGTAGAAGGATCCTGTACTTATTATTATATTATCTAAACTGTGTAGAAGGATCCTGTACCTATTATTATATTATCTAAACTGTGTAGAAGGATCCTGTACTTATTATTATATTATCTAAACTGTGTAGAAGGATCCTGTACCTATTATTATATTTTCTAAACTGTGTAGAAGGATCCTGTACCTATTATTATATTATCTAAACTGTGTAGAAGGATCCAGTACCTATTATTATATTATCTAAACTGTGTAGAAGAATCCTGTATCTAGTACTATATTATCTAAACTGTGTAGAAGGATCCTGTACCTATTATTATATTATCTAAACTGTGTAGAAGGATCCTGTACCTATTATTATATTATCTAAACTGTGTAGAAGGATCCTGTACCTATTATTATATTATCTAAACTGTGTAGAAGGATCTTGTACCTATTATTATATTATTTAAACTGTGTAGAATGATCCTGTACCTATTATTATATTATCTAAACTGTGTAGAAGGATCCTGTATCTAGTACTATATTATCTAAACTGTGTAGAAGGATCCTGTACCTATTATTATATTATCTAAACTGTGTAGAAGGATCCTGTATCTAGTACTATATTATCTAAACTGTGTAGAAGGATCCTGTACCTATTATTATATTATCTAAACTGTGTAGAAGGATCCTGTACCTATAATTATATTATCTAAACTGTGTAGAAGGATCCTGTATCTAGTACTATATTATCTAAACTGTGTAGAAGGATCCTGTACCTATAATTATATTATCTAAACTGTGTAGAAGGATCCTGTATCTAGTACTATATTATCTAAACTGTGTAGAAGGATCCTGTACCTATTATTATATTATCTAAACTGTGTAGAAGGATCCTGTACCTATTATTATATTATCTAAACTGTGTAGAAGGATCCTGTATCTAGTACTATATTATCTAAACTGTGTAGAAGGATCATGTACCTATTATTATATTATCTAAACTGTGTAGAAGGATCCTGTACCTATTATTATATTATCTAAACTGTGTAGAAGGATCCTGTACCTATTATTATATTATCTAAACTGTGTAGAAGGATCTTGTACCTATTATTATATTATTTAAACTGTGTAGAATGATCCTGTACCTATTATTATATTATCTAAACTGTGTAGAAGGATCCTGTATCTAGTACTATATTATCTAAACTGTGTAGAAGGATCCTGTACCTATTATTATATTATCTAAACTGTGTAGAAGGATCCTGTATCTAGTACTATATTATCTAAACTGTGTAGAAGGATCCTGTACCTATTATTATATTATCTAAACTGTGTAGAAGGATCCTGTACCTATAATTATATTATCTAAACTGTGTAGAAGGATCCTGTATCTAGTACTATATTATCTAAACTGTGTAGAAGGATCCTGTACCTATAATTATATTATCTAAACTGTGTAGAAGGATCCTGTATCTAGTACTATATTATCTAAACTGTGTAGAAGGATCCTGTACCTATTATTATATTATCTAAACTGTGTAGAAGGATCCTGTACCTATTATTATATTATCTAAACTGTGTAGAAGGATCCTGTATCTAGTACTATATTATCTAAACTGTGTAGAAGGATCATGTACCTATTATTATATTATCTAAACTGTGTAGAAGGATCCTGTACCTATTATTATATTATCTAAAACTTTTTCTTGAGGAGAATCTGGCAATCAGGACCAACGCCGATGAAGACGAAGAACAAGAAGAAGACGAAGAAGAAGAAGACTAATAACTGACCAAGACTCCATCTCTCGTCCATGTCGTGCACCTGGAAGCAGACTGTGTTATCGTAGCCTGGCCGACGAAGCGAGGCTTGGCAATGCCAGCCCCGTATTCACGAGCCAGCTGATTAACGTTGCATTAACTACAAGACGAAGGACACAGGTCATCATGACACACCGATATGTCCCAAGAAACACACCCCACATCATACCAGAGAAAACACACGAGGAATGAAGACCTCAATACAACAAACAAACCAATTTATGGATGGAGCACAAACAGATGTTCTTTGCCGATTTCTTTTTGTAGTCCATCCTTTACGCTGCATGTGCCCTTTCATCTGTATACTCCAATTACTTTTTCAATTTCCCTACTTTTCTGGTGCTCTATGAAGACATCTTGTGCTGAAGGTCTGGAGTCTGGTTGCCTGGCACAAAGAACTATGGAAGCATCTTGAGCTGAAGGTCTGGAGTCTGGTTGCCTGGCACAAAGAACCACGGAGACATCTTGTGCTGAAGGTCTAGCGTCTCGTTGCCTGGCACAAAGAACTATAGAGACATCTTGTGCTGAAAGTCTGGAGTCTGGTTGCCTGGCACGAAGAACTATGAAAACATCATTTTCTGGTGAAGGCCTGGACTTCGGTTGTCTGTCATGTAGAACGCTATGAATATATCATTTGATGATTGTCTGCAGTATTATCGTTGTTCTTGTCCCAGATATAAAAGAAGTGTTTTAGTTGTGTTTGTCTGCTATGTTCGACTCTTTAAAGACTACTCTTGTGCCCTCTCTGTTATTGACCAAAATGTTCGACTCTCCAAATACATCGACTCCCTCGTCATCTCTATTGACGTGGTTGTTATTGTCACTGTTGATTTTCTTGGCTCATCAACAGTCAGATCGTGTGTCCGCTCTCTTAAACCGGTACCTTTCACTTTATGTTGGTATATCCATACTTCAGTGGCTACCATCTCATTGTGGCGTATCAAGGAATGAGAAAACAAGAAAGCATGCAAACAGAGGATGAGATTGTGAACAACACAACAATGAAGTAACACACTTATTGTTAGAAAAAAACAGGGGCCGAAGATGCATCACAGGGAATGAGATGACATCAGCCAGCGACTCACAGCCGGCTCCTTACCTGAAGGTCAGCCAAGCAGAGCTGACCATGACTCCTTCCCTCCTCTAAGAGGTGACATCTCACCCTTGACCAACAGGGACAGATCACCATTCTTTGCCTGAAGACAAGGCACAGCCGACTGAGCAGACACATATCATGAGCATCATCATCATCAGTCCCGTAACCTGAAAGATCATTGGGGCACCAATACTGTGGATTGTTGGACCAGTTCCCGCCACTCCACTCGGTTTTGTGCCAGGGTATTTGTTCTAGCTATGGACATTCCCGTCCACTCTCTGATGTTGTCTTCCCATCTCTTTTTCTGCCTCCATCTCTTACGCTTCTCAGGCACGGTAACTTGCAGGATCGTTTTGGTCAACCCAGACGATTTTGAAACATGCCCACACCATGTGAGTTTGCGTGATTTTACCACAGTCAATAGGTCTTTATATTGGTCTACCTCTCTCTTAACGGTGTTCCGAACTGTCCTATTTGTGACGTGGTCTAGATACGAAATGCCGAGAATTCGGCGAAGACCCCATCTACATTGCACAAATCCTTACCGCTAGAACCGCTGTCAGAGTCCAAGTTTCGCACACGTAAAGGTAAAGGTGATACGTGCATACATTAAACTCAACTTGGATTTCAGGTTGATGCTTGTGTCCCTCCATAGCGATCTCAGTTTTATCAGGGCAGCCATGGTCATCGCTGTTCTTGCCTGAATCTCAATTCTGGAACCTTCCACACCCATCAGTGATTCCAGGTATTTAAACTGTTTAACAATTTGCAAAGGTTCGTCTTTGATCGCAGTCAGGCCTTGTTAGGCCCTCAGGGCTGACCGTGATCTTACTCTTCTCTGGACTAATGTCCAAACGTTTGAGTGACACTGTCGAGGTTTGAGTGACACTGTCGAGGTTTGAGATTAGATTATCAAGTTTTAGCTCCGTTCCAGCGATCCCGGTAATGTCATCAACAAACCGGAGATTAGTGAGTGTACGACCAACTATGCTGACAGTACCCACGTGATCATCCACGGCTTCGGACATGATACCTAAACAAAAACGTTGAATAGGGTCGGTGAAAGAATACATCCTTTTCGTGCACCGGTTGAACTATTCCCCAGTTGTCCCGTTAAGGAAGACTGCACTAGTTACCTGCCAGTAGAGAATCTCAATGACGCAGACAAGTCGACACCCATCTTATATTTATGCATAGTTGCCCATAGGGCCTCATGACAGACCATTTCAAAAGCTTCTTTAAAGTCATCAAAGACTTGGTATAGTTTTTCATTATGTTGAAGGTATTTTTCGTTAAGCAGAAGCAGATTACAAATGTGCTCAATTGTGCTGCGACCAGCCCGAAAACCGGTTTGTTCTTCTGCAATAACATTGTCTGTCATTGGATGCAGTCTGTTCAAAATTTCATAAAGCATGACTTGGCTGGGGTGACTGATAAGACTGATGGCTAGGCTGTTTTGACATTGTTGGAGGTTACCGTTCTTAGGTAGGGTTATAAGTAGAGTTTATCCTGGAAACTAGTCTGGCGGTACAAGCATCGACAATGGCCGAGTTTATCCTGGGAACTAGTCTGACGGTACAAGCATTGACAATGGCTGAGTTTATCCTGGGAACTAGTCTGACGGTACAAGCATCGACAATGGGCGAGTTTATCCTGGGAACTAGTCTGACGGTACAAGCATAAACAATGGCTGGGTTTATCCTGGGAACTAGTCTGACGGTACAAGCATCAACAATGACTGGGTTTGTCCTGGGAACTAGTCTGACGGTACAAGCATCAACAATGACTGGGTTTGTCCTGGGAACTAGTCTGACGGTACAATCATCAACAATGACTGGGTTTGTCCTGGGAACTAGTCTGACGGTACAAGCATCAACAATGACTGGGTTTGTCCTGGGAACTAGTCTGACGGTACAAGCATCAACAATGACTGGGTTTGTCCTGGGAACTAGTCTGACGGTACAAGCATCAACAATGACTGGGTTTGTCCTGGGAACTAGTCTGACGGTACAAGCATCAACAATGACTGGGTTTGTCCTGGGAACTAGTCTGACGGTACAAGCATCATCTTCTTCTTCTTCTTCGTACGCAGTCAGACAGTAACCATTATTGTTTCGAAAAAAGCGGCGGTCATCCTGAGGCTGTCGACACTGCCATAGAGCTTGTCTTGTGGTTCCACTCGTGATGGCCACATCTGCTCTCTCTGATCCTCGTATGTCGGGCAGTTCTGCAGCAGATGTTCAGCGGCCATTTTCCCGGTACCACACGGGCATTCGTCGGTTCCACCTATCTTCAATTTGTTGAATAGGTGGTACCTCAGTCTATTGTGGCCAGTGCGAAGTCTGAAGACAACGACCTGCTCTCTTCTGTTCAACTGGTAATACACATCGTTTTTGGTGTAACCAGTATGTTCGGTTTCCCATTTGGTCATGTATCTGGCTTTAATAAGCCGTTTTAACTCATCGTACGTCATACTAGTATCTGTTTGTGGTAGTCTTGCGCCTTCTTTTGCCAGTCTGTCTGCCTCTTCGTTGCCTTGGATGTTGCAGTGTGATGGGACCCACTGTACAACTACCCTTTTTGGTACGGACTGCTGGCATAGTTGACAGAGTGCTGTTCTTAAGTCATTAAGCTCAGTGTTTTTCTGGCTTTTTAGCGCTGTGACTACGGCGAGAGCATCTGTAAGCAGGACTGTATGGCTTTGATTTTCTTTATGTGTCACCATTTCTTCCACTGCCGCCCTCAGTGCCTCTGCCTCCGCTCTGAAATTGCTTGTGTACTTACCAGTAGCGAAAGACAGTGTTATTTTTCTGCCATTTGGTATGTTCAGGAATGCTCCTGCCCCTCCGTTCTGTGTAGTGTTTGTTAAAGAACCGTCGGTGTACGCATGGGTCCAGTCCATGCTTGGGTAGTTTTTCGATATAAAGCTTAGGGTAGTATCTCTCCTTTTTTTTTCAGTCTGGCAGTTTTTGTTTCCAATACTTGGTATATTTTCTACCACCTCTGGAAATATATCCTGCCTCCAGGTAGGTTTTCGTACAGTAGTGATGGGCTTTGGTGTTGTTAGTGCGTTTATGGGATCTTCGTGCATCTTTGCTTTGGTTATTTCTGCAAAGTTTCTCCGCTTTAGTTTCCCATTTCCCAAATTGTTTAGTCTCTGGTGCATTGGATGGTCAGTCAGTCTTCGGAGTTTCTCTGACTGCAGTTGGGCTCTGCAGTCTCTTCTATCGGTCATGGATTGCAGTTTTATAATCTTTTCAAGTTCTACAATTGGCGTTGGCTTCATGCCTCCTGTTATAACTCTCATGGCTTGGTTTTGAAGTTTGCTAACTTTATCGAAGTTCGCCTTTGCTGCTGTTGTCCATGCCGCAATGCCATACTCGAGAACTGGTCTCACTCTTCCAGTGTACAGTTTCTTTAGTATGCTTTCGTCTGCTCTCCAGCTTGTGCCAGCAAGTTTCCTCATGATTGCCATTCTTTCTCTGGCTCTCATTCGGTTTCTCTCGATCTGAATTTTCCATGTCATGCGCCGATCAAATGTGACTCCCAGATAGTTTGAGTTGTCGTTTGGCTGCAGGAATTTGCCATTTAGGCTTAATTTGGTGTTTTGTGGTTTGATTGAAAGCGAGAATATTGTACATGTGGTTTTCTCCTCGTTTATTTTGACCAGCCATGAGTTCGCCCACTCTTCCAGCGATGTTAGGGCCTGCTGCATCCGATTTCTTGCTATGGTGAGATTCTTTTCAGAGGTCCACATATCCAGATCGTCTGCAAACATTGAGCTATGGACTGTTCTTGGTATAGGTACAAGCATCAATAATGACTGGGTTTGTCCTGGGAACTAGTCTGGCGGTACAAGCATCAACAATGGGTAAGAACATGCACATAAAGATGGTTCATTTTCGGGGTTGGGACGAAAACAAGGCCGAAACACACCAAAAGGAGGTAGGAGCATATACAAAGGATACTTAGCCAATCGCACACGTGCTGACTTGTTATCGGCCTTAGCGGAAGCGAGTAATCGGAAGTGACAACATCAAAGATGTGATCACAAGAAGGATAGATGTAAATTCTTCTTTTGTCCTTCTCATCTACTACTTTTGTTCTGACTCTCTTTTTGTGGCTCTCTCTCTCTCTCTCTCTCTCTCTCTCTCTGGCAGTTGGTGCTGTTAAGTTGAGTTCTTGCATATAAATCTGATGATACCACATCCAGTGTTTTTCTTCATTTCCTATATTGTTTTGATCAACACCGCCCACCCCCACCCCGCTGCCCCAATATAGAGTGTTAACGACAGAACCTTAGTACAGAGGAGTTATTCCAGCATTGTCAGACTTATCGCACGTGCACTGAGGTTCACAGCCGTCTGATGTGGGGGCACTGACAGCTGGCATGCCAACCACTTTTGCAGATGTATCAATTCGAGAGCCGATGACCGCTCTGGACTATTCCCAAAATAAACGCCATATGAGTCTGCCATTTCGCGCGTTATTAACGTGTCAGAAGTGTTCGCCTATTCGTGCCGTGTGGAGAATCAATAGGCGATTCTATCTTTGATGTCTGCACACTAGTATTGGACAGAGGAACTCTACGATTAGAGTCAAGAGTTAAGCTCTTTAGAATGGAGGAAAAAAAACAGTAGTGAATGTGATGGTCGAAAGAGAAGGGGGCAGAGACAGTGTTAATGTTAGCTTCCTCAGAATTTTTGGGTAAAAAAAAAAGAACAAAGAAAATGAAAAAATAGACCCAACAAAGTGCTCAGCCTAGCAAGAAAACGCAATAAAATGTCATTGAGCGTCTACGAGTGTTGGCGACATTGAGACGCGCACACACTTGGGTCAGTGCAGGTGGCGCTCAGGTCGGTCTGTTGGGACAGGTCAGGAGAGGGAGGACGGCACACGAGGTAAGGGAGAGGAGGAGGAAGGGGAGGGGGAGGGTCACAAAGGGCAACGAGTTCTGGCGTAGGTCATACGAATCATGAAAGTTGAGCAGGATTTTTAACAGTTGCCAATATTAGCACATTGATACTATTCGACATACAGGTAACACAAACCGAAGGCACTAACGGACAATATTCGTTCAAATATTTGTTTATTTTTTATTTTATGTTTGCCTCACTAGTTTCTACTGACGGAGGCGCGCCTATTCTACCCCATACCGTAGTCAATTGGGCGATATTAAGACGCATAAACCAGTGCTTGGATGTATGTGTACGTCTGTATGTACCTATGCTAGGTTTGTGCGCTCTCAGAAGCTAACCCAATCAAAGTGCAATGGAAGGGCCTCACCCTGAGGGCGCGGGTGAAAGTTATGCAAGAGTGTGACTGTAGGACAGAGTCAAATGAAACAGAGTGAGGTAAGAAGAGAAAGTGAGATGGGGCTTGTGCGATAACGGTAATTTCCCGTGCCAGGTTTGGATATTGTCACTGTTTCGCTCTTTAGTAGTCATATGGTGACTACTGCATTCGTGCTCTTTCAGAAATAGTGTGAGAAAGCCCTTTCATCTATTCTTGCTTGGATCGGTTTCTGTAACAATTAGGCTGTACTTGACAAAGCTGCCACCTCTTAGCAGAGCTCTTTATTTGCTTTAAAAAACTAAGACAGCAGTGGTGCAGTTTCTTGTGCTTCAAAATCGTGTCCACGAGTTGATTCGTTGAAAGGAGAAAGAAATGTTCTTCTAAAGATCGTCATACACCTTTCTCAATAGAAAATATAACGATGACAAAAGAAATAATGAAAGAAAAGCAAAGACGACAGGCATTGACGACGTGATGAGTACATGAAGACAAAAATAACTGTTGAGTGGCAACCCCTGTGGGAGTGGCAACCCCTGTGGGAGTGGCAACCCCTGTGGAAGTGGCAACCCCTGTGGAAGTGGCAACCCCTGTGGAAGTGCCAACCCCTGTGGAAGTGGCAACCCCTGTGGAAGTGGCAACCCCTGTGGAAGTGGCAATTCCTGTGGAAGTGGCAACCCCTATGGAAGTGGCAATGCCTGTGGAAGTGGCAACCCCTGTGGAAGTGGCAACCCCTGTGGAAGTGGCAACCCCTGTGGAAGTGGCAACCCCTGTGGAAGTGGCAACCCCTGTGGAAGTGGCAACCCCTGTGGAAGTGGCAATTCCTGTGGAAGTGGCAACCTCTGTGGAAGTGGCAACCCCTGTGGAAGTGACAACCCCTGTGGAATTGGCAACCCCTGTGGAAGAACTTAAAGATGACGGACAAAACGGCTTAAATGACCTCATTTGGAAGCGTGTAATACAAGAGATAATACATACAGCAGATTCGTTACAACAGCATTTATGGAAAGAGATGGCAGATGACCCCCGATTGGAGCTGGCATGGTCTCCGGGAGGGTTCAGTGTGTGATACAGACGAGAATAGGACGCTGCCCCACTCAGAGCAAATTGTAACTGGCAACTATTAGTATGGTTTGAATTCTCTCGAGTAGAAGACTCTACAACTCGTAACATTTACACTCTGAGTGACACATATACCCGGCTTTGACAGAACGCCAGAGAAACAATATCACACATATGTGATACAGGAATAAAACAGTGATCACGTGGCTTGATTGGGGGGATAAGTGATGGAAGAATAACAATCAGTCAACACGTGATGTAACAGTTTCCTCAACACTTGATGTAGCTGTATCCTCAACCCCCGATGTAGCCGTATCCTCAACCCCTGATGTAGCCGTATCCTCAACCCATTATGTAGCCGTATCCTTAACCCATTATTTAGCCGTATCCTCAACCCCTGATGTAGCCGTATCCTCAACCCATTATGTAGCCGTATCCTCAACCCATTATGTAGCCGTATCCTCAACCCATTATGTAGCCGTATCCTCAACCCATTATGTAGCAGTATCCTCAACCCATTATGTAGCCGTATCCTCAACCCCTGATGTAGCGTATCCTCCACACTTGACGTAGCCGTATCTTTAACTCCCGATGTAGCCGTATCCTCAACCCCTGATGTAGCCGTATCCTCAACCCCTGATGTAGCCGTATCCTCAGCACATTCAGCGACAGTGAACTGGCAAACCCAATGGGCGGGCGATACGGGGAAATAACTCTAACAAAAATATAACGAGGGTAGCAGAACCGAATGCATTGAAAAGTACATTTGATGCAGTCTTAAAACATGCACACCAGACAACAAAACACATAAACACGGACAAAAGAAAACATACACACCAGACATCAGAAACCATTCACACCAATACAACGAAAAATATTAATGCCAGACAAAAGAAAACATGTACACCAGAATAATGGAAACATACACCAGACAACAGAAAACATTCGCATCAGACAACCGAAAATATACAATAATAATAAAATAAAAGTGTTTAATTTGGCAACTGGCAGGTCTAAAAGTTTCATATTAATATTCCGGTGAATTATGACTCAACATTTCTCAATTATTTTAAATTTAGCTTGTAAACCTAAATAAATACTGGCCACTGCTTTTGAATGTTAGAGCAAGAACCAAGAAGCTTCCCATAATATTGATTGAAAGGTGAAAATGACGTAAGCAAAATCGATTTCAGCTTGACGTGAATATCTCGGGGCGTACAGCAGATTTATGACCCTATGGCTGAGATCAATGAAAGAGGACAGGGGCGGCTTTTTGTTCACGTTAATATGATTGTTAGTGTTCAGAAATATTTCTGGGAGACAGACGCAAGGACCGGTCACGCATCGTTACATCAGAACCACCTGACAGGCCTCAACAATTCGGTTACCTATATCCGGCTACGACCACATACATGCGCGCGAAGTATCTGACATGGAAGACAAGTGGCGGTGGTTGGGTTGGGGTTGTGGGAAAGGGGGGTGGGGGTATTAATTGTCGCTTGAATAAGGTGAGGGAATAATATCGGGGAAGATGGCGCGGCTCTTGATTTGTTTGCATCGATGATGATGTAAGGTAATGTTCTTCACCAGCGATGTACCCAGTCACTCTTTTATGCCACCAACTTAACTTAACTTAACTTAACTGAACTTTAATTAACTTAACTTAGCTTAGCGTCTTTAAAAGACTCTTCAAAGTCTGTATACAACAGGTTTCTTTGACTTCATTTGATCTAATAACTATGAGTATACAATATATTCTTAGATGCATTCATTCATCCTGCTTCAACTATTTCCTGTGGCAATGCACGCCAAGCATTTACCACTCTCTGACTACAAAAATATTTCCTAATATCCAACCTGGACCTTTCTTTAATTAAACTGTAGCTTTTCTATTCGTGTTCTTGTAGGCGGTTTTATTTTGAAAAAAAACAACATCTTGGTATAGTCTAATTTAGCCTTACTGTTAACTTTTAAACCTGTATTATGCCACCATCTTAGTGTACTGTGAAAAATTCGAGGCGTGTTCAAATGAAACCGGACCAAACTGCAACAAATTGATATACGTACGATGAGCATGATGGACACTTCTGGTGTAAACAGCACATACCAACCGTCAACTTTGCAAATTCTCATTATCTTCACACTCACAGTTTCCTCAGCAGACCGTTGAAAACATGGCGGGTGTGATACGGAATCCGTCCAGAGTTGACCAGCGATCGGTGATTCGGTTTCTAATAGCTGAAGGATGTCGACCAGTTGACATTCATCACAGAATACAGGCAGTGTATGGTGACAAAAGCGTGTCGATGACAACAGTGAAGAACTGGCCAACGATGTGTAAAGAAGGACATGCGTTAATGAGAGATCTTCCGAGACCAGGTCAGGCGCGTATTTTTGGGTTAACTCACGTCTTTCTTTATACATCGTTGTCCAGTTCTTCACTGTTGCTTTGATGCACTTTTGTCCCCATACACTGCCTGCATTCTGCGATGAATGTCAACTGGTCGACATCCTTCAGAAGGACTGGCTTAGACAGACATGAGATGGACAGAGACATCCAGGAGAACTTGCAGACAATCTCACAATGGTGGGCCAATTCCAGCACCCAGATCAGGCCTAACAAGATCTGCATGATGTGGTGTTCCTTGAACAATTAAATAGTGAAAGCTGCCCTCCCAAATGTTACCTATGATCGGTGTGCCATTGACAGGTGTGACTGGTTGACATGCCTCAGAGTAACGGTTGATCGTAGCCTTACATTGACAGGTGTGACTGGTTGACATGCCTCAGAGTAACGGTTGATCGTAGCCTCACATTGACAGGTGTGACTGGTTGACAGGCCTCAGAGTAACGGTTGATCGTAGCCTCACATTGACAGGTGTGACCGGTTGACATGCTTCAGAGTAACGGTTGATCGTAGCCTCACATTAACAGGTGTTCCTGGTTGACATGCTTCAGAGTAACGGTTGATCGTAACCTCACATTGAAACCACCGACTAGACCATACAGCGATGGAAACCAGGTCTGGTCACACTCAAGACTATAAGAGTTGCAAACTTAGAATAACTACTGCTTTCCATACATTATCATCAGTTGGTACTTTCAGTTGTTGATTACAGACTGGACATCCTCACACTATCAAGATTACAGACTGGACATCTTCACACTATCACGATTACAGAATGGACATCTTCCCACTATCAAGATTACAGACTGGACATCTTCCCACTATCAAGATTACAGACTGGACATCTTCACACTATCAAGATTACAGACTGAACATCTTCACACTATCAAGATTACAGACTGAACATCTTCACACTATCAAGATTACAGAATGGACATCTTCCCACTATCAAGATTACAGACTGAACATCTTCACACTATCAAGATTACAGACTAGACATCTTCACACTATCAAGATTACAGACTGAACATCTTCACACTATCAAGATTACAGACTGAACATCTTCACACTATCAAGATTACAGAATGGACATCTTCCACTATCAAGATTACAGACTGGACATCTTCACACTATCAAGATTACAGACTGGACATCTTCACACTATCAAGATTACAGACTGGACATCTTCACACTATCAAGATTACAGACTGGACATCTTCACACTATCAAGATTACAGACTGGACATCTTCACACTATCAAGATTACGGACTGGACATCTTCACACTATCAAGATTACAGACTGAACATCTTCACACTATCAAGATTACAGACTGGACATCTTTACACTATCAAGATTACAGTGTGAATTGTTAGAACGTATCCAGAATGAAGAAAATCTACTGGTTCGGGTATGCACGAGAGATATCAAGATCTTTAAAGATGCGGTACATGCTGAGACTTCTGTCTGTGACATTCAGATATAAATTGACACATGTCAAAGCTATATTATTTGGATTTCGACGAACAGGCAGCACCGACTACACAAAAACAATATATACATCAAGGGGGCAAGAATTAAGAGGAGTGTTATAGATGACAGAGAGAACGAAACGATATGTGACCACATTTGAGTCGTTAGTTAAGGGAGAAAAATGGATCCTCACTGGTGATAGAATGCTATTACCAGTTATCATAACCCAAGTCACTGAATTCAGAAAGTGATGCAACGAGAGTTGTTTTTTAGCTGATCAATGATAACTTGAAGCAAAATGGTGCCATCACATATACCGCTGGATCGGTGGTACGCAGGCACACATCCGGAGCGGTATCTTTGGGTCAGGTCGTCGCTGAGCAGAACGGGACATGCAAAACAGAAACTTTCAGTTTAAGAATGGAGATGTGGAGCAATGACTACAAATCTGAGATAGCTTTCTCAGACCTCTTCAAGAGGGCCAGTCATCGAGGTAGACTCACAATCCTTACTTCGGAAGGCAGAGAAGGCCTGACTAAGGAATGAGTTGATGGCAGCTGTAGAAACATCAACCCTACTGAGGTTGTTGTCGATCTAATGTCCTAGTCATTCTGGGGTTCAGGGCACTGAAAGAGGTGACATCATAGCTTTACAAGCACTAATTAGGGAAACGCTAGATATGGATAGACAGGGCTTGACAAATCTGCTCGTCTGCTTGTCTGCGACGAGTAAAAATGTTTGTTTGACAAGAAAAAAAAAGTTTTTAATCGTTCCTACATAACGACTTTGGCACGATTATTTATGATATTATGGTTCGAATAAATTGTATATAAGCTAGTTTATGATGGTGAATCGAAATGGTCCTCCACTACCACAATTTAAACTTACTGAAGTCATTGATAAATGGTACTACAGTGTTAAAACTACCAGGAATGTTCACGGACACACACGCATGCCTCTTACAGTAGTGTATTTTTTCTTAAGAAGAAATAGGCTGATACTTTGTAGGTAAAACAATATATTTTGGGTTGGTACGCATTGTTACGTAGACATAAAGGTGAATTAGTGCCTAGTTTAAATTTGTTAACATAAATTGCATGACTGTAGTCCGACTATGCAGACTGGAGAAATTTTTGACTGACTGGTAAGCCACCCTCAAATTTATTATGCCCTGTGGATAGGAGTACCATTTTGAAGTCTACCAAAGACCACATGTTGTATAATAATAGTTGTCCATAACAAGTGATGAAGACCACTCTCTTTGTTCAGCCGTGTGGACAGTCGTATCTCTTGCTGTGTCCGCTGAAATGGGTGACTTGCGCGGTGATTTGGATTGAAGTGAGGAAGAAACTGCGCCTTTTGTCAACCTCACTCACAGAGCCTAAGCTACCTTTTGCCAGTGGCAAGACATTCATCGAGACGACTGGAGATAGCATAGGATGCAGATTTTGGATCAGGGTTACCACCGAAGCCTTTCCGTAAAAATGTAACCCGCAGGGTAGAAAGGTGGGATGGCATCTAATGCAGTTTATCGTGCCTTTTCGATAACCACAAGAGGTCGTATGGACAACACTCAGCGTGTGAGTGAGTCTGGCATCTCTCTCCAGCTGTATTCAGCTCATCATAGTAGCATCTAAAATTCCCACACGCCAAATTCGTGAAGGTGAACGGGCAGAACTAACCCGTTAAATACGACACAGGTATAAGAGTAGTGCCATTTAGCCACGATAAACAGATGGAAGATATCACAAAAAAAAGAACGAAATAACAAGTCCAGACGGAAAACAACACCACGTTTCCGTGAACAAAAGTGTAAGTCGTCGACTAGTGTGAATTCCAGGCAAATCCGTGGTCTGGCGGCATCCATAATGATCCAAGACAGTAGAGAAATGTAGACTCGCAGCCAGTTATGGCGCCATCTTTGCCATAATAAATGATTGCGGGATTCACAGACTGCAGAGCTTTAAAATCGAACGAGATTTGGCCAGATAGGGGCGCAAGATAGACGAAACTGAAGCGTGTATAACCAACTAGGGGCAGGAACTAACAGTATACTCACCATTCCACATTTACTGAGAGAGACTGAGTACTGTGGGTAGACCTGGAGTGCAGTGAGGTCGATTCTTAGGACCAGAACAGAACTCTCAGTTTCTACATTTAAACACTTTTGAATGAATCAGAAATGATACTGGCCACGAGTTACCTCGCTCACTGTCAGTAATGAAACGGTCCACAAGTTACCTCGCTCACTGTCAGTAATGATAGTGGCCATGAATTACTTCGTTCACTGTCAGTAATTATACTGTTCACGAGTTACCTCGCTCACTGTCAGTAATGATACTGTCCACGAGTTACCTCGCTCACTGTCAGTAATGATACTGGCCATGAATTACCTCGTTCACTGTCAGTAATGATACTGGCCATGAATTACCTCGTTCACTGTCAGTAATGATAGTGGCCATGAATTACCTCGCTCACTGTCAGTAATAATACTGGACATGAGTTATTCCTCGCCAGTTACTACAGAAAGCCAGATTTAATTTCTTTTGTAATTTATGAGAGAGTAGCACGTGGCTGAATGGTTTCGAGTCCTGCCTGCCGACAAGGAGGGCAGCTGTTCGAATCCCCGGTATGGCATATGTTGTTTTTCTGTTGAGGGTGAAATAAACAACCATAGCCAGCACACGACGTGGAGACAGCCGTGGCGGAGCGGCTTGTAGTCCTCAGCCTTCAAAGCTCCTCGATTATCACAGCAATGGGAAGCATCGCTTGTTGCCAAACATTCTGGAAGAACTGGTGTCGAATCTATTTTGGTTTTTGGGATCTTCTCTTTTATGGCTTTTGAGGCGATTGCTTTTGATCTTAAAGTTTTTCCATGTTTCTATAGTTGAAGTGTTAGTATGCTTTTTTGTTTTCTTTGTGAAGTTCTTTTTACATTCAGACCATACTTTAAATTTAAAAAAGACTCGGTGAGTTTAACATATGCTCTGAGGGACTGAGTACTAATGATACCGAGTTTAATCTCTGTTATTAACGCTCTCATGTTGACCATGCTGTAAATGGGTACCATACTTTAGTTTTAAGAATAGAAAGACAGCGAGGAAGGGAAGTGGTCACTCCACTTTATTAAAAAAAAGACCTGGTCTCATACAATGAAGTCTCTAACACTTCATCCACGATAGCATTCTCTGCTATCAGGCTACGGATACCTCATACTGGACTTTACGTTTTACAGTAATTGTACTGATGGATTTTAAACAGGTCTTCCACAGTACTAGTTGAGGTACACAATGATAGTTGTCTGACTCGGACACCAAATATTGCGCAGCTTACACCTGCCTTTCTCACCTGTGTCTTACCAGAAACTCACCTTTCTGCATCCTGCAAAGACAATGAAACTAGTATAGCTGAAGATTAAACTTAGCCCACCTGTATGTTCTATTAATGTCTTTCTTTACCGAAATGTATGGTTTTCTTTTTATCATGTTTTTCTCTCTACATCCTCCGCTAAAATGATAATATATCGGAGACACAACGTTCAGCGATGAATTGTTTCTTTTTACTGTTCATTTTGTATGTTTTCGTTGTCTCCGTGAGATTTAAAAAAACCAAGTCAGGAGGTTTTGACAGTGTCAGAGGCGAGACGTTATGTGAATCAGCGGGGCGGGTTTTGGGGGCGGAGTTATGCGTGGGTGTCGCATGTCTCGAGACGGGGACAGTCCAGGCCAGGACAAAGTGGAGGGAGCAGATGATAGAGACACGTCTAACGGACCACGAATGGCGGTGAAGTGGTCGGGGAAAGAGAATATGCGGGCACAGGAATAATGGCTGCACGAGGGGCGACAAAAATAGGGAAGGCATGGGCGAGTGACCGCGCGTGCCATGGACGCGTGTCCACGGGAGTTATCACGTGTCAAGGTTAACCATAGTAAGGGGATGAATATGAAGTGAATATTTGTTTGCAGTAAATGTAAGGTGAATTTGTTGATGACAAATGTAAGGTGAATTAGCGAAAGAATGAGAGCGTATGTAAGGTGAATTAGTTAAATGAAGAATGTAAAATGAATTAACGAATGGAGGAAAATCCATGCAAAGGGAATTAATAGAATGATCAAATTGGGTCAACGAGGGTAAGGTAGTAAATTTACGGGAAGTCAGTGAAGAGTGGTGCGGGAAGTCAGTGAAGAGTGGTGCGGGAAGTCAGTGAAGAGTGGTGCGGGACATCAGTACAACAACTAATGTTAGGTCAGTCAGTGAAGAGTGGTGCGGGACATCAGTTCAACAACTAATGTTAGGTCAGTCAGTGAAGAGTGATGCGTGAAGTCAGTTCAACAACTAATGTTAGGTCAATCAGTGAAGAGTGGTGATACTTTATTTCAGTTAATGAAATTTGTTGTTAAAACGACTGCGAGGCGAATTAATAAAGGAGATAGTAATATGAACGTTTAACATAATAAGTAGGGAGGTAGACTAACGTCTGGTGAGGCACAGTATACTAATCAGACATGTGAGTCAGGGTCAGGCAAAACGTACTGATCAGACATGTGAGTCAGGGTCAGGAAAAACCTACTGATCAGACATGTGAGTCAGGGTCAGGCAAAACGTACTGATCAGACATGTGAGTCAGGGTCAGGAAAAACCTACTGATCAGACATGTGAGTCAGGGTCAGGAAAAACGTACTGATCAGACATGTGAGTCAGGGTCAGGAAAAACGTACTGATCAGACATGTGAGTCAGGGTTAGGCAAAACATACTGGCCAAGACTCTTACATTGGCTTCCTCGTAGCCCTCCAGACTGTTTTCATGGCAGCTTGGCTAACAAGGTGAGGAATCAACGTGATCCCCGTAGTAGTGAATAGATGAAGCCAACTATAGCACCACCGCCTGGAGGACCTCGTTCCATCTTCATCAGCAAGCTCGGGATGTGAGGAAAGCTACTGCAACAAGTCACATAACGTCCTTTTCAGGGCGCACAAGAGAGTACACCTAATCGTTGTGGGTATTCGAAACAACAACAACAACAATAACAACAAAAAATAACAACAGCAATGACAACAACAACAACAACAACAATAGCAACAATAACAACAACAACAAAATAAATGTCAAGTGACGACAATACACGAGCTGGAATCAAGCAGAAAAACGACCAAACAGCGCAAAATTAACGTGCATTCGAGGTCAGTTAAATGAAGTCCGGGAAGTAATGGCTGTCCGCGTAGTGCTACTGACCACATCACCCCTATCGTCCAGTTGGTCAATTACATATGGGTCTTACTCAATATTCCCAATATGCCGTACAGTGTGTAAACAAGGTCATTTCGACAACAGTATGTAGATTGATCACTAGCAGCAACAGTATGCACAACTACCCAGTAGAGTCAAGTGATTGCAGGAGTGTCTTGGGAGCTGAGACCTCTAGACTAGCCATTATCTGGTTGGCATGTAAGTTACCAACAATGAAAGAGATGACATTTTAATTTCCGAAGCATCTATAGCTGGGACCTTAGAGATGGGAGCTTGAAATCAGTCAATGACAGCCTGCTCTGGATGGTGAGACTGCAGTCCATGAATGTCTGGTACACAGGTTGCTCTGGATTGTGAGACTGCAATCAATGAATGTCTGATACACAGGCTGCAGGATTAACATCAAGCGTGGTTGAGTAATGAGGGATGCCCCAATAGGCGGAGCACCCGTTTATTGAATGCAAAGCTTAATATCATGTTCAGGTACAGCTTTCTGATCACGATATAAGGTCATCTTCAGGTACAGCCTTCTAACGACGATCTAAGGTCATGTTCAGGTACAGCTTTCTGATCACGATATAAGGTCATGTTCAGGTACAGCTTTCTGATCACGATCTTAGGTAATGTTCACGTACAGCTTTTTGATCACGATATAAGGTCATCTTCATGTACAGATTTCTGATCACGATCTAAGGTCATCTACAGGTACAGCCTTCTGACGACGATCTAAGGTCATGTTCAGGTACAGCTTTCTGATCACGATATAAGGTCATCTTCAGGTACAGCTTTCTGATCACGATCTAAGATCATGTTCAGGTACAGCATTCTGAAGTTGCAGTACAACGATGAGGATCCAGGTATACCTTTCTCAGTACGGTCTGGAATAAAAGGAAGACCACTGTAACCAGCTAACAGAGGAAGTTGGTAGAGATTGACGAAGTCAGCACAAGAATTATTATCACAAGCAGTTACAGCAATCATCTGCATTCATTATCTTTACCCTTTTCTGACATATATGGATCACTTATGGGTCTAGGTGAAGTGCAGTAATGTCAATACCATGCCACATAAACATAAAATGATGTAATATCCTAATATTAAAACAATCTATTTTAGTCCATGGTTGAACAAATCATGGCCATCTTTAGTTTAGAGTAGGTCATAAGCAAATAATGCCCATCTGTAGTTTAGAGTAGGTCATAAACAAATAATGCCCATCTGTAGTTTAGAGTAGGTCATAAACAAATAATACCCATCTGCAGTTTAGAGTAGGTCATGAACAAATCATGATCATCTTTAGTTTAGAGTAGGTCATAAACAAATAATGCCCATCTGTAGTTTAGAGTAGGTCATGAACAAATCATGGCCATCTGTAGTTTAGAGTAGGTCATAAACAAATAATGCCCATCTGTAGTTTAGAGTAGGTCATGAACAAATCATGGCCATCTGTAGTTTAGAGTAGGTCATAAACAAATAATGCCCATCTGTAGTTTAGAGTAGGTCATGAACAAATCATGCTACACCATAAGAAAACTTGCTCTCTTGCGACAAACGATCCAAAGACTCATATTGTTGTTGAAAGCCCACAATGAGAAAGCTTACTCGTTTGTGCGACCTTAAAGGGGCGTTACGTGGCAGGTTGTAGTAGCTTTCCTCACATCCCGAAGCTGCCTATGGAGGCAGGCCTGGCCCTCCAGGTGGTTGTGCTATGCTTGGCTTCATTTACGCGGCGCTCACTACTACGGGGATCATGTCAATCCACATCTTGTCAGTCAGATTGCCTTGAAAACAGTCCATTTCCGGGGAACGCTCCATGGAAGAGAGATAGTGGTCTTGATCATTACATTGTTCCCGACCCTGATCCTGGTCAGTACTTCAAAGACTTAAAGAAGTCAAGAATTCAGATCTGATATGCTACCAACTACACATCGAAGGTCAACTACAGTCGATCTCCAACGTTCTATGTCTCTTATCTAGATCAGGCAATCTGATATGTTTTGTCCTGTCCACTTTATGCGGTTATCTTCTCACTTATAGCACTACAATATGAGCTTTCCTCACACCATATATATGTGTTGTTCTTGAGTCATTAGGACATCAGAGTGTGACAGGATCATTAACAATTGCTAGTTAATGGTCAGTAAAGTGTGACCTACACGGGCATTGATACAAGCTAGTTAGCGATGCCTCGTGGATAAATTCAACTTTCTGATCGTGTCCTGTCCCTCCTGCAGAAAGTTTTGAAACAATTGACTCTTGTCCCCATCTGGTTGATGGCTAGCTCTTTGCTGACCGTATCAGAATGTCGAAAGGATTATCAATAAGGCTGAAATGAGGCTCTTCTTCATAATTTGTTGCTGATGAAGGAAGCCATTAACAACACGAGCGTCTCTGCAACCTCCTGGGATGATCAGCAAGGAGCTATCCATCCACCAGGTGATGACGTGAACCAATCGCTCCAAAACCTTCTGCAGGAGTGGCAGGCGATCCACTAGCAGAATATCAGAAGGTTGATTTTATCCATGAGGTATCACTGCCTAGCTTGTATCAATGTCCCTGAAGGTCATACCCGTTATTCGCCATTAACTAGCACGTTCTCATGAAACTGGAACACTCTTGGTGTCCATATGACTCAATCACAATTTGATTAAAAATAATTTGCGTCTAATTTTTGCATTTTTATGTACGTTGACATTTTGTAAGTGACCCGTAACTGATTTTGAGTACTATGTATATAAACGTAAGTAGCATGTCCTTTGCAGAACGTCGCTTCCTATAACCGTCAACCTATTTGGCTGTTATAACTTTCTTAGCAGATGTGCAGTACGGTAGGTTGCTATATAATCATCATCTTCATTATCCTCTTCTGTCGACTCGTGTCGCTAGACGTCATGGGGAGATGTAGTTTTCTTTCGTGTGCCCGATGTGTCGCCGATGTTGTTGTCATTCCCTATTTCTTCAGTGACTCACTGGCACCATCTATCCATTCTTTACCTAGTTTCCCTCTTGCTTTCTCTGATGTCTGGTATTGTAGATAGGCGCAGCTAATAACTTTGGTTATATTTTTGTCAGGTGTCCGAATCATTTTATTCTCTGCCTTTTCATGTATTTCGTTCATGGTGTTGCATCCACCTCCTTTCTGAGTTTTTCGTTTCGTACTCTCTCCATTCTTGTTACCTCGAAAGCCTTTCTCAAACACCTCGTTTTGCATTACTGGTCTCATACCTGGAGTCTCTCATACTTGGAGTCTCTCATACTTGGATTCTCTCATACCTGGGGTCTCTCATACTTGGAGTCTCTCATACTTGGAGTCTCTCATACTTGGAGTCTCTCATACCTGGAGTCTCTCATACTTGGAGTCTCTCATACTTGGAGTATCAAACCTGAATTAGCACTAGCCCAATTTTTATTTGCTTTGCATCTGAATATATATATATAAATGTAAGACTTTGATTGTATCTTCAAATAAGTGTTTCAATTCTCTTCATTCAAGACATAATGAGACATTATTATTGATGACGGAAATGATACGATTTTTGTTAAAAAAAGAGCAACAAATACTGCACGTAAGGTACAGTCGGGTTAATCACTAGCAGACGAGACTATACAGCAGGCATGCGGAACAGAATGCCGGAAGCCACAAGCCAGTTCCCGTCCAGGTTTTATTCTTGCTCGCCAAGTTTGTTAATATTTCTCTGAATCTGACCCGCCAACTGCATTCAGTTTTTCCTTTCTGCAAAGAGAAAATTAAAACCACAAAAGTCTACTAAAATTCAGGAATTACATCAATAACAAAAACAAGAATAATGAGTTTATTTGAATTTGTGTCCATCACTTGTGATATCTGTGGAGTGTAAACTTGTAAACTTTACAAGGTAAAACAAGCTCAGTTGACGAGAAGATAAAACAGAAAGAAACGACCAATCAAAAGACTTGAAAAAGAAAATTGTTGAGTGCACCACAGCTGACTACTGTCAATTTTGAACTGAGCACCTATAAGGTTGTGTAATGCTAGTTTAGTATACTCATGTTATAGTTGAGCTATATTGAAAACATGTGAGGTTGCAATTTATTATATTCGGCGTTCAAATGATTAATATAACGTCACAGAAGAAGAAGAAAATGGACAAATAGTTTCGTGCATCTCACGAGAAGTGAAATGATGACTTATATGTCGTGCAAAAAGAGGCGCAGTCTTGTTTAATTTGTTTTGAAGTGATTTTCATATCTATCTGTATCTATCTGTATCTAGCTGTTTCTATCTGTATCTAGCTGTATCTATCTGTATCTATCTGTATCTATCTGTATCTATCTGTATCTATCTGTATCTATCTGTATCTATCTGTTCAACAGGTGCTTTTCGATAAACGGACTATGAAGCTGGCAACATTGTTCGGACAAACGTTTATTGTTAGTGAACACAAATAGGAAAGAACTCGGTACCACGTTCCGAAAGAGACTTTATCAAATAATGTCTCAATGGATGTCTTCTTCTTGTTCTTGTTCTTCTTCTTCTTGTTCTTCTTCTTCTTCTACTTCTTTTTCTTCTTCTTCTACTTCTTTTTCTTCTTCTTCTTCGTTCTCAAACTCCGGCTACCAAGTCGTGAAAATGTTTTAGCAAGTGGCAGAATATAGTCTGGAGAACATAACACATCAGAAGTCACTATGCCATTTTTGAGTACCGGGTTAGCGTTTCCTCTTCGACCTCTTCTCCTTAGCTAGTCTGCCCTGTTGCAGCCTGTGTCAGATTAACCTTCCCTCTTCGACCCCTTCTCCTTAGCCAGTCTGCCATGTTGCAATCTGTTATCCAAGATCACCATGTGAGGTGGAAAAGGGTCGATGACCACTTCAGCTCATGCACTACTCGGCATCATGAACCCATTGTGCCCTGATAGAGACCTTGTGTCGACGGAATAACCGATGATATAAAATATAATCTCACAGATTTCGCGTCACAATTTGAAGAGTTTTAAACTGTTCTGGGCGAGATCACATTCAGAACCGATACTGCCCACTTGGCTATATTTGTCAGTAAAGTTGATGTTTTCAATTGTACGAAAGAATTGCTTTCCCTTTAACCAATGAAAAATACTGCAAGAGCCGAAGACATTTTCTAGAAAGTTAAAAATGTTTTCAATAAATTTGACCGAAAGTGTGAGAAGCTAAAGATGGAGTGTCAATCGATGACTCCAGCAATGATTGGGTCAAATATTGGCGATGTTGCTTAAATCAGATTAAAGTTAGCTGAATTGAATATAAATACTGAAAAATTGAGTCCCTTCGCTACACTTTACATTAACACAAGGGGAACTGAAATGCTTCCGGTTAGGCACAATATACTGACTAAGACTACTATCTCTCTTCCATTTAGACTACTATCTCTCTTCCATTTAGCGTTCCTTGGAAACATACTGTTTTCAAGGCAGCCTGGCAGACAAGGTGGAACATTGACTTGATCCTTGTAGTAGTGAACGTCACTCAGATGAAGCCAAGTATAGCACATCTACCTGGAGGACCTCGGTCCACCTTCATCAGCAAGCTCATGATGTGAGGAAAGTTACAACAACCCTCGATCGTTTTCAGATCGCACAAAAGGAGTAAGCTTACTCACTGTAGGCATTCAATAACAACAACAACAACAACAACAACAACAACAACAACAACACAACGTGTGATAAAAATCAATGAAATTTCTCTGATGACCACAAGTTACCTACATACATTTCCTTAAGTCGAGAGCTCTAGGCCACTTATTCCTTAAGTCGGGAGCACTAGACCACACATATATACATACATACACAAAAAACAACAGCTTCTACATATACATATACACACATATACATACATACTTAAATACACACAAACATACACACACACACACAAGTAGACAAGCCCTCATATGGTGCTATTATTTAAAGCCTTAGAAACCTGGAGTTTATTACAATAGCTACGGTATTTGTCTTTCTGCTCTCTCCATTATTCGTTGTCAGCGTCATCAGTGTCAGCGTCATCAGTGTCAGCGTCAGTGCCACACCGAGCAGTTGGATGAGCCAGAGATAAGAAATATGGTGAAGGAGTTTAAACGCCCTATAGAAAAGTCATCTGTGCCTGAGGACTCGCTTCATAGCTATCTGTGCCCGAGGACTGGCTTCATATCTGTGTCTGAGGACTGGCTTCATAGCTATCTGTGCCTGAGGACTGGCTTCATAGCCATCTGTGCCTGAGGACTGACTTCAGGGCTATCTGTGCCTGAGGACTGGCTTCATATCTGTGCCTGAGGACTGGCTTCATGGCTATCTGTGCCTGAGGACTGGCTTCATATCTGTGCCTGGGGACTGACTTCATAGCGATCTGTGTCTGAGGACTGGCTTAATATATGTGTCTGAGAACTGGCTTCATAGCTATCTGTGTCTGAGGATCTGAGGACTGGCTTCATATCTGTGTCTGAGGACTGGCTTCATATCTGTGCCTGGGGACTGGCTTCATAGCTATCTGTGCCTGAGGACTGGCTTCATATCTGTGCCTGAGGACTGGCTTCATGGCTATCTGTGCCCGAGGACTGGCTTCGTAGCTATCTGTGTCTGAGGACTGGCTTCATATCTGTGTCTGAGGACTGGCTTCATAGCCCTATTTGTCTGAGGACTGGCTTCATAGCTATCTGTGTCTGAGGACTGGCTTCATATCTGTGTCTGAGGACTGGCTTCATAGCTATCTGTGTCTGAGGACTGGCTTCATATCTGTGTCTGAGGACTGGCTTCATAGCCATCTGTGCCTGAGGACTGACTTCAGGGCTATCTGTGCCTGAGGACTGGCTTCATATCTGTGCCTGAGGACTGGCTTCATGGCTATCTGTGCCTGAGGACTGGCTTCATATCTGTGCCTGGGGACTGACTTCATAGCGATCTGTGTCTGAGGACTGGCTTAATATATGTGTCCGAGGACTGGCTTCATAGCCATCTGTGTCTGAGGACTAGCTTCATAGCTATCTGTGTCTGAGGACTGGCTTCATATCTGTGTCTGAGGACTGGCTTCATAGCTATCTGTGTCTGAGGACTGGCTTCATATCTGTGTCTGAGGACTGGCTTCATAGCTATCTGTGTCTGAGGACTGGCTTCATATCTGTGCCTGAGGACTGGCTTCATATCTGTGCCTAAGGACTGGCTTCATAGCTATCTGTGTCTGAGGACTGGCTTCATAGCTGTGTCTGAGGACTGGCTTCATATCTGTGTCTGAGGATTGGCTTCATAGTTATGAGGACTGGCTTCATATCTGTGTCTGAGGACTGGCTTCATAGCTATGAGGACTGGCTTCATAGCTGTGTCTGAGGACTGGCTTCATAGCTATCTGTGTCTGAGGACTGGCTTCATATCTGTGTCTGAGGACTGGCTTCATATCTGTGTCTGAGGACTGGCTTCATAGCTATGAGGACTGGCTTCCTATCTGTGTCTGAGGACTGGCTTCCTATCTGTGTCTGAGGAATGGCTTCATATCTGTGCATGAGGACTGGCTTCATATCTGTGTCTGAGGACTGGCTTTATAGCTGTGTCTGAGGACTGGCTTCATAGCTATCTGTGCCCACATCACATTTGAGGGTTGCACCATTCACAAGTGTGACAGGCGGAAATAGCTCGAAGTGACATTTGATCGCAGTCTCTCCTATAATTGCCATGCTGACCACATCGTACAAAGATGCAAGAGAGGGTTAGGAGCACTCAAGACCATGGCTGCTGCCGATTTGGAACAACGCCCCCTGTTCAGGTCGTGTTGTCTGTTATCGATTACGGACTTGGCGTCCTCACACTATTAAGAACACAGCGTGAAAGGTTGGAACGCACCCAGAATGAAGGTATGCGACTGGTTGTGGGCTGCATTATAGATATGCTGATTGTGATGATGCTGTACATGTTAGGATTGTTATCGGTGACATCCAGACATAAACTGGCACAAGTGAAAGCCTATATGCGTGTCACCACAGACACGCGGCACCCTCTGTACAGTAGTATCTCAGACATCAAGAATCAAGAGAGGGTCATCATGGATGACATAGGCAGAGACAACAATTGGACACGTCACTCCAGCTGAGACGATAGCCAAAGGGGAAGAATGAGTCCACACTGGTGATAGAATGATAGAGTACCAGAGAGTCATCATAACCTTAGGGAAGGGGGAAGAATGAGTCCACACTGGTGATAGAATGATAGAGGACCGGAGAGTCATCATAACCTTAGGCAAGGAATGCAGAGAATGGAGGAACGAGAGTGCAGAGCACGAGGTAAATCAGCTGATAACTGAGAACACGCAGGAGAGTGATGCCGTCATATATACCGACGGATCAGTGCTGCGCAGTGGGACATCAGGCTGGGGTTTCTCGGCTAGAGTAAGAGGCCAGGTCGTTGCTGAGCGCAGTAGGGCATACATGTCAACAAGCTCCAGTATGAGAATGGAGACGGAAGCAGTGACCCCGGCACTACAATGGATATCTGAGACTTCTTTAACAAGGGCAGTCATCGAGACAGCCGTACTTCAGAATTTACAGAAAGGATGACTTAGGTACGAGTGGATGGCAGCTGTTGAGGCCTCAAACCTCCAGGGGTTGACATGGATCTACTGTCCTGCTCATGCTGGGGTTCAGGGCAATGAAAGAGCTGACATCTTGGCTTCACAAGCTCCTGCCATGGGCACATTAGTGATGGACAGAAGTGACATTTTGAAATCAATCAATGACCGCCTGCTCGATGAGGACACCGCAACAGATGAAGCAACAATCCACAGACTGCAAAGTTTCGACATTAAACGAGGTTCAAGTGGAGTCTGGAGCATGAGAGGATGGAGCAGGAGAGGATGGAGCAGGAGAGCGTACAACCAGCGAGCTTCAGGGACCATCAGCATCCATACCTTACGTGAGAGAGACTGATCACCTATGGGAATGCCCGGAATGCAATGATGTCGATTCTTAGAAACAGAAAAAGAAAACGTCAGACTACCTTCGGCACGTGTGCTTATAAATGTGGCAGGTGAGGTGGAACATAGAGAAACAGTCTGATAACGAAGACATGTGCCTTGTGTACTTTACTATCTGGAGACGCAGTGGTCTCGAGGTAAGGTGTTCGCCTCGGGTGCTTGAGGTCACGGGTTCAAATCACGGCAGAGACCGGGATTTTTTCACGTGAATCATCCGTTAAATAATTTCCCCGATCTCTGAGTAGTGAGATCAGACACCCGTGTGTAGTGGCGCGCACGTCAAAAATACCTTAGCAGTTGGAAATCGAAGAAAGTAGGTCTAATGGACGCTTCTCGGGTAAAATTCAAGATTAAAATCTTTTCAAATTATTCTAGGGATATTCGCCACACAGAAAGTATGTCGCAAAAAGGGGACTGTGTGGCTATAACTTCAGGTCTTGGTTATGTGGTTAGCGGAGCGGTTTAGATGACGCCTGACAGGCTGCGGGTCTACCGTGTTCTAATTAACGCTTCCACCTCCACTAGTCTAAAAAATATTCAATTGTATATTCCAGGGGCTAAGAGATGCTGGAATTGACTTGGCAAGTCCAGTGCCAAAAAATATGCAACAAAGGATATCATACCTCCCCACGACGTCTAACGACATAAGTGGACTGAAGATAGATAGAAGATAGATAGACTTTACTACCTATTCAATATTAATTAATGCGTCACTTACACCGTTGGGAGCATAATGTATCTGCATTAGACAAGGGCTCTGCGTCAGTCGGTGTAGCTCAGTTTTGTTATAGGATTTATGGGTTATCGTCTATCCAAGTGGACCCAAGATCTAAATGATCTTCTTCTGTCTGGTACTCAGATCTTCTTGTGTTATACTTGTACAGTCGTAGTTGATTAGGTTAGAGAAACAACATAATATGTAATGTACTTTCTCAAAGCCTGCCTTGTCATTGGTCTAAGATAGCTCGGGACCAGAGAGTGAGGTTGGTGACCAGCGCAGTCTCTTCCTCCCTTTAATCCAAATACAGCGCAAGTTACGTCATCAAGACAAAACAGTAATCCCCGCCTAAATTAGGACATTGTCATTTAAGAGAACCGTTACTACCTCATAACAGTTGCTGATAACAACAGCAACAACGGTACCAGTTTACATTAAATTGCTGCCATACACTCAGCAACTAACACCATCTATATCACGAGCTTAACAAATATGTCTCCAATTCTAGAGCTGAAGCCATTCTACTCGAGCCATATACATACTTGTCCCTTCATTATTTCGGCGAGTTATCTCACGTACAATAATATCTTCAACTAAGCTGATTTCTCACACATAGAGAACAATAGACAATGATGGATTGCCGTAATACGCGGTCGACTTAACACTTTCAGCAATGGCTGCCAGGAAATATGGGTTGTAGCGACCGTCTTGGGATCGACGAAATCTCTCATCAAAGACTAGAACAAAATATATAACCTTGATTGTGACCCTGCATGGAAGTAGCAATAAATGTACTCAACTTGTGCACGCGTAAAGTTGCCATCCCACATCCGTGCGCGTGCCTAGGGGTGTTTTACAATGCCTTTTCTCCCGCCATCTCAGTTACGTCCCCTGCTGGGCAGATAACTCTGACAGCCATTTTCCGCCATCTCACTTGTACCCCCTGTCGTCCGGAAGCGGTTATGGCACTCTCTAAACCAAATTTTTAATTCCCTGGTTCCAATGAAGACAATTACTGTGAGATGAAGAAAAATGGACTGCGGTAGTCAATCATGTTACCAGAAATGAAGTACTCACTCAGATCTTTACCGCCCTGAGCCCAGTCACAGCTTGGGGTTGTCTTTGTGGGCAATGTGGTTTTCCCCTGAGACTCATCTATGCGCCGTCTGAGTCAGGACACTGATATCGCTTAACTAAAAGGCAAAGGTAGTCCCATAGCATACACTTCTGTCGAAGATGAGGATTTAGCGCTTGCATTGTGCGAAAATAGAGTGAAGATAATATTATCCCGCCAACGTGGCATACTGGAAACACGATGTTAAGCTCATATTTTTCTTGAACAACGACAAATTAAGAGGGGGAGGGGAGGGAAGGGTCAACTGCTCACTGGCCGCCATTACTTCCTGGATTTAGTTCCGTCGATTGGATTTGATGGCGTGTCGAAGATGATTCATGGAAAGATCTGCATACGAAACACTGATGGTCGCGTTCCACCTGGGCAAGTAGAACTGTAAAAGAACTTTAAAAGAACTCTAAAAGAACTCTAAAAGCGAGACAGCATAACTTACCCCGCTAAGGGTTGCGTTTGTTTGCAGCTTCAGTTTTCTTGAAGACGAATGGTGTGATTTCTTGTTCACGAAATTCGGTTCCGGCTGACGGTAGTGGCCTTACACTTCAATCGCGATATTTGGTTCCGGAGTGAACTCAAACTTCATCGCGATATTCGGTTCCGGAGTGAATTCAAACTGCATCGCGATATTCGGTTCCGGAGTGAACTCAAACTTCATCGCAATATTCGGTTTGGGCTGACGGTAGTGAGCTCAAACTTCATCGCGATATTCGGTTCTGGAGTGAACTCAAACTTCATCGCGATATTCGGTTCCGGAGTGAACTCAAACTTCATCGCGATATTCGGTTCCGAAGTGAACTCAAACTTCATCGCGATATTCGGTTCCGGCTGACGGTAGGGAGCTCAAACTTCATCTCAAGTAGAGATTGTCGAAAGAAAATATTTACATCATGCTTGAAAGCGTCGCAAAAGTTCTCGATAAGCATCAACACATCGTTGTTTCATCGTTGGAGTCAGCTGACGCGGCGCTAGCCTTGAAGGCACTTTGTGGAACTGGGCATGTTATGGAAGATGGGGTGTACTGAACCTTGACTGATGTCCAGGGTTACTCCAGTCACAGTTACTCAGCGATGATCCATCACGATCAGCTCTACTGTTGCACGAGTTTGGAGTCCCAACTCAGTGCCTGATCTGATTGAGAATAATCTTCCCAGAACTGACGCCGTTTCGGAACTTCCTACTCTACTCGTACACTTACTGGAGTGACAGGTGTGTGTTACCGTACTGAACTTTCATCGCAGACGAGTTTAGATAGAAAACACAAAAAGCTGAAAAACAGACACTGCTTCTCTTTGGTGCATCCATACATGTACACATATGTACACACTGATACATCCTTACCTCCACCCACTTACACACACATACACGCACGAACGCATGCACTCACACAGTCACGCACGTGTGAATGCATGTGTCCCTTATTGGAAAGTAAAGCAAAGCACCACTGCGCTCAGCGTTGCATGTCATAGCAGGCGAATAGAAGGAGAGTATGCAAACAGATGCCATCCTCATGTTCTAAAAGTAAGGGATTCACAAATTCCCACATGATTTGTTACCGGTCGAGAATAGGACCACTGTAAACTTCCAAGCATGTCACAAAAGCCGACCAAGAGTGTCGTTTAAAAGGTTTGAAAACTCATGTAAGACCATTGCTACAAAGTCATCGTCGCAAATGCTGGATACAGGCTTCCTGTTAGGGGTCAGAACTAGTGGTAAACCTATGTTTTGTATGGATGAAATGATGAATGAATCAATCAATATATCAATCAATGAATCAATCAAATAGTTGTTGCCACTGTACTGTTCAGCCCATGTTTCAAATGAGCGAAAAATGAATAGATATGGAAACATACACAGACGTAGAACGATGTATAAACGGAGACATTGTGTCGCAGATATTTACAGAGATGTAGAAGCATGTGTTTAAACGGAGACATTGTGTCGCAGACATTTACAGAGATGTAGAAGCATGTGTATAAACGGAGACATTGTGTCGCAGACATTTACAGAGATGTAGAAGCATGTGTATAAACGGAGACATTGTGTCGCAGACATTTACAGAGATGTAGAAGCATGTGTATAAACGGAGACATTGTGTCGCAGACATTTACAGAGATGTAGAAGCATGTGTATAAACGGAGACATTGTGTCGCAGACATTTACAGAGATGTTGAAGCATGTGTATAAACGGAGACATTGTGTCGAAGACATTTACAGAGATGTAGAAGCATGTGTATAAACGGAGACATTGTGTCGCAGACATTTACAGAGATGTAGAAGCATGTGTATAAACGGAGACATTGTGTCGCAGACATTTACAGAGATGTAGAAGCATGTGTATAAACGGAGACATTGTGTCGCAGACATTTACAGAGATGTAGAAGCATGTGTATAAACGGAGACATTGTGTCGCAGACATTTACAGAGATGTAGAAGCATGTGTATAAACGGAGACATTGTGTCGCAGACATTTACAGAGATGTAGAAGGATGTGTATAAACGGAGACATTGTGTCGCAGACATTTACAGAGATGTTGAAGCATGTGTATAAACGGAGACATTGTGTCGCAGACATTTACAGAGATGTAGAAGCATGTGTATAAAGGACAACGACATTGTATCGGGGACATTTACAGAGATTATATAAACCGGTCATAATAACTTCATTTACAATCCAAATGATGACATAATGACGCATGTACACAGAGATATCGAATTAGGTAATCGATCGAGAGATAAAGTATATTGATATTTCAGCCCTGATGTATTCTCTATCAGTTCTGTCTCGATAGCGGATGTTGGTATTTTATATGAGAGGTGTTCAAACTTGTGGGGAAGAGAGCAGCCAGTTCTCCCAAAAAGTTATTCATATCCCAGAGTCATGATACTGAGCAGTGCATGAGCTTCATCGATCAACGAATCTCAGGGTCAGCGAACCAGAGCTGACTGCTAGCTTCAGGGTCAGCGAACCATAGCTGACTGCTAGCATCAGGGCCAGCAAACCAGAGCTGACTACTAGCCTCAGGGCCAGCGAACCATAGCTGACTGCTAGCATCAGGGCCAGCAAACCAGAGCTGACTACTAGCCTCAGGGCCAGCGAACCAGACCTGACTGCTAGCCTCAGGGCCAGCGAACCAGAAAGCTAGCCCAATGGCCAGCCAACCAGAGCTATCAAGATCCATCTACATCTCCACGTGGTGATTCTGGACAACAGTTTGCAGCAGATCAGACTGGCTAAGGAGAAGGGAGGGCATACTGGCTAAGGAGAAGGGATCGAAGAGGAAAGGCTAATCTGGTACCCAAAAATGCCGGCTGAAGTCGGATGTGTAGGACCGAAAGATGAAAATATTGCAGTCTCTCTGTAAACTATGACACAACAAATCCGTTCTTTGGACTACATCCTGCTACTGGCAAAACCTTTTTCGGGGCTTGGTAGCGGGAGATCGAGAACGAACGAAGAAGTAGAATCTCAAATGTCGATATATGGCGGTCACGCTAAGATACATTCAGACTGGTAGAAAAAAAGGGCCTTGCAAACATGGAGAAGTGAAAAGACAACTCCGAAAGGAAAAAGAAAACACAAACCTCAACAATGAGTTACCTCTCCAAAGTTAATACCGATATTTACGTTTGAAAGGGGGTACTATAGTAAATAAATGTACAATATACTGCTAGGTCAGCCAGTTCATTCTTAGCATTACGTCATCTTCTTCTTCTTCTTCCTCGTTCGTCTTCAGATCTCAACTTCAATGACTCTAACGAAGGCAGTAGTCGACTCAAGGCTCTGAACACTTCGCTCAAAACCATGGTATGGTGCTACTTGACTTTTGCCACAAGAGAACTAACGAAACTTCTCTTCAAGTTGTTCACTGTATCTATCATTTGTGTTAATGTCCCAGAAATCTCCAAAAACGTCCTGTCCCGTTGATATCCTCAATGCTAGGATGATATTCCTGGTGATGGGACGATATCCTGTGTTGGGAAGATTGTCCCAGTCCTGGAACGATATCCTGTGTTTTTGGGAAGATTTCTCCAGTCCTGGAACGATATCCTGTGTTTTTGGGAAGATTTCTCCAGTCCTGGAGCGATATCCTGTGTGTTGGGAAGATTTTCCCAGTCCTGGAACGATATCCTGTGTGTTGGGAAGATTTTCCCAGTCCTGGAACGATATCCTGTGTTTTTGGGAAGATTTCTCCAGTCCTGGAGCGATATCCAGTGTTGGGACAATCCTCTCATTTTTGACACTGGCATCCCAAACGCTGAAGCTGTTCCCAGTGTTGGGACGACATCCCCAAGGTTGTGACGACATCCCCAGGATTGTGATGACATCTCCATTATTCTGACGACATCGCCAGTATTGTGACGACATCCCCAGTATTGTGACGACATCCCCAGTATTGTGACGACATCCCCAGTATTGTGACGACATCGCCAGTATTGTGACGACATCGCCAGTATTGTGACGACATCGCCAGTATTGTGACGACATCGCCAGTATTGTGACGACATCCCCAGTATTGTGACGACTTCCCCAGTATTGTGACGATATCCCCAAGGTTGAAGACCACTGGTATCTATATTAGTTCTGTAAACTTAATCTTGGAACTAGCTTTTACAACATTTTGGTCTTCAAACGCGGTATTCTCCCGTTTGATCTATGAAATGGGAGCTAATCTCACGAAAGTCGAACAATTAGAGGTGGCATCGCTTACTGCCAACACAATGGAACATGGTGGCATCGATACCTTTGTCAATATCTGCTCTTCTCTATGACGAAGACTTGTTACAGAGTACGCTATCATGTTCTGAATTGCTCCTGTTGTTTAGGCTGTTTTTATATTTCTTTTTTTAATGTGTATGCCAAATCATTCGACTGGTACCCAGGATTGAACAGATACAACCACGGTAACCTACCGATCACTTTTAAAGCTTTTACAGAAGGGTAACAATCTTCACGTTAAACTGTTGCTCATGAACCGCAGCTACAAATCTTGGGATACAGATGTAAAGCTGTCCTAACCATCTCATGGTGCAATACAGTAACATGATGAACAAAAGAATAAATGTAAATATAAATCTGCTTGCTGGCTAATTAATTGTGTTATCTTACTATTTACGCACGATCCTGTACTTGTTTGAGGTCAGTATCGTATCAAACATACTCGCATTATTAGATACTTGCAATTCTGATTTACTCAGACAATACTGTCGACATTTCTCATTTTTTAAACAAATATGTTACGACTGTCGTCCGGCTAATGCTTCTGGCATCTTCTATTTGGATCCCAAATAAGTTTCACTGTACAGAAAGAATATATTAGGGGATAGTTTTCTGTTTGAAATGTCCCTTTTAGATGCCAGTTCGTATTGCTTATGGATATTGTAAACCCGTGTTATTTTGGTATACATTTCATGATAATTCTCGTGTCCTTTCTATTGATATTTAAACATATTAATATTTGAATGCTCTCCGTGATTAGTTATTCTTCTAGATGGTGGTTTATGCAAAATGTTGTGGTAAAGGAGAGAAAGATAGAATGAGAAGAGAGAGAGAGAGAGAGAGAGAGAACGAAAAGACAGCAATATAAAAATTAGAGAGTGAGAGAGATGACCAAATATAGTAAATAAACCACCAGAATGAATTAAAAAAATTAAGAAAAAGAAGCGTTTTGTCCAACAGCCATCATATTTGAGAAGAGAGTTAAATGACGGTGATGATGTGGTTGGCGATAATGATAGTGACGAAAATAGTGTCTGGTAACGATGAAGATAATGGCGATTCTGGATCAAATATAAGGATTGCCCATACCCTAATATTGTAGGTTACTTGAATATCTGACAAAAGGGAAATGAAATTAATCGAATCTGACACTGTCCCATCAAGCGTGTTACACATTGCTACGAAGGTACTACCAGAAGAAAGAAAATATGAATATGGTGTATTTGTGGGCACATCATAAAAGAGTCTGATATTGCTGAATAATATAAAATGATGTATTTGTGGGCACATCATAAAAAGTCTGATATTGCTAAATAATAGAAAATGGTGTATTTGTGGGCACATCAAAAAAGAGTCTGATATTGCTGAATAATAGAAAATGAAAAAGAATGACACTATTTGGCTAGCTGATATTGGAAAGGAATGAACAAACATTGAGGAAATGTACATAAGGTGTTTTAATATAGAGCGGAAAAACACTACAAAAACGAGTAAACACGGTGTAGGATTCAAATTGCCTCCTGAAAAGGCAAAACTTACAGCTGATAAGTTGAGAATGCATAACCTTTGATCTTTGATCCATCAAAGTTATTCAGCATTTTCTGAGAGACAGAGAGAGAGAGAGAGAGAGAGAGAGAGAGAGAGAAGAGAGGGAGAGAGAGGGAAAGAAAGAGACTGAAACTGATGGGTCTGCCTGAAGTACGGTGTTGTCAGTTCTGTATAACATAACTTAACCACTACATTAGCAGAATGCTTATACTTGGTTTTGTGGACATGTAGACAAGGGAGACAACGTACAGGATTGAAGTATATCTAATAAACATCTCTGCCGCCATATTCATGTCCAAGCTAATATTAAAGTGTTGCTTTATTTCCCCCCTGTTGTGTACTTCCATCTTTGTTCCTCATTTGAGCAATGCTTTTTGAATATTTTTATCTAAAAATGAATCCCTGTCCACTATCAGTTGACAGAATTTGTACATTTTTATTTCTCTTCGATCTGGTGCATTACGTTAGTATTTAAAAAAACCAAACACAATGGCATATTTTTTCTAAACAGAACGACAGAAAAAATATTGAATTCTATCAAACGAATAATTAAATTGGGCTATCCAGAAGCTATTGCATGAATAGAGGGCTAAGACTGAACACAGAATTGTATCAACTTCTTATTTCCTCTCCAGCATCAGCCGTGTCTCTAAGGGAACTAAGCTATTTTCAGCGTTGTCCCAAGAGAAATCTCAAGGAAATGCTGAGGCATCTCCGATTTCAATAAGGATATAATTCTTTAATATGTTTCTTTGATTCCTTCCCGGTGATATTTCCAGCAAAGATGTATAATTCGCTTTTTGTAACCCGAAGCTCCTTTGATGTCGAATAAAGCACCCATTAAGAACTTCGGTAAGTGAAGTCTGCAGATGCAGGAGTAGGAAACGATGGACAAAACTCACGAACTCCCCCAGGAAATCACCAGAAAAAGAAAGGTTTGGCTTATTGTTCAAAAGGAGACTGGATAGGAAAAATGTCCAGTAAAGTACCCAATTTTTACGGTGTTATTGCCTGATGTGAGTCAGAAAGTATCGATAACATTATGTTAGCATCATTACTGTGTTGCTGGTGAGGTCGGTTTCTATCCATTCATAAATCCTTAGCCAAAATGCTTTTGATTGGTTGTTCTAGCTATCATACTGCTAATAATACGAACTTTATTACCCGTGTTTATACAGAAACCCTCTACTGGAGAGCAAAGAACAAAACCACCCCATCTGACTATGTTTCTCTTAAATGCTACTAAGAAAAGGAGACTGAATTAGGGGACTGGGTGGTCTCGAAAAAAAACAAACACCGGACTCAGGTGCTGGAGGTCGCGGGTTCAAATCACGATGGAGACGGGTTTTTTTTTCCCGTGGATATTCTGCTATTTCCCTGGATCTCGTGGTAGTAGAGATCGGACGCCCGTTGTTCAGTGTCCCGCATGTTAAACATCCATCGGCAGTTGGAAATATAAAAGTAGGCTTAACGGCCGCTGTCCAGGCAAAATTCAAAATTATGTTAAACATCTAGCCAACCTATTACGGGATCCTTGTCGAAGTTCGTGCTAGAGCTCGTGTTACAGAGTTCGTGTTACATAGTTCGTGTTACAGAGTTCGTGTTAGAGAGCTCGTGCTACAGAGTTCGTGTTAGAGTTCGTGTTACAGAGTTCGTGTTACAGATTTCGTGTTACAGAGTTCGTGCTACAGAGTTCGTGTTAGAGTTCGTGTTACAGAGTTCGTGTTACAGAGTTCATGCTAGAGTTCGTGTTACAGATTTCGTGTTACAGAGTTCGTGTTACAGAGTTCGTGTTACAGAGTTCGTGCTAGAGTTCGTGTTACAGAGTTCGTGTAACAGAGTTCTTGTTACAGAGTTCATGCTAGAGTTCGTGTTAGAGAGTTCGTGTTACAGAGTTCGTGTTACAGAGTTTGTGTTACATAGTTCGTGTTACAGAGTTTGTGTTACAGAGTTCGTGTTACAGAGTTCGTGCTAGAGTTCGTGTTACAGAGTTCGTGTTACAGAGTTCGTGCTAGAGTTCGTGTTACAGAGTTCGTGTTACAGAGTTCGTGTTACAGAGTTCGTGTTACAGAGTTCGTGCTAGAGTTCGTGTTACAGAGTTCGTGTTACAGAGTTCGTGTTACAGAGTTCGTGCTAGAGTTCATGTTACAGAGTTCATGTTACAGAGCTCGTGCTACAGAGTTCGTGTTACAGAGTTCGTGTAACAGAGTCGTGTTACAGAGTTCGTGTTACAGAGCTCGTGTTACAGAGTTCGTGTTACAGAGTTCGTGTTACAGAGTTCGTGCTACAGAGTTTGTGCTACAGAGTTCGTGCTACAGCGTTCGTGCATTGTCCTGAGATCCTACAAATATATGGAGAAGAAAAAAAACTTAAGAACAGAGCACTTATGGGTTTAACCAAATGCAATGACGTTGATTCTTCGATTTAAGCTAAACTAGACTAAACTAACCTAAACTACAAAGACATGTTTGTCATAGATTTGCAATTTCATAACGTAAATCCCAATGGCACAGAACTTGTATGACAAAAGCTTGTGAATGCTTTGAACCAATCTTTTTGCAAGGAGGCCACCTTTAGCGGTGACCCCATGCTCGTGCTGGAGGGACAAAGAACTAACTAGGATGGTCAATCTGCTTGTCATTACGGGGATAGTGATGCACTCCATGCACATAATTCAACATAATTATGGCTGTATAACAGTACATCACATACAACCTTCGGTATGTCATCACTGACTAAGCACTTATCAGTCAAAAACAGGAAAAAAAGAAACATATAGCGCCATAACAATCGTCATTATTTCATTTACCATCTAGAATATGGAAAAAGTTTAACTGTCGTTAGACGTTAATTTATAGTTTGAGCTGTCCTTGACGCTCCTGAGCTTCGTTTTGGTCGTATTGTTGTTTCTTGTTAGTTCCATATAAACCATAGGCCAATAGCTAAAGCATGCTGTTGTGAAAAAGGGGAGACAATATTAAATGACCGCATTTTGTGATCTCTGTTTTTGTTGTTGAATGTATGACCCTCCTGTATGTTGTTGTTGATTGTATGATCATCTTGTATGTTGTTGTTGATTGTATGATCATCTTGTATGTTGTTGTTGATTGTATGATCTTCCTGTATGTTGTTGTTGTTGATTGTATGATCCTCATGTATGTTGTTGTTGATTGGTTGTTGTTGATTGTATGATCTTTCTATATGTTGTTGTTGTTGATTGAATGATCCTCCTGTATGTTGTTGTGGATTGTATGATCCTCCTGTTTGTTGTTGTTGATTGTATGATTCTCCTGTATGTTGTTGTTGATTGTATGATCCTCCTGTTTGTTGTTGTTGATTGTATGATCCTTTTGTATGTTGTTGTTGTTGATTGTATGATCCTCCTGTTTGTTGTTGTTGATTGTATGATCCTCCTGTATGTTGTTGTTGATTGTATGATCCTCCTGTTTGTTGTTGTTGATTGTATGATCCTCTTGTATGTTGTTGTTGTTGATTGTATGATCCTCCTGTTTGGTGTTGTTGATTGTATAATCCTCCTGTATGTTGTTGTTGTTGATTGTATAATCCTCCTGTATGTTGTTGTTGTTGACTGTATGATCCTCCTGTATGTTATTGTTGTTGATTGTATGATCCTCCTATTTGGTGTTGTTGATTGTATAATCCTCCTGTATGTTGTTGTTGCTGATTGTATAATCCTCCTGTATGTTGTTGTTGTTGATTATATAATCCTCCTGTATGTTGTTGTTGCCGTCTGTACCCGTCTTCTGTATGTTATTTGTGCTGCTGATTGTAGATTCTCCTGTATGTAGCCGTTTCTGTTGAATGTAAGTAAAATGCCATCAAGGATGAAGTGTTTAATTCTTGATTCTACAAGAGCTAATCTATTTCTAATAAAAGAAACATTATATCATCTTTGATGTGCAGTATTCAATTGCCAATGGAAAAATATGAAGATTAATCTTGGACTGCTGGTATATTGTGATGACCATTTCGCTCCCTTGTATCCTTGCCTTCCTACTGTAAGTCATTAGGCAATTACAACTCTAGACGGGATAGTATCGTGACATGGGCATGGAACCCGATTATATTGCTTCAAGTGACACGAGCTGAACCTATTCTGCCACTCTGCCGTTTTGAGAAAAAAAAATTAGAAGCAATACCTGATAAATCATTTAATCAATCAATCATCCAATCAATCGATAAATCAATCAAAACATGTCAGCTTTCCGTGGATCACAGGAGGTCTTCAACGAATATACGCCAACGTGTCCTGATCTACAACATTCCAAATCTCTGCACATTTCCTTTATCTCTGTCACGCCTGTGTCGATATCTTTTCTCCATATCTGGTTTGGAATCTCTCATTTCTTTTGTCTTGGGAATCCCAGAAGTGAGACTTCTTTGTAAGGCTATTAACTTGTTTCCTTAATGTGTATCTTGTTGCACGCCACTATGCTTTCCTCACAGTATGTTCCAAACGTGTCTGAATGACTCTTCCCATCAGTTCCCCATTAGTGATCTGACTATATTATTTCAATCCATCAATTCTGTGCGAACACTTTGTTCACGAAAGACTACCACTTTGGTTGCTTTATATTTTTAATTTGTTGTTCTACATTTTTTAGAGCCATACAATAGGACAGACTTTACAGCGATGTTGCAAATTTTTTGTATTTGCTTAAACCTGAATTTATTTCATTTTCTAGACATTTGCTAATGCGATGCAATTTCGTCGTGCCTTTTACATTGCTATTGTGATTTAGTGATCTGTTCCCCCTACTTGCCCCTTATAGGATACACCAATAAAAGAATGAATAAATGGTTTTCCATGGATTGTAAGAAGACGAAGAAGAGCAAGACACAAATCTATTTCACATCCGGAAAGTTACATCTGATCTCTTGTCTGACTTTTGTTCCGGCACTTGCGTTGCTATGGAGACAGCCTTGAGCTAGTCTAGGAAATGTCCAGACTTAATGGAACTCACGATCTACCTCTCTCAGGAGATGTGAACCTTCTCCTTGCCTGCTCTAATTTCTTATAAAAAATGTCATATTTATGAAAGCATTGTTTACTCCCGTTCGATGGACATTTCCCACGAGAATGCGCTGAAGCTGCTCCTCTGAGGCGAGTCTAAAAAGAGATTCCATTTGTTCTCCAGAAATCGTGGGAGACAGAATAAAGACGAACGTACCGCCCCTGGGGAGGCGTTTTTCTCGTACAGTTAACGATATGTTCTGTAAGAGACTTGCTTTTCTTTATAAGACGGCCTGGGATGTGTTGTTTGGATGTGTGGATGTGTGGGTGTGTTGTGGGTGTATGGATGTGTTGTGTGAGAGTTTGTGGATGTGTTGTGGGTGTATGGATGTGTTGTGTGAGAGTGTGTGGATGTGTTGTGGGTGTGTTATGTGAGAGTGTGTGGATGTGTTGCGGGTGTGTGGATGTGTTGCGGGTGTATGGATGTGTTGTGTGAGAGTGTGTGGATGTGTTGCGGGTGTGTGGATGTGTTATGTGAGAGTGTGTGGATGTGTTGCGGGTGTGTGGATGTGTTGCGGGCGTGTAGATGTGTTGCGGGTGTGTGGATATGTTGCGGGTGTGTGGATGTGTTATGTGAGAGTGTGTGGATGTGTTTCGGGTGTGTGGATGTGTTGCGGGTGTGTAGATGTGTTGCGGGTGTGTAGATGTGTTGCGGGTGTGTGGATATGTTGCGGGTGTGTGGATGTGTTATGTGAGAGTGTGTGGATGTGTTGCGGGTGTATGGATGTTCTGCGGGTGAGTGGATGTGTTGTGTGATAGTGTGTTGGTGTGATGTGGATGTGTTGTGGGTGAGTGGATGTGTTGTATGCAAGTGTGGGGATGTGTTGTGTGAGAGTGTGTGGATGTGTTTGGGTGCGTGTGTGGATGTGTTGTGGGTGTGTGGATGTGTTGTATGCAAGTGTGTGGATGTGTTGTGGGTGAGTATATGGATGTGTTGTGGGTGAGTGTGTGGATGTGTTGTGGGTGTGTGGATGTGTTGTATGCAAGTGTGTGGATGTGTTGTGGGTGAGTATATGGATGTGTTGTGGGTGAGTGTGTGGATGTGTTGTGGGTGAGTGTGTGGATGTGTTGTGGGTAAGTGTGTGGATGTGTTGTGTGTGAGTGTGTGGATGTGTTGTATGTGAGTGTGTGGATATGTTGTGTGTGAATGTATCGATGTGTTGTGTTTGAGTGTGTGGATGTGTTGTGGGTGAGTATGTGGATGTGTTGTGGGTGAGTGTGTGGATGTGTTGTGGGTGAGTGTGTGGATGTGTTGTGGATGAGTGTGTGGATGTGTTGTGTGTGAGTGTGTGGATGTGTTGTGTGAGTGTGTGGATGTGTTGTGGGTGAGTGTGTGGATGTGTTGTGGGTGAGTGTGTAGATGTGTTGTGTGTGAGTGTGTGGATGTGTTGTGTGTGAGTGTGTGGATGTGTTGTGTGTGAGTGTGTGGATGTGTTGTGGGTGAGTATGTGGATGTGTTGTGGGTGAGTGTGTGAATATGTTGTGGGTGAGTCAAGGATTTTGTTGTATGCGAGTGTGTGTATGTGCTGTGTGTGTATGGGTGTGTTGTGGGTAAATGTGTGGATATCTTGTCGGGGGTATGGTGTGCGAGTGTGTGGATGTGTTGTGTGATAGTGTGTGAATGTGTCGTGGGTGAGTGTGTGGATGTGTTGTCGGTAAGTGTGGATATGAGTGTGTGATGTGTTGAGTGTGGGTGTTTTCATGTGTTGTGTGTTGCTGTGCTATTTGCATATTCTGCTGTGTTGTGTGTGGATGTGTGTGTTTTGTGCTTGTGTTTGTATGTCTGACTGGTGTGTGTCCGTGTGTGTGTGCGCATATGTATGGCGTGGTTGTGTGTGTTTGTGTGTCTGACTAGGTGTGTGCATGTAGATGTTGTGTGTGGATGTGTTAATGTGAGTGGGTGTGCGGCTGTGTGACTAAATGATCATATGTAGATGTGTGATACCGTTGTGGTGCGTGCGTGAGTGAGTATGTATGTGTGAGTGGCTTGGTTATAGTGTTCTTTTGTGTGCCTGGATATGGCTCTATGATAGTGTGGTTGCCTAATGCTCTATGACAGTGTTGTTGCCTCTGGCTCTATGACAGTGTTGTTGCCTAATGCTCTATGATAGATTTGTTGCCTAATGCTCTATGACAGTGTTGTTGCCTAATGCTCTATGACAGTGTTGTTGCCTAATGCTCTCTGATAGATTTGTTGCCTAATGCTCTATGATAGTCTTGTTGCCTAATGCTCTATGATAGTCTTGTTGCCTAATGCTCTATGATAGTCTTGTTGCCTAATGCTCTATGATAGTGTTGTTGCCTAATGCTCTATGATAGTGTTGTTGCCTAATGCTCTATGATAGTCTTGTTGCCTAATGCTCTATGATAGTCTTGTTGCCTAATGCTCTATGATAGTGTGGTTGCCTATGGCTCTATGATAGTCTTGTTGCCTATGACTCTATGATAGTGTTATTGTGTGGGGCTGAATATGGTCCTGTGATAGTAGGCCATGTTTTAAAGACCCTACAATGTTACCTCCGAATATGCTGTAAAGAAATGTACATACGTACTGAATTATTCGATATCTTCTACTCTGTGGTGTAGACGTTTATCAGAAAGATTGGCATCAATTCTATCCGCTGTCTTTCTCTTGACCTAGTTTCAGTCTTATGGTGACTATCTTCCAGTTTTTTGGGTCGTCTAGATCCTTGGCTTTTTGCTTTCCACGAATGTCGTAGTAGCCCATCTTCATTCATTCTACAGACATACCAGACCATCAAAGTTGAGATTACTTCACTCGGGTCTACAAGGGTTGTACTTTGATCTTGTCTGATTGCGGACCTTGTGTTCGCTTGTTACTTGGACCCTCATCTTATTTATACTCTGATCTTGTCTGATTGCGGGCCTTGTGTTCGCTTGTTACTTGGACCCTCATCTTATTTATACTTTGATCTTGTCTGATTGCGGACCTTGTGTTCGCTTGTTACTTGGACCCTCATCTTATTTATACTCTGATCTTGTCTGATTGCGGGCCTTGTGTTCGCTTGTTACTTGGACCCTCATCTTATTTATACTCTGATCTTGTCTGATTGCGGGCCTTGTGTTCGCTTGTTACTTGGACCCTCATCTTAGTTATTTTATCTATGACCCTCAAGGTAGGTGTTTATGGGTTATTGTCATTGCCCATGACTCACATCCATAAGTCAAAACTGGTATATTTGTGGATTGGTATACATGGCATCATAGATTTCTGACATATTTCTCTTTTGCTAAGGAATCCTCAATTTATGTATTTATGACACGAACAAATTGACCGGCTACTGCCCTTCCCGTTGTCAACTCTGCTTGAATACTCCACTCCAAGTTTATAGAGGCTCCAAGTTTATAGAGGCTCCCAGTTTATAGAGGCTCCAAGTTTATAGAGGCTCCAAGTTTTCTTGACCTGTTCTAGAGACTGTTCATCCATAAAAATGTGATGCCTCTTCTCTTCGCTTGAGATCGCCATGATTTTTGTTTTTAAACTGCTAATGGTCACCCGTCACTTCGCCGGCTTCTCTTTTCAAATTTGAATGTTAGGCTGGAGCTGTGTATCTGATTTAGTAATTAGGGTTACATCATCAGCAAAAACCAGCTCCGATATATAAACTGGACTCATTTCTCAGTACACCCCTGAGCACTTCTTGATCTTTTCCTTCCAGGCTTTGATGATATCATCCATGAGTGACATGACGAGACATGATGATATCATGTCGCCCTGTCTTACACCACTAGTGGTTGAACTTTGATGTTTGGTTTCCTGTCCTGTTGTAGTCTATGCACGTTAAAAAAACTCTATATAGAGCAGATAAAGGTATGTTCAAGTACTGGCATGATCAAGTACTGGGATGTTCAAGTAATGGGATGTTCAGGTACTGGGATGTTCAAGTAATGGGATGTTCAGGTACTGGGATGTTCAAGTACTGGCATGATCAAGTACTGGGATGTTCAAGTACTGGGATGTTCAAGTACTGGCATGATCAAGTACTGGGATGTTCAAGTAATGAAATGTTCAGGTACTGGGATGTTCAAGTACTGGGATGTTCAAGTAATGGGATGTTCAGGTACTGGGATGTTCAAGTAATGAAATGTTCAGGTACTGGGATGTTCAGGTACTGGGATGTTCAAGTACTGGGATGTTCAAGTACTGGGATGTTCTTCTTTTCCACACATTCACAATCCTACTAAATAGTTATTTGTTACTCAATTGTCTGGGGGTGAAGATACTATCTGAGTATTTCAGTTTGTTCTGAAATCACATTGGACTTCGCCCATCTGTGACTCAGCCAAATGTTTTAGTCTCTGCTCTAGTCTTCAAAGTCTTATATACAGTATAGAAATATACAGATTTGCCGAAGAGATATGAATACTGCAACATCCCAGGCAGTAGAGAAGTATACAGACTTGCCAAAGAGATATAAATACTGCAACAAAGCGAAGCAGATGACGAGGCAAAAGCAGTTGTCAAAGCCACAAAGCCACGTCGAAATGGAATAGAGACCTCACTGGCAATACAGAAAATGGCGCGTACCATCAACACAGCAGACGAGATTAGATGACCATCTTCCGGCTGCGCACATGACACAACCGAGTGAGATACCATCTTTATAATAAATTTAAGATTGACACTACATATCTTTGCACCTGTAGAACAGCGTCCATGACAGCGGAACTCATGCTGCAATCTTTCCTATCATTCACTAGGGAAAGAAGTAGCACGCAACAACACCCGGTGTTCTTCCCTGAAAAAAAGAACTGTATGAAGGTGCACAGAGCCCTGGGTTGACTGCTGCTTTTGTTGGAGTTGTTAGAAGTCTGAAGACGAACGAAGAAGCAGAAGAAGATTATCGTTTTTAAAAATTAGAGCCCGAAATTAGCGCCAGTTGTCATATTTAAGAGTTGTCCAGTTTTGTGTGTGCTTTGTTGTAATCGGGTGGGTAAGCAAACAGGTGATTGGTCTGTTGTGTTTTCATGGTGGAGGGGCTGCCTTCTTTTGGCCTTCATACAAGTTGCCGTTTACAGTTCACGGCTGTGTATTTGATATTGACAGATAACTTACGAATGTAGAAGCTAGCTAGCTATCCACCACCCAGATGACGCGCCTGTCAGGAAGTCCGGCTCCAGAAACATATTAGATACATACATGTTGTCAAGATCTGGCCATGTTAACTATGTACAGGTTCTAAAGAGAATAAGATATTAACTATGTATATGTTGTAAACACATTACAATGTTAACAATATCCATGTTGTAAGATACTAAAATACTAACTATATCCATGTTTTAAATTCTAGAATATTAACTTTATCCAGGCAGTAAAGACATTTGTGGAATATATAATTGTACCACGACCGGATGTGACGTTTGTATTGAAGCACAAGTTGTTTCTCTTGGCTTTTCGTGTGAGAAAGTTTGCAGCAATTATTACTGGTTGGTTCACGACAAAACCATTGACACTTCAAAGTCTAGGACGCGTTCAACTTTACCTGTGATATTATTGATAGTTTCCCAACTCATGCACCAACACGCGTCGGTTCAGAAGCGATTGAACAAGAGCTATAAATCTCCTACCTGTGATTAAAGGGAACGGAAAAATGCCTAAATCATATTTAATGCATTCTGTCGACAATCAGTTGAATATTTTGTCTGCATTTATTTTATTGAATAGCTTTCTTTAAAGTGCCTTTCGTGTCTGCATTGTATGAAGTCTTGTATGATCGATAGAATTTGGCAGTTTCTTGCTATTGGTTTGGAAGACACAACATCATAAATCACTTATCGTTTGATTATTGCACAATCCGGCCACTGGCCCGTCTCAATATCTCCAGTACAAGTGTTATACAGTGTTCTTCCTACCAAAGAATTGAATCAGATTCTTGTCTCACACAAGGATTGTGTTTTTGGACGCCTGCCACTTTCATCCCGCAAAAACTGACATCGTTTTTATTCTGTTTCCGGTGTAAGTGAGCATGTGCAGTTAAGTGGGAGGGTGTGTTGTGGGTATGCGCGTGCGAGTTTGGGTTGAGTGCGTGTGTTTGTCTATGAATGAATGAAAGAGTGTGTGACAGGGCGACAAAGAGAGAGAGAGAGAGAGAGAGAGAGAGAGAGAAGGAAAGAGAGAGAGAAAGAGAATGACTGTATGAGGTATACTTGGTTGCTTTTAATGGGTAACCTCCGATCAATCTGGCAGCTCAATACCTATAGATCGAAGCCAACTTGTCAAAGCGCTCAAATTATACAACAATTGAAGACAGAGAGCAGAACGAACTAACAAAATGCTCAAGTTCAACAACACAATAGAGTGACTATTGTTGTCTCAATATATTTTCAATATGACATCAAAAAGGAAGTACATATGTAGACATTAACTCACAAGTGTGAAAACAAAGCAATGCCAATAATTATTTAGCTCATACCAACGTGCGAAACACATTTTATTCTATGTTTGACGCGGACAGAACAAATAAAAACAGATAAGATAATTAAAGAAAACAAAGAGGAAGGTGAAGATAAAATAATTAAGAAAGAGAAAGACTCTAAAGCATATATACATAAATGTATACATACATACGAGATATACACACATGCATAAATAAACACATGCAAACATACATACATTCATACCTACATACATACATATATACAGACAAACACGAGAAGGGAAGGGGGTAGAGAGAAAAGGGAGTAGAGAGACAAGGGGGTAGAGAGAGAGAGAGAGAGTGTGTGAGAGAGACAGAGAGAGATAGAGAAAACAAGAAACAGAGTAAGAAAGACGAAATAAAGTATTTGGTTGAAACTGTAGAAATAGTAGCCCCTTTTAGTTATGACTAAGTAAAGTAGCCTCTTTTAGATATGACTTAGTATAAGATAATATGACTTGGAGAAGTCAACAAAAAACAGAAATATTAACTTGTATACGTGTCTTTCTCCTTGTGGAGTTGCCTTTTAACTTCTCTGTGCTGCAAGGGCTTCTTTTCACCAAGCGTGAGGTGACCATTCAGGGAACATCCCTGCCTGGATCGGCCTGCAGCATCGTCTCCCCAGGATGTCAGACCATGTCACATCTCCCCCTGGATCGGCCTGCAGCATCGTCTCCCCAGGATGTCAGACCATGTCACATCTCCCCCTAGATCGGTCTGCAGCGTCGTCTCCCCAGGATGTCAGACCATGTCACATCCCCGCCTGGATCGGCCTGCAGTGTCGTCTCCCCAGGATGTCAGACCATGTCACATCTCCCCCTGGATCGGTCTGCAGCGTCGTCTCCATAGGATGTCAGACCATATTACATCTCCCCCTGAATCGGCCTGCAGTGTCGTCTCCCCAGGATGTCAGACTCATATCCAGGGCCTTCATCTCACGCTTACACACATCTTTGAACCTCAGCTGTGATCGGCCGGGCGTTATCTTGCCATCCGCCAACTTTCCATAGATGTTATCTTTGGGGATATCTCCCATGTGACCAACAATGACCAATCTGTCGTAGTGTTTGCTACCTAAGGAGAGTGTACATGCTTGGGAGACCGTTGCGAGAGTGCACCTGTGCATTTGTCACTTGTCACATCTGTCAGTCCGTGTAATTCCAAGAATGGATCTCAGGAGCCGTATATTGAATGTGTTAAGCCAGTGCTATTGTGTGGTATATGTTGCCAAAATCTCGCTACAATATAAAAGTGTGCTGACGACACAAACCATCGAACTTGGTAAATTGGATTTAATTGTCAGTTTCTGAGTTTTTTCAAACACGAGCAAATATAGCAGCAGCTTTGCCAATGCGACTAGGTCTAAACAGAACTGTTTGATGAGGGATGCCAGGTTTGGGAATTGATGCACAGCTGCCAGTTCATAATTGTCGAAGCTAAGAGTTGGCTTGGCATCTGCTTCCTGTCCCAGCACATTTTTTCTGTTGAGACTTAATATGAGAGCATCTTTGCAATTCTAGAAGAAGAGATCTTCTACCAAGCTCTCAAGTCCCTGCTGACAGCACATGACAGTTGCAGCATTATCAGCACAAAGCAAGTCCCTGATGGTGATCTCCGCATTGTTCTTCGCATTTACCTTGAACCTTAAACAGCAGACCGCAAAATTTAGTGTGAAATCAGATTCCTTCCTTTGCGTTACCAAGTGCATGTTTCAGTAGCACAGTGTCGGAGTCATCATGCAGCGCTGCTTAACACCCAATCAAATACCAAATGGTTGTTGTTGTTGTTTCCGAATGCCCACAATGAGGATATTGCTCTTTTGTGCGCCCTGAAAAGGGCGTAAAGTGTCGGGTTGCAGTAGCTTTCCTCACATCCCGAGCTTGCTGGTGACAATGATTGAGTCATCCAGGCGGTTGTGCTATGCTTGAATTCATCTGAATGTCACTTACTACTGTAGGGATCATGTCGATCCCTCATCTCGTTGGCCAGGCTGCCATGACCGAGACAACAGCCCATTTCCAGCTCATAGGAAGCCGATATGAATGTCGTGTCCAGTATGTTTTGTCTCACCCTGACTAACATGTCTGACCAGTATGTTTTGTCTGACCTGACTAACATGTCTGACCAGTATGTTTTGTCTGACCTGACTAACATGTCTGACCAGTATGTTTTGTCTGACCCTGACTAACATGTCAGATCAGTATATTTTGCCTGACTCTCTTCCTCTCAACCAAATGGTTGTAATATACTACCATCAAATTGGACTATTCCTTTTATGCCTTAATGGAACGACATTATAAGCCGTAATACTTTGCATGAGAGCCTATTTTAGAAAAGATTTGGATGATTCATTCCCTACTAACCAAATCAATTGACTTTATCAGGCCAATGAAAGCGATATAAAAGGGCTGATTCTGCTCCCGTGATTTCTTCTGAAGTGGCCGAAGAAAGTCATGTTGATCGTTGATCTTCCAGACCTGAATCCACACTGTGACTCTGGACACATAGGCTCAAGCCGGCCGTTACCCCGGGGAAGCAAACCCTTAGAAAATGCAGGAGGAAGCAGAACCTTACATAAAATGCATGCTGAAGTCGGATGCATTGGGCCGACAGGCGCAAAATAAAAACCACAGTGCAACGCACACCGCCTTGGGGATTAGAGAAATAAGGCGAACGAAGAAGAAGAAGAAGTATGGTAGTGAAACGCAGGCTCAGGTCCATGTAGGATATCTGGCCCTGGAGATTCAAGGGTATCCTGACGTCTATGACTCAAAGCAATTTTATTGTACACTGAAGGCTGTCTATGGCCTTACTTGTATCGCTCATCTCCTGTTAAGATTTTGGAGCGCTAGGCGGATTATTTGAACACCATTCTCAACTGTCCATCAATCATCAGAGCATAAGCCGTAGCTGGGACGCAACAAGCCCACTGAGGCAGAGATCAGAAAGGCTATCAGCTCGATGTCCAAAGGCAAGGCTCACGGTTCCCGATTTCATCCATTCAGAGATTTACTAAGTAGGGGGCATGTGCTTCTAAGTAAGAGAATGTAGTCCGGAGAACGGAATGCGTTGTGTCGCAGTTTACAGCTTGACTGCGATATTTGTACCTTTCGGTCAACACATCCGAATTCAGCAAGCATTTTTTGAGTCCTTATTCGATCCCTTCTCCTCAACCAGTCTGCTCTGTTGCAGCCTGTTATTTAGGATCACCGCGTGGGGGTGTAGAATGACCTTGGCAGCTCTCGTTCGCTTGCCCTGACTGCAGCAGTCAGCTATGGGTCGCTGACTGCTGCAGCTCATGCGCTGCTCAGCATCTTGATCCGCTTGTATTTAATCAGAGCAGATTGCTTGGCCTCATTGACAGGTGGCGTATCTTCCACTGGGATCAAGATGCTGAGCAGCGCATGAACTGCAGTGGTCAGTGACCCATAGGTGACTGCTAGCGTCAGAGCCAGCGACCCAGACTGCCAAGACCCTTCTACACCTCCACTCGGTGATCCTGGATAACAGGCTGCAACATAACAGGTTAATTAAGATGAAGGGAGGGACTAGGGAAGGCTAACCCGGTACCAAAAACAATGCCTGCTGAAGTAGGATATGTCGGACCCAAAGGTGCAAATATCGCAGTCAATCTGTAAACTACGACACAGCGCATTCCGTTCTCCAGGCAACAAACTGCTACTTGCAAAGCCCTGTTCAGGGCTTGGTTGCTAGAGATTGAATACGAACGCCTAAGAGTTAGAAAAATATCTTTAACTTTCGCTTCAAACCGATCATCTGATTGAACACTTCTTCTAAAGGAAGCAAATCCAGTGATATGGATTGCGTTTCAGAGATGCTTCCACGTCTTTACAACAGTGGTGCCATGATGCTGAATATTGAGAATTTCCGCAACAGAATTCTGAAATCTCTTGATCAGCACAAGCTCCGGCATTCTACTTGGATCGAAGTGTGGCTTGCCGTTGCTTCTGATGTGGTGGAACTTCCTTGGCTGCAATTTAATTTGACAGCAAACCAAGGAATGATCGGTCTCACAGTCTGCACTATGGTAAGAGCGCGTTAGGAGCACATACTTAAAGAGAGATCTTCTGACAAGAACTGGATCTCTTTTCGTTGGGGTCTTTCCTTGCTAGTGGAATAAGTGGTCTCCCTCACTCATTGTCCTCGAGCCCACTAACCGAGTGTCTTGGAGTGCTACAATGTCTACATCCATTCTTTTCAGTTCCTCAATTGATTACGTGTGTCTTTCTGTCATCGTTTCTATCGGGTGGGTTATCGGGCAGTCCAGTCAGCATGGTACGGACAGTCCAGTCAGCATGGGACGGACAGTCCAGTCCGCATGGTACGTACAGTCCAGTCAGCATGGTACGGGCAGTCCAGTCCGAATGGTACGTACAGTCCAGTTCGCATGGTACGTACAGTCCAGTCAGCATGGTACGGACAGTCCAGTCAGCATGGTACGGACAGTCCAGTCAGCATGGTACGGACAGTCCAGTCAGCATGGTGCGGACAGTCCATTCAGCATGGTACGGACAGTCCAGTCAGCATGGTACGGACAGTCCAGTCAGCATGGTACGTACAGTCTTGTCAGCATGGTACCGACAGTCCAGTCAGCATGGTACCGACAGTCCAGTCAGCATGGTACGGACAGTCCAGTCAGCATGGTACGGACAGTCCAGTCCGCATGGTACGTACAGTCCAGTCAGCATGGTACGGACAGTCCAGTCAGCATGGTACGGACAGTCGAGTCAGCATGGTACGGACAGTCCAGTCAGCATGGTACGGACAGCAGCCCAGTCAGCATGGTATGGACTGCAGTCCAGTCAGCATGGTACGGTCATTCCAGTTAGCATGGTACGGACAGTCCAGTCAGCATGGTACGGACAGTCGAGTCAGCATGGTACGGACAGTCCAGTCAGCATGGTACGGACAGCAGCCCAGTCAGCATGGTAAGGACTGCAGCCCAGTCAGCGTGGTACGGACAGTCCAGTCAGCATGGTACGGACAGTCCAGTCAGCATGGTACGGACAGTCCAATCAGCATGGTACGGACAGCAGCCCAGTCAGCATGGTACGGACAGCAGCCCAGTCAGCATGGTACGGACAGTCCAGTCAGCATGGTACGGACAGTTCAGTCGACATGGTACGGACAGTCCAGTCAGCATGATACGGTCCTCAACCCAGTCAGCATGGTATGGACAGTCCAGTCAGCATGTTACGGACAGTCCAAACAGAATGGTACGGACAGCAGCCCAGTCAGCATGGTACGGACAGCAGTCGAGCCAGCATGGTACGGACAGTCCAGGCAGCATGGTACGGACAGTCCAGCCAGCATGGTACGACTGAACCACCACTAGACTGCCTTATGGACACCAGCTCCACACCACTAGACTGCCTGAGGGGCACCAGCTCCAGCGATTGAACCACCACTAGACTGCCTTAGGGACACCAGCTCTAACGACTGAACCACCACTAGACTGCCTTAGGGGCACCAGCTCCAGCGACTGAACCACCACTAGACTGTCTTAGGGGCACCAGCTGCAACGACTGAACCACAACTAAACTGTCAGGGTTTACTTACGTAATCATTCCCGGAAACAGGTATCCCAGAAGCCAATGGGGACAGTGACCTGATGTGATCACTGCAGCCCGTTATCTATTATTGTAGTACATCACAATCGTTAACATATCACCCTGATGTTGATATCTATTAAAAAAATACATTTTTCTTTGATGTATCTGATTTCTTTCAAGTATACAAAGTGAGGCTGCGTGGCCTAGGGTTGAAACTCGCTCGGTTTTCACAATCCCTACGTTCCGGGTTTGATTCCCACTTGTGTCCAGTTTGGAAGACACTGGGTTTTTTTCTCGAGCGAATACTCCTCCAAAAACGGTAAGTAATGGCAACCTACCGTACTGCACACCTGTCAAGAAAGAGCAATATAGGTGGCAGTTGTAAGAAGCTACGTTCTGTAAAAAGACATGCGACTTACTATACAAATATATTCCTCTACTCCATTACTCTCTCTCTCACACATACACAACACAACACTCACGCACACACATACTCAAGCACACACTTTAAAAAAAAAAGAGATCAGCACTAAAAATTAATTATCAAAGTATTGGAGAAAATGAAAATACAGCAATGCAAATGTTTAAAAACTGGCGCAACTCTGCGAATGTATCCAGCGTTTACAATGACGCACTTCCGGAGCGAGATGAGTAAGGTGGCAGCTCTACATGATCACTACTAGACAATGATGTCATACACCAGGTGATTGTCAGATGAGAAGTAGGCCCCATTCTTATCTGTGACATTTATTCTTGTTCACGTACTGTAACAGCTATTGTACTCGTGGTTTCTAGCCTCTATAATTGTTTGCCATTAAAGCCACGCTTGCACGCTGGCACTATTGCTCACAATTTATTCATGTACCATCTCTTCTCAACTCTCGTTTCTTTAGTGACCTCAATGACAATAATGCATCTACTACACACTTCTTGTAACATTCCTCTCTTCTGCAACTTAATCCAGCTTTATCTCTTGCAAGAGCACAAATCTGATACATTCCCTGGTCCGTTTCTTTTCCTTCAGTGTTTTCAATTGTTTTCATTTACTTCCTGTCTCGGATACTTCAAATCTCGTGTCACGAGAATCGCTCTTCGATTTGTTCTGACATTTTTCTATCGTCTGCCGCTCGGAAATCCACTTTTCTTCTTGAAGCTTTCTCTCTGCCCCACTCTTACCTTTCCGCCACTTAGCTTCCGGTTCCGATAAGTGCGCGGACATAAAACAGGACCGGAAATGGAATATAAAGTTTCCGAGTAGAACGATGAATCTGGGAGGCAGGCTTGGCTTTGCTTTGAGATCTCTTGTATTTGCGTCTTCCGCCATGAATTAATACAATTTACTTAAGAGAATGAAGAGAAGCAGAGTTATCTTTATGCAAGCACAGCCGAGCAGAGGCAGGCAGCCATATCATGTGACAGCACGAGCTGAAGGTCTGGTCCTTATTGTCACCGAGCAGGGGAGGGAGACCACGACGTTTCCTCGATCTATAACGATCGGTACGGCATGCTGAAATGCTATCTAGCAATATCTGACTCGCTTCGTCAGGTGTCTCTTTACCTTCCCCTAATCGGCCATTTTCTCTCGCTTCCGTTTGTGTAAAACAAAGAAAGATCGTAACTTCACCGTAAAAATTAACTTGTGTTTGGTTTAGACGACTGCGAAAGAAAATACGACTCAGTGTAAAGTTTAATTTGCTTCTTTCATAAAGGCTATGACAGAAACCAACAGCAATGCTGGATTCACTCTTAATTATCAAAGAATTGAACGTGACCTGAACCTGAAGTGCAAGTGGATGAACCGATTAGGTCATCATGGTGCCGGTTACAAAACGAATATTTTGAGAGATAAAACACTCAGTAAAAATCCAGGCCAGAAAGTAATTATTTGTCATTATTTGATATGCATTTTTAGATCAAACTGCCTGAATTTCCTGGCTATGATGTTCCGGAAGATTACACTAGGCGGAATGATTTGGCTTTTTATTGGATTAAAAAATCAAAGGAAAAAGAAAAATGATCGCAGAGATTTTGTTTATGTGCCGAATGTTTTACTTGAAGCCCCAAAATAGAAACACTTCCTGCTTCTTTCTCTTAATCACAAATCTTAAACTATATCTCTATCATACAGACTACATTATGTCTGGCTAGTGTTTGATGATCCTGGAGACTGTCCCTCTCTTTACCATCTTCATCTATTCTAGGGCCCTGCCCCTCTTATACTGGAGTACGGGAACATTTACTATAATGTTTTATGTCTATGTGGATACTGAAACGTATAGCAGTCAAATAGGTTATCGGTTGTAAGAATATACGTTCTGCAAAGGATATGCTACTTAGAAGAAGAAGTATATTCCAGGGAGCAAGTTACTGCCCTTGGTGACACTCCAAGCATGTCACTGAAGACGGCAGGAAAGTCTACATTCGGTTAGTATAACACACACATCATCCAAATCAAACGACCGCAGAAACTACCACAAATATACACATAATGCTTTAACGCAGACTTCAGTGTAGGATTAGCTATGATAGTGGCCAACTGATTCATACAGTACACAATGGGGACAGCGTGAGCTAGTGGATAAGTGACACAGCTCACAACCAGAAGGTGCTGGGTTCGATCCCATCACAGCACCGGCCGTTACCCCGGGGAAGCAAACCCTTTGAAAATGCTGGAGGAAGCAGACCCTTACATAAAATGCATGCTGAAGTCGAATGCACTGGGCCGACAAGCGCAATATATGAACCGCAGTGCAACGCACACCGCCTTGGGGAATAGAGAAATAAGGCGAACGAAATAAAACATACAGAGAATTACAAGACAAACACTGTCCTAATTACCAGACAAACACTGTCCTAATTACTAGACGAAAAGTGAACTAATTATTATACAAACACTGTCCTAATTACTAGACAAACACTGTCCTAACTACTAGACAAACACTGTCCTAATTACTAGACGAAAAGTGAACTAATTATTAGAAAAACACTGTCCTAATTACTACACAAACACTGTCCAAATTACCAGACAAACACTGTTCTAATTACTAGACAAACACTGTCCTAATTACTAGACAAACACTGTTCTAATTACTAGACAAACACTGTCCTAATTACTAGACGAAAAGTGAACTAATTATTAGACAAACACTGTCCTAATTACTAGACAAACACTGTCCAAATTACCAGACAAACACTGTCCTAATTACCAGACAAACACTGTCCTAATTACTAGGCAAACACTGTCCTAATTACTAGACGAAAAGTGAACTAATTATTAGACAAACACTGTCCTAATTACTAGACAAACACTATCTCAATTACCAGACAAACAGTGTCTTAATTACCAGATAAACACTGTCCTAATTACTAGACAAACACTGTCCAAATTACCAAACAAACACTGTCCTAATTACCAGACAAACACTTTCCTAATAATTAGCCAAACATTGTCCTAATTACTGGACAAATACTGTCCTAATTACTAGACGAAAAGTGACCTAACTATTAGACAAACATTGTCCTAATTACTGGACAAACGCTGTCCTAATTACTAGACGAAAAGGGACCTAATTATTAGACAAACACTGACCTAATTACTAGACAAACACTGTCCTAATTACTGGACAAACAATGTCCTAATTACTAAACAAACATTGTCGTAATTACCATACAAACACTGTCCTAATTAATAGACAAACACTGTCCTAATTACCAGACAAACATTGTCCTACTTACAAGGCCAATACTGTCCTAATTACTGGACAAACAGTGTCCTAATTACTAGACAAACATTGTCCTAATTACTAGACAAACATTGACCTAACTATTAGACAAACAGGGTCCTAATTACTAGACAAACACTGTCCTAATTACCAGACAGACACTGTTCTAATTACTAGACAAACACTGTCCTAATAACTAGACAAACACTGTCCTAATTACTAGACAAACAGTGTCATAATTACTAGACAAACACTGTCCTAATTACTAGACAAACACTGTCCTAATTACTAGACAAACACTGTCCTAATTACCAGACAAATAGTGTCCTAATTACCAGACAAACAGTGTCCTAATTACCAGACAAACAGTGTCCTAATTACCAGACAAACAGTGTCCTAATTACCAGACAAACACTGTCCTAATTACCAGACAAACAGTGTCCTAATTACCAGACAAACACTGTCCTAATTACCAGACAAACACTGTCCTAATTACCAGACAAACACTGTCCTAATTACCAGACAGACAGTGTCCTAATTACCAGACAAATAGTGTCCTAATTACCAGACAAATAGTGTCCTAATTACCATACAAACAACACTGTCATAGTTACCAGACAAACAGTGTCCTAATTACCAGACAAACACTGTTCTAATTATTAGACAAACAGTGTCCTAATTACTAGACAAACATTGGCCTAACTATTAGACAAATATTGTCATAATTACTATACAAACACTGTCTTAATTACTAGACGAAAAGTGACCTAACTATTAGACAAACACTCCTAATTACTAGTCAAACACTGTCCTAATTACTAGAGAAACACTGTCCTAATAACTAGAGAAACACTGTCCTAATTACTAGACAAACACTTTCCTAATTACTAGACAAACATTGTCCTAATTATTAGAGAAACACTGTCCTAATTACTAGACAAACACTGTCCTAATTACCAGACAAATAGTGTCCTAATTACCAGACAAACAGTGTCCTAATTACCAGACAAACAGTGTCCTAATTACCAGACAAACAGTGTCCTAATTACCAGACAAACACTGTCATAATTACCAGACAAACACTGTCCTAATTACCAGACAGAGTCCTAATTACCAGACAAACACTGTCCTAATTACCAGACAAACACTGTCCTTATTACCAGACAGACAGTGTCCTAATTACCAGACAGAGTCCTAATTACCAGACAAACACTGTCCTAATTACCAGACAAACACTGTCCTAATTACCAGACAGAGTCCTAATTACCAGACCAACAGTGTCCTAATTACCAGACAAACTCTGTCCTAATTACCAGACAGACAGTGTCCTAATTACCAGACAAACAGTGTCCTAATTACCAGACAAATAGTGTCCTAATTACCATACAAACAACACTGTCATAGTTACCAGACAAACAGTGTCCTAATTACCAGACAAACACTGTCCTAATTATTAGACAAACAGTGTCCTAATTACTAGACAAACATTGGCCTAACTATTAGACAAATATTGTCCTAATTACTATACAAACACTGTCTTAATTACTAGACGAAAAGTGACCTAACTATTAGACAAACACTCCTAATTACTAGTCAAACACTGTCCTAATTACTAGACAAACACTGTTCTAATCATTAGACAAACACTTTCTTAATTACTAGACAGATACTTTCCTAATTACTAGACAAACACTGTCCTAATTGCTAGACAAATACTGTCCTAATTACTAGACAAACACTGTCCTAATTGCTAGACAAATACTGTCCTAATTACTAGACAAACACTGTCCTAATTGCTAGACAAATACTGTTCTAATTACTAGACAAATACTGTCCTAATTACTAGACAAACATTGACCTAACTACCAGACAAAATCAACTTGGGAAATAAAGAAGACATCGTCAGCGACATTGCCTGCCTACTCTACCACAAAGAATCTTTACCCGAAAAGTAAAGAAATGTAGAAAATAAAAGAAAATTGAAGAAATTTGTAAGAAAAGTCCAAAACATACACATAGAAAAAAGCTCAATTCAAAGATAAAGGAGATATTGTACATCTCGACGCAGCTGGAACGGAAGGTCCAGGATAGGAGGTTGGTTTGTTGGTTGCTAATGCCCACAATGGGTTGGTGACCCTTTTGTACGCCCTGAAAATGACGGAACTTGTGGCAGAGTGTAGTAGCTTTCCTGACATCACGAGCATGCGTGCTGGTGAAGTTGACCGGGGTCCTCCAGGCGGTTGAGCAATGATTGGCTTCATCTACGTGTCACTCACTACTATGTGGATCACATCGAACCTTACTTTGTTAGCCAGACTGTTGTCCACGATAACAGCCCGTTTCCAGGACGACAATCGAGGAGATCAGGTGAGGGTCTTGGCCAGTATTTATGTCCTGACCCTGGCTAACATTGTTTGATCAGTGTGTTTTGTCTGACCCTGGCTAACATTGTTTGATCAGTGTGTTTTGTCTGACCTGGCTAGCATTGTTTGATCAGCGTGTTTTGTCTCGCCCTGGCTAACATTGTTTGATCAGTGTGTTTTATCTGACCCTGGCTAACATTGTTTGATCAGTGTGTTTTGTCTGACCCTGGCTAACATTGTTTGATCAGTGTGTTGTGACTGACCAGACATTAGCCTTATCGTCCCAGGATATGAGAACTTGATGTGTTTTTGTTGCCCACGTGGAGCTGAAAAGTTTTGATTTGAACACTCCTGGCCTTTTGGATCCAGTGAATCAGAATCGGGTTTTCGTTTTGTGCCAAGCGCTACCAATACAAAACGCAGCAAATATAGATCAGATAGAACGCACAATGTCGCATTGTTCAAGCACATTAATTCTATGCTGTTATGGTTAAGAGATTAACAGTTGATCTTCTGAAGAGCCGTCACATTGAGACCTACACCTACGAGGGGGAAGTCTCAAATACCCCTGGATGTCTACTGCATGATACAATCGATATGGTAAGTGATAGAGGCGGTCAAAATCTGAAACATTGAACTTCTGACTTATCTGGCCAATGCGTACAGATCGATCCCCACATCAGATGTTGTGGCAAGCTCTTGAGATAGCACAGCTTAAACTGATCTTTACAGGATTTTTCTGTTCGATTTTTAACTAGTCGACATCTGCAGGTAGGAATAGCGGTGGTATACACCATTTAACTAAAACTGTTACTGCTGGCTATGCACGTCAATCACAAGGACTTTTGAGGGACCAGATATGGGTATAAGATCTAATAAGCCCCTGTATGAAGCCCCACGAATGACAACAATTTTGAGGGACCAGATATGGGTGGAAGATCTTATAAGACCCCGTATGAAGCCCCCATGAATGACAACAATGTTAACGTCAGATGAAAATGAAACTTGAAAGCTAGTTCTGAATGAGCTTCAAGCCATGTGGAGTTTATCAATCAGAAATGGAGAAACATCGTAGGTCACGTTCTTCTTCTTCTTCTTCTTCTTCTTCTTCTTCTTCTTCTTCTTCTTCTTCTTCTTCTTCTTCTTCTTCTTCTTCTTTTTCTTCTTCTTCTTCTTCTACTTCTTCTTCTTCTTCTTCTTTTTCTACCTCTTCTGCGAAGAATACTATTTTTGACTGAGACTTGGATTCTCTAATTCAATCTGCTGTCTTTTTGTCAGGTTCTCTGAACGCTGTACAGTTTCTACTCGATGGGAATGGCAGTGGGCTGCATCATTTTCCTGAGTTCTGCGTGCTGAGGGCAGTTATGAAGTACTTGTGATGCTTTCATGTTTGCCAGGCCACAGAAACTTAATTAACTTGACGTCTTTATACTGGTATAGAAGACTTCATAGTCTGTATGCAACCAGTTTCTTGGTAACATAGACAGGTAATACCGATCTTAAATTTGGTGTACATGTGGTGTCAAGTCTGCTGCGGTCAATTCGGAGACGGGGTATGATAACCTGGTCTTGTCTGGACAGTTATCCATCATCTGTGTGGTGTTTGGCGGTACTCTTCTTACCGCATTTAATTGTATTGTTCTTTAATTATGCGTTTATCTTTTAGTATGGAGCCATGTATTCATCCTGTATCAATCTCTCTCCCTCTTTTGGTTAGGCTGTCAGCCTCCTCGTTTCCTAGATGTTCCAGTGTGATAGTATCCGCTTTCTTGAACTTTTGAGACATTTTCACAAAGGCTGTTCTCGATTCGTTCAGTTCAGTATTTTTGTGGCATTTGAATGCCGCTATGGGTGACTGCATCATAATCTTCCCATGCATACAGTTTTTATGTTGTACAGGTATTTCTGATCCGGCCTTAACAGCTTCAAAGTCTGCTCTAAATTTGTTTCAGAACTTACCTGTGGATATGGGCCGAATTGCCATTTCCCAATTTTGGGGTCTTTTTGTTTGTTTTTGTTTTTTTGCGTTCGCCTTAATCTCTATTCCCCAAGGCGGTGTGCGTTGGACTACGGTTTTTATTTTTCGCCAGTTGGCTCGACATGCATTTTATGTAAGGGTCTGCTTAAACTTGCATTTTCTAAGGGTTTGCTTTCTCGGGGTAACGGTCTGTGCTGTCAAGGGGATGGAACCCAGCACCTTCGGATTGTGAGCCGTGTCACTTAATCACTAGCCCACGCCGTCCCCACATTTTGGGGTCTGATCACTACTCCTCCACCTCCTCCACCGACCTGGGTGGATTTGTCGTTGAACCAGCTGTTCAGACATGTCCCCCTGTCTGCTGGATTATTAGCGAATATGTAATCTACTGTGTGACGTCTTCTCTCCAGGCCTATCTGCACTTATTATTCCTTAACCCCTTCAGTTTTTTTCTTTTATCTCTGGGAGTGAGCACACGAAGGAGGAAGGGACGGATTACAAACTGACTGTATGAGTTTTGGTTATGTTTGTGACAGCACTCGATTCTTGAGTGTCAATTCCTTTGAGTTTGTCACGAAGTTACTTCTCTTAAATCTGTTATTTCCTTGACTGTTCATTCCTCGCTGCATTGACTGATTCATAAGTATCTTGTATTTCTCTGTCGGCAGGGTTAATTGTATGTATGCCTCATGTATGATCCAGCTGCTCGAGGCCCGTCATCGTTTCCAGTGTCTCGATGGTTGGGGACTTCATGGTCCCGGTGATGATTCGTGTGTCTTGGTTTAGAACTAAAGTTACTTTTACCAAATTAGGTGACGTTTAGGTTGTAAGGCCATATAATCCTCACTGTTAGTGAACAGGCAATGAAAAACCTTGGCAGGAAAAATTATGCTTAACTAACCTAAGATACACCAGGGCAGTTCAACATTTATGTGAAATGATTGAGGACTACATATTATAGATCTGAACAGACAGATTGGAAAGTTCAAGATGTGATGTCTCTAGTTGATGCAGACTGCAGCACAATAAGGGAATATTAGACAAATGTATGAAGGTGTTAAGAAAGTTATTAGTCCCGAAAGTAGGAAAATAGCACCACTCAAAACCATCACTGACAAGAAAATAACTGACATAAAAAGCACACGGAGCGATGGTGGAGCACTGTTTTGAGCTTTACCCTTGTGACAATATAGTATTTTATACAGCTCTAGATGCTGTCAAAAGCTACTGAACCATCATTAGATAGATCCCAATAAAGCCATCGACAGCGCGGCCCTGGATAGAGCACCACGTAACTACGAGATCCCACTTGATTTGATTAAACGCTTTAAGCGTGCATTCTTTCAACCGGCGCATATGATGTTATGCCAGTGCTGGAAAGAAACCACACGATAGGACAGATGCAAATAATGTAACATTACACACAAATAACGACGATAAAAGTGATGCAAAAACTATCGAAGTGTCGCTCAGTATAGAAAGACAAAAGTCATCGTTGGACTTATCTTACCACGACTATAAAACGCGGTAGAATATGTGTATCCGGAGTCTCAATATAAATTCAGGTCTGAAAAACCAGACAGGACCTTCTCGGTAACATAAGAAAAGGTAACGCGAGCAGAATCAATCATATTCATTGACGCCTTCATTGACCTGAGAAAGGCAATTTATTTGGTTAGCAAGGGTGGATTCTTCAACATCCTCTTTAAAATAGACTGCCCAAGCAAATTTCAACGGCTAACTATGTTTCACGAGGCCTTGAAAAAAACCCTTCTAATTTGATGGTAGTATTTCCCAATGGGGGGCGGGGGGGGGGGGAGGGGGGAGGGGGGGAGCGAGGTCTGGGCTGGACGTCCCGCTCGTTAAAAAAAAGTGAAGCGTCTGTTATAGCCTCTCCTTTCCAGGTGTAGAGATCGCCGCTGGATTCACTGTTCGGTTAGCCGTTCGGGAGTATCAATGCCAATGGCCTCTCCTACATTATTGTGTCCCCAGCAGCGCCTTCATGAAAGGCCCCCTGTTTCTTACAGAACCTGCTGTGGGGCGCGACCGAGTACCCGGCGGTATAACTGGGCGGGCAGATTGGGCTCATTAGCCTTGGTTGGCAGCCAATCTAAGAGAAGGTAAACTGTGACTCTAAACTCGGGTAGACGAAGCTTGTTAGCCTGTTCAGGCAGTTCGCTTAGGAGAGAAGGAACTCTGATTTTAAACCCACAAGTCCCAGGAAGTGCTGGATAGTCTTGGGACGATGAGAGTATCATTGGATGTCTCGAGTAACTAGCATCTGCGGGAAACGACTCCACTGCCGTGTGGAAACCCCGGGAGAGGGTAGGGCTACGCAGGTAAACCCAGACAGAAAATCCGGAGTTGTAGCACCTAAGGCGGATGGTTTCAAAACTGCCAACTCATTCCGACAGCTCCTACAGCTGAGCTGGTGCCAAATTGTCATGCTTTGCATTCCTATGGACTACAGTGAGACCGAGAGAGGGATTCTGCAGTTTATGCATCCCAGGGTCTCCATATTCAGCGCCCAAGATTGCGCCATCAGAGACTACTCACAGGGAGCCACGTGCGTGGTCTGCAAAGACAGACGCGTATGAATGAATGAATATCACAATCATTTGGTTGGATTTCGCAGCGGTGTTGAGCAAGGCTACGTCCTGGCCCCTACACTGTTCAGAATCTTCTTTTCTCTGCTACTGAAGCATGCATTTGGTAATGTAAATGAAAGAATCTGTCCTCACACCAGGTCTGGTGGTGGACTGTTTCATCTGGCAAGGCTCGCGGCCAAAGCGACGATCATAGAGACCTTTCAATATTAAATGATGATGTTATTGAATCCACAATCAGTAGAAAGCACAGAACTTGATGGATCGTTTCTCCCAGGCGTGTATAGATTTGGGTCTGACATTAAGTCTCAACATACCAAATGTTTGAGACAGGACGTAGATGCCACATGAACCTAAATTCGCGGCTGTGTATCAATTGACGTACCTGGGGGTCCCTCGTCAACTGTAAGCTCTCTCTAGACCCAGAAACAGGGTGTTGCATTGATAAAGCTGATGTGAAACTTTCTAGAAAACGTTGGGGAAACCATAAACTCACAATTAAAACCAAGGCAATGCTTTACGGTGAATGTGTCGTCAACACACTCCTTATGTAGCGAAACGTGGGCAACCTATGAAGTTGAAAGATGTGTGTAAGCAGGACATAAAGACATTATTTCATTCGTCTGATATTCTGGGAAGACGAAGCTGCAGAACGATCCAAGTGGAGATGTTCTCTAAAGACCTACCTGATGCTGGGCGAACAAAAAACTCTTGCAGCACGGAGAAGGAATAGGGTAATGTCGCTAAGACAAAGAATATCAAAAAAACTCAGTAGAAAGTTATCACTAAAAGGTCGCAGCATCCTAAAATTAGTCACGACTACATGGAACTACTACTATTAATAATATTACAAGGCGTGTTCAAATGAAACCGGACTAAAATGCAACAAGTGAACATACGTACGATGGGCATGATGACGTCACTTCTGGTGTAAACAGCACATACGAGCCGTCAAGTTTGGAAAATTCCATTATAATCCGACTCATAGTTTCCTCAAGAGATCGTTGAAAACATGGCGGTTGTGATACGGAATCCGTCTAGATTTTATCAGCGACAGGTGATTCTGTTTCTAACAGCTAAAGGATATAGACACGTTGAATGAAAGCAGTGTATGGTGAAAGAAGTGCGTTAAATACAACAGTGAAGAACTGGATAACGATGTTTAAAAAAAGGACATGAATTAGCGAAAGATCTTTTGAGACCAGGTCAGTCACATATTGTTGCGTTAACTCACGTCCTTCTTTAAATATCGTTGTCCAGTTCTTCACTGTTGTCGTCAGCACACTTTTGTCACCATACACTGCCTGCATCAATTCTAAAGGGATTCTGTCTCACACCATGTTTTCAACGGTCTGCTGAGGAAACTATGAGTAAGAGGAAAATGAAATTTTGCAAACTTAACGGTTGGTATGTGTTGTTTACAGCAGAATTGACGTCATCATGCGCATCGTACGTATTTTCACTTGTTGCAGTTTGGTCAGGTTTCATTTGAACACGCCTCGTACATTAAATATCATTACATTTAATTGAATTACATTTCAAGGCATTACAAGGAATAGCATCACATTAAATATCCTTATATCTAAATATGTTATCGTGCAAGGTTTTACAACACGTTAAGCCTACTTTCATTGACAGACACATCTAGACTTAACGAGAATGGTAAAGTTTAGTTTATAGATGCATACATATCGAAAACGTTTAAAGACTCATATAAAATGTCCTTTACATTAAATTCACGGAGTACATCATGCTACTTGCAAAGCCCTGTTTAGGGCTTGTATTGGGAGATTTATAACGAATGCAGAAGAAAAAGAAGAAGTCACCTAAGTTGATCTGAGACAGGATTCAATCAAACAAGTTGGATGAAAGTGGTCCGCGTTAGTTCAGCTCATATCGGGTAATTCGCTATTTTCTGGGGTAACAGAATGCCTCGGTTCGAATCACGTCCGGAAACCAAACAAAATCCGGAAAATGATTTTAATCAGGGACCGCTTCTCCAGTCAACCCAGTTGTAAATGGGTACTTGACGCATGAGTTAGTGAAAGTAAAAACAGCACGAAAGGGCACTGAACACCTCACCTTTGCGACTGCGACTTTGTACAACGGAATCTTCAAAAACTCCATTTCCAAACAGTGGTTAATTCTGCTGAATGACCACTTGACTTAAGTTGAATTCAAAAAGAGTTGGAGAAATTATAATGATATCATGCAACGTGATTTTTGATAAAATTATATTTTTCAAGGTGATAATAGATAAAATGATATCACACGTTAATGTTAGATAGAGTGATATCACACAACTTGATGTTAGATAGATATATATCATACAACTTGTTGTTAGATAGAATGATATCACACAACTTGATGTTAGATAGAATGATATCATACAACTTGATGTTAGATAGAATGATATCACATAACTTGATGTTAGATAGGATAATATCACACAACTTGATGTTAGATATAATGATACCATTCAACTTGATATTGAAATATAATTATATAATACAACTTGATGCTAGATAGAATGATATCACATAACTTGATGTTAGATAGAGTGATATCATACAACTTGATGTTAGATAGAATGATATCACACAACTTGATGTTAGATAGAATGATACCATACAACTTGATGTTAGATAGAGTGATATCATACAACTTGATGTTAGATAGAACGATATCACATAACTTGATGTTAGATAGAATGATACCATACAACTTGATATTGAAATATAATTATATAATACAACTTGATGCTAGATAGAATTATATCACACAACTTGATGTTAGATAGAGTGATATCATACAACTTGATGTTAGATAGAATGATATCACACAACTTGATGTTAGATATAACTTTATCATACAAGCTGTCGGTGAACATCTTCTATGGATAGATCGAATAATATGCTGCAATATAGAGTGTACAAGAGTAATTATATTCTAAAACAGAACAAGAATTTTAAAAAGAATACATGAAGTCACAATCGGAACCCTCAGTAAAATGATAATCAACACAATGCCAAGAGTTAATGTCAAATTGTCAAATGACGCACGCCCACAAAGAATATAACTTCATCTGGACAATAACTCCATTAACTGTGCTAAAGTGCCCGGCATTGCCCAAACCAAAGCGGATAATGATCAGGGACACCTCGGGTAATGATAGGCCAAATTACAGCCCTTCAACTCATCTGTGCTCCTCCCCGGCAGCTGCCCTCATGAAGTCATATCAATTTACGTCCGAGTAGTGAGGAAATGTCTTCTTTTGCGGTCGTCATGAAAATGACGTTACATTACGTTGTGTAGAAGTTTACAGCGAAGCTGCGATATATACGAATTCGGCTAGGTAAAACCGATTTTAGCCCACCAGTTTTGAGACCCGGTTTGCCATTCGTCTTTGTGCCATCCTTTTAACCAGACTGCAAGGGTGCCGCTTGTTTCCAGGGCGGTCAATTGGAGGCGGGATATGATCTTTGATAGATATGATTCGCTGATGCTGGCGCAAGCAGCTAGCTAATAGTAATTAAATGCTGTCCTATCGTTCACTGTGTTGTAGCTACGAGTCACTGGATCCTCTCATTCACTGTGTTGTAGCTACGAGTCACTGGATCCTCTCATTCACTGTGTTGTAGCTACGAGTCACTGGATCCTCTCATTCACTGTGTTGTAGCTACGAGTCACTGGATCCTCTCATTCACTGTGTTGTAGCTACGAGTCACTGGATGCTGTCCTCTCGTTCACTGTGTTGTAGCTACGAGTCACTAGATGCTGTACTCTCGTTCACTGTGTTGTAGCTACGAGTCACTGGATCCTCTCATTCACTGTGTTGTAGCTACGAGTCACTGGATGCTGTCCTCTCGTTCACTGTGTTGTAGCTACGAGTCACTGGATGCTGTACTCTCGTTCACTGTGTTGTAGCTACGAGTCACTGGATGCTGTCCTCTCGTTCACTGTGTTGTAGCTACGAGTCACTGGATGCTGTCCTCTCGTTCACTGTGTTGTAGCTGTGAGTCACTGGATGCTGTCCTCTCGTTCACTGTGTTGTAGCTACGAGTCACTGGATGCTGTCCTCTCGTTCACTGTGTTGTAGCTACGAGTCACTGGATGATGTCCTCTCATTCACTGTGTTGTAGCTACGAGTCACTGGATGCTGTCCTCTCATTCACTGTGTTGTAGCTACGAGTCACTGGATGCTGTCCTCTCGTTCACTGTGTTGTAGCTGTGAGTCACTGGATGCTGTCCTCTCATTCACTGTGTTGTAGCTACGAGTCACTGGATGCTGTCCTCTCGTTCACTGTGTTGTAGCTACGAGTCACTGGATGCTGTCCTCTCGTTCACTGTGTTGTAGCTACGAGTGACTGGATGCTGTCTTCTCGTTCACTGTGTTGTAGCTACGAGTCACTGGATGCTGTCCTTTCATTCACTGTGTTGTAGCTGTGAGTCACTGGATGCTGTCCTCTCATTCACTGTGTTGTAGCTATGAGTAGTAGTAGTCGTGTGGTAGTAGATGTAGTGGTAATTGTAGTAGTGGTAGCAGTAGCAGAAGTAGTATGGTAGTAGTACTAAAAATAGAAGTAGTAGCAGTAGTAGTGTGGTAGTAGTAGTAGAAGTGTAGTAGTAATAGAAGAAGTAGTAGTCTGGTAGCAGTAGTAGTAGAAATAGTAGTAGTAGTAGTTGAAGTTGTAATTGTAGTTATAGTTGTAGTTGCATATGACAAACAAAGTTCAAGACAGCATCATATTTGTGTGGGCAGATGTGTCCACCTATGGGTTTGGCAGATATGTCCACCTATGTGTGTGCACAGATGTGTCCACCTATGTGTGTGCACAGATATGTCCACCTATGTGTGTGCACATATATGTCCACCTATATGTGTGCACAGATATGTCTACCTATGTGTGTGCACAGATATGTCCACCTATGTGTGAGCACAGATGTGTCCATATATGTGTGTGCACAGATATGTCCACCTATGTGTGTGCACAGATATGTCCACCTATGTGTGTGCACAGATGTGTTCACCTATGTGTGTGCACAGATGTGTCCACCTATGTGTGTGCACAGATGTGCCCACCTATGGGTTTGGTAGATGTGCCCACCTATGTGTTTGGTAGATGTGTCAACCTATGTGTTTGCATGCGGCTGGGCAGCCCTTTCCTGGACATGTACAGCCTACCGCACGAGGTACACGTGAATGTGGTTGGTAGACGGGACATCCCACTATAAGACCTCTTGGGTGGCTCACTTCTCCGTCGTCTGCTAAGTCAGACAAGAAGCTACATTAACATGGATGCCGGGACCTACTTCATAACAATAATAATAATAAAACAAGTCTACCTTCTTCATTATGCCTCAAGATTACATAACAGTGTCTGCAAACAGATGTAATAGCAATAAACACCCGTCAAGAGTGAAATACACAGACAGAAGTATCTCATCTATATCATTTGTACATATGAACGAGTCATTGACGCAAGATAAAATGGATATCTTCGTAAACATGTATCATTTGTACAGATGAAAGAGGCATTGACGCAAGATAAAATGGATATCTTCGTAAACATGTATCATTTGTACAGATGAAAGAGGCATTGCAAAAATACAATAATTGTATCATGTGAAGTGAACGTTTAGCAAATTTAAGATGTGTCTCAGTTAAACAAGGCAAAATACGGGACAAAAACTATATACGTTATTTGACAGTAGAGTTGAATGCAGCTTAGCATGTTACAATACAAAAACATAAATCCTGGTTTGTTGGTGTTCAAGAAGCAGTTACACAGCTGGGGATTAAAAACAAAAACGATCACATATTTGGTACAATAATCCGTTCAAGAGAGTTGCCATACAATGGATTCCATCTCATTGTAACATTCTAGGCAATGAAGAGTCTGACAGACCGCCAAGAGAAAGTGGAAAGCTACCTCGATCTGATAAGCTGTAACTTTTGAAGAGACCAAGAGGTTTACCAGGTGTAGATACAGGAACAAATGGGAAACAGAGCACTCAGATCATCAGTCAACGGAGGTAAGCATGTAGTCATCTTTAGACTACACACAGGACACAACATGTTGAGATGGCATCTATTCAACAAATAATGCATAGACAATTCCTATCAACGTGTCTGTGGCATTGATAACATGACTGATGAGCATCTACTACAACAGTGTCCAACTTACGACGAACAAAGAAAGAACATATAATCATCACCTTTATCGTTTCTTGAGATTGTCTATTGAGATGTACATAGCCTCGAGCTGACCACTACTTCATGGTCACTTATAGTGACGGTGCAATGTCTGGAAAGTTTATTTGGACCTGCAGTATGAATTTAGGTTATCATTCTGTCCGTGACTTGCTACCATTGCTGGATATAGAGGGACGCATTAGTTGCTAAGAAGATGTCAGTAAAACTGAAAAAGACTCGCAGTGATTCATCCAAAATTGTCAGTGTTATATTTTTTCAAAATAACTTAATTCAAGACTTTAAAAAAAAACATTTTGCAAAGAAATGGACTGTGACCACATCGTGAAGTTCGTTGGCTAACACGAGGTAAAGTTTTGTCCCGTTTTGGGAAATTGAGAGATGAGGTTTATAGTTTATGGTATAAAGAAGTTTAGATACCGTTTGTAAAACATAGAAACAGAACTCAGAATACAAGTTTTAGCTATAAGTTTTAGCGATTTAATAAGGTTTGTAAGTGAAATGCAGTGTTAGCCTTCTCATTAAAGAGAGTCAACAGTTCTATTAAATTTAGAGACTGGAGTAAGACCGTTTTCTAAGCCTCGGAAAGTTTAAATAAATATAAGTGAGTACTGGCTGTCGAGTCTAGTAAAACTGATTCAGAAGGATATATATTCAATGAATATTATTTAATTTGAAATGAACATTACAGAGCATCGCCTCGCCCTAACACTGTGAACATTATAAACTTTTATTAGATTGCTATTTCTGCCTAACAACAGCTGATACCTTCCAAGATTGTATAAATATGGATATATAATGAACATTAATTAGCAGTGGGAATTGTAGATGTGCAGGATTCATTCAAATTATATGAGATAGTGTTATCTTCATTTATATTATGCTTTCCTGTTTAACAACAGCACATTTCCATTAATATTTTAAATGGCAGGCAGTATTTAATATTGTAAATGCACAAATAATTTATTCCTGAACATTTTAATGAATGAAGTATTTTGGTTGTCTCTGGCAACAACCTATATTTAAGAGCGGTCCACGGTAACCAACAGTTTCAGAGCCGCTGTACTACAACTCATTACAGTATATTACAATACGATATATAAAATCCTGTACAGAACAATACAATTGAGTGTGTTGAGCAACAGTGCAATACGAGACATACAAGACAGATCGGGCACATACGTTACAATCCAATGCCATTCAATATATTCATTTAATTATATTAAAAAACACTGCACTACAGTCGGATACAGCAATGCGAGCTATAATGATGTGTGTGTGATGATGTTCGTTCATCCCGTGAGATGATGTTCGTCTATGATGCATGATGATGACCACTCTCTCTGTTCAGTCGTGCAGACAATCTTTTCCTTTTGTTCTGTCCGCTGAAATGGGTGACTTGCGCGTGATTTGGATTAAAAAAAGGAAGTGTTCGCAGTTTGTGAACTCTCGTACTGAGTTCCCTTTGGCCTGTGGCAAGACATTATCGAGACGACTGAAGATAGCACAGGATGCAGTTTTTTTCTCAGGGTTTACTTTCGAAGCATTTCCAGTAAACAAGTATCTGGCATGGCACCCAGGGTGTAACATCCAATAGGTTGGTATGGACGGATGACCAGGACTAAATCTCTAAGTTCATATAAATGGGAAATGGCACAGGAAACTGTAAGTATCAAATAATGTTCCATATATTCACAAGGTGTTGTCGCGGAGTGAAAGTCAAAGATAGACGTACTATGATTAACCCTTTTGTCTGAAACTCACAAGAGGCAGGGGAGGTAATCCAGCCAAATTGGGAGGATGTGCACGAACCAAAGATGCAAGTCACACAACAATGTCATCAATGGCAACTGAATAACTAGTTGATCGTTCTTCTACTTCTTTTCCTTTTTATTTTTTTCGTTTTCTTCTTTCTCTTCATATTTTTCTTCTTCTTTATTTTCTTTCCCTTTCCATTTGATTTCTTCTTCAGTCATCTTCATCATCTTCTTCTATTACTTCTTCTCCATCTTCCTCAATTCGTTTTCACTGGGCTATCAAACTATTCCCATCTGATTCCAGTATCACACATAGAGCTCTTGTTTCTATAGATTATTTTCAAAAGGAAAGGCTGTTTTCTTTTTGCAGATTCATTCTCTGACTCTGTCCCATCAATAAACATAAGGCAAGACAATTTTTTTACAATTATTATTGTTTTATATTCACAACTTCCTGACGATGATAAACATGTATGGAGGGTTTGTCTGAGACAGACTTGACAATTTATACAAAGTTTGTCTGAAACAGACTTGACAATTTATGCAGGGTTTGTCTAAAACAGACTTGACATTTTATGAAGGGTTTGTCTGAGACAGACTTTACAATTTAAGCAGGGTTTGTCTGAAACAGACTTAACATTTTATGCAGCGTTTGTCTGAGACAGACTTGACAATTTATGCAGGGTTTGTCTAAAACAGACTTGACATTTTATGAAGGGTTTGTCTGAGACAGACTTGACAATTTATGTAGGGGTTGTCTGAGACAGACTTGACAATTTATGCAGGGTTTGTCTGAAACAAACTTGACATTTTATGAAGGGTTTGTCTGAGACAGACTTGACAATTTATGTAGGGTTTGTCTGAAACAGACTTGACAATTTATTTCAAAAACTCCCTCAGTATTCTCCGGTTTAGAAAAACAGTAACAGCCAATCACACCGTACGCGTTCGCCTTATTTCTTTAATCCCCAAGGCGGTATGCGTTGCACTGTGGTCTTTATTTTACGCATGTCGGCCAAGTTCAGCATTCATTTTATGTAAGGGTCTGCTTCCTCCTGCATTTTCTAAGGGTTTGCTTCCCCGGGGTAACGGCCGGTGCTGCGATGGGGATCGAACCCAGCACCTTCGGCTTGTGAGCCGTGCCCCTTAACCACAAGACCACGCCCTCCCCACAGCGTGTTTAATTATCAGTTGCGTGTTTTAATAATTCTACTATCCGTTATGTTACATTATACATACAAAATATCAACCATGACTCCTGACCCCCTTCCACCCTACCCTCGAACAGATGTAAAGTTGTCTAGGTAATAGTAACGAATGTTGTACGGTATGCACGCCCCAACTACCTGCACCTTTTCTAAGTCTCGCCCTCAATGTGATACCGATTGAGATTCAGTTTTCGGTTGTTGCGTCTACTAGACTTTCACAGTGTCGCATCTCATGTGGTTGGGCCTACTAGACTTTCACAGTGTCGCATCTCATGTGGTTGCGCCTACTAGACTTTCACAGTGTCGCATCTCATGTGGTTGCGCCTACTAGACTTTCACAGCGTCGCATCTCAATCCGGAAATGACGAGGCAAATCACATCAGAGCAGTAAAATGGTTAATCCGACTTAATATTGCCAATTACCGCCACCCGGATGTCCAGACTAGACTATCTGTCAGAATATGTCTCAACTGGAGCAAGTGGAGAGGGACATCAATAAGAACGTGATGAGTCAAGCGTTGTAAGTCATCCTGAAATGACTGAACGTTTACTGAAAGGCGAGATATACAGTGACCTTTCACACTGGTAGACACGGATAAGCATCTCACGTGACGCCAAGAATGTTAACTCCCATCATTGTCACTAATTGCTGGAGCTACCACTCTTGGTCTGCGTGAGAATAAGGTCACTCTGTCACAATTTGCAGTCTGGGAAATAGCCAATGTGGGCATATATCTGCTGTCGCCCCTCCAACAATTACCTTTCTATAGGGTTGGGGCCCCACGTGTAGGTCACCATATTGACCTTGTCTCATACAAGTGCATGCTTCACACTACGGCACCTCTCGTCCCTGACCTTCCCTCCCTCAAACAATCCCAGTATGTCGCCCATCCTCCACTAAATCACGCTTGACTGACGCCATCCTAAGACCCGGTGTCCAATGATCTTAGCAGACGTATGCGCACGCATCTCAGTTACGTTTAATTGACTGACACAGAAAGCCATGCCATCTCCTACACACGCGCGCATCTAAACACCGCACGTGGGTTTATTGTTAGTGTGAGATTTCTATTTTCCCAAACCATTCACATTAGCCAGAATGTATAATGGCTGACTTTGGCTACCACGAGGTTACGTAACTGCGGGAGCCTTTATTATCCTGCGCATCGCGTGGCCTTTCACCTTTGTTAATTCGATGCAACAAAAAGGGATGAAAACGTAGGTACTGACTACCTTACTTTGTCTGCAGGTGTTCAAGTATGAACGTATCGCCTGTGACCTTGAACATGAAACAACAATTCTCAAGGACGTAACTTTGAAGTACTTGTGTTTTCTAGGAGACACACTTTAATTGCCAAGAAAGATGTCTACATCATGGGAAATAACCCCAGGCGTGATTGCCTCTACACCCGACTCTTCTCATTTTCCATGTAAACAGTCTTTCACATACCCGTGGCATTATCCCCTCCTTGAATACTCCTGCTCGCACCAAGTTCTCTAATAACCTGAGGTCGTGGGATCGCGCGCACTGCACGTTCTTCAACAATAACACTTTTTATTTTTCCAGAAATTAATTTTCTCCAGACGTCAAAAGCGCATTTCCATATTTAAGCCGGCACAGAGAACAAAACTGCGAGAAGATATCTTTTAATAGCGTAGCCCGCAGCTCGGTCGAGAATTTTTCTGAGAAATATTGGAAACGCGAATTAAAGTTATGTGGGAGTTTATGCTGGAATATGGCGCATGCAACCATATTGTTTGTGCTCTGTCCTTCACGCTTCGGACTGTGGGTGCTCTTCCTCACACAATGCCCGCACGTCCCAAAGGGTACCCCTCTCATTCTGTCAGGTAGAAAATCTTTTAGACCCTCAGGCAAGCACTTCATCACTTATTTAATCTCCTTCTGGCTGCTTTTTGTAAGGCGACGACGCCCACACGAATGAAATGGCAAAAATTAAATCAAGCGTTTTCAATATTGAAATGTGTCTTGTTGTTATACTGTCTTTCGGTAGAGTTTTATTTGCTTCTCACATACTCATTTTAAATGAATTAGCTCTACAGAACAGAATAATCGATAAAAGTGTAACTGGAATAAACGATAAAATAGTGTAACAAGGAAATAAACGATACAATATTGCAACTGTAATGAACGATAACATATTATAAGTAAGAACTTTATCTCAGTTGTACATAACCAATAGAGAATCACTCAGTTGTATATCTTCTTCTTCTTCTTCGTACGCTGTCAGACGTCAACTTGAATTTGTTCGAAGAAAGCAGCTGTCATCCTGAGGCTGTCGACACTGCCATAGAGCTTGTTTAGTGTTGGCACTGGTGATGGCCACATGTGCTTTCTCTGGTCTTCGTATGTCGGGCAATTTTGCAGCAGATGTTCAGCGGTCATTTTCCCTGTACCACAAGTGCATTCGTCAGTGCCACCTATCTTCAGTTTATTGAATAGATGATGCCCTCAGTCTGTTGTGGCCTGTGCGGAGTCTGAAGACCACGACCTGCTGTCTTCTGTTAAACTGGTAGTAGGCATCGTTTTTTGTGTAGCCAGTATGTTCTGTTTCCCATTTGGCCATGTATCTGGCTCTAATAAACCTTTTGGACTATTTGTAGGTCACAATAGAATCTGGTTGTGGTAGTCTTGCACCTTCTTTTGCCAGTCTGTCTGCCTCCTCGTTGCCTTGGATGTTACAGTGGGATGGAACCCACTGTACCACTACTCTTTTTGTTGCGGACTGCTGGCATAGTTGACAGAGTACTGCTCTTAAATCATTAAGTTCAGTATTTTTCTGGCGTTTTAGTGCTGTAACTACGGCCAGGGCATCTGTAAACAGGACTATCTGGCTTTTATTGCTTTCGCCTGTCAGCATTGATTTTACTGCAGCTTTCAGTGCCTCTGCATCCGCTCTGAAATTGCTTGAGAATTTTCCAGTTGCCACTGACAGTGTTATTTTTCTACCGTTTGTTAGGGTCAGGTATACCCCTTCCCCTCCATTCTGTGTTGTGTTTGTTACAGAACCGTCGGTGTATGCATGGGTCCAGTCCATGCTTGGGTAGTTTTACGCTGTGTACCTCAGGGTTATGTCTCTCCTTTCTTTTTCAGTCTGGCTGTTCTTGTTTCCAATACCTGGTATATTTTCTACCACCCCCGGAATGATATGCTGCTTCCACATGAGTTTGCGTACAGTAGGGATGGGCTTTGGTGTTGTTATGATGTTCATAGGGTCTTCGCTCATCTTTGCTTTGGCTATTTCACTCAGTTGTATATAACCAATAGAGAATCACTTAGTTGTATATAACCAATAGAGAATCACTCAGTTATATATAACCAATAGAGAATCACTCAGTTGTATATAACACAGTTTTTCCAAACACTCTCCAAGAAAATAAAGCACGTGGAAAAGTCCAGGAGATATATCAAGAAATCAAATTGACTTTGTAATGACATTTTCAACAATAGTGTCACAATGATAAAGACGTAATAAATGCAGACTTACATTCTGATCACAATAGTGCAGTGATTAAGACAGCCATCGGACTGATAAAACATATAAAGAAAATATAAAAAGGTACCATAAATAGACACATCATCATTAAAGCGGCCACACATTAAACAGACATATTTTGTTGTGAAGTCAGACATAAATATAATAGCCTACTGTCATAAGGTATGGAGCAACTCGGAAGAGAAAACATATAACAGAATATAAGCATTTGCTGGGACTGCCTTAAAGCAAGTAAACAGTTAGAGAATACAACTCTACCGGTAAAAGAGTAAAAGAAATATCAAGTATGGAGGACAGCAAAATAAATGAAAGAAAGATAACAAAAAATACACCAAAATATAGGACAGAACAAAACGACCTTGACTATATGTCGAAGTGGCAGAGGAACAATAGATATAATCAAAATACAAAATAATAGAATACTTAGGAAAGAAGTACGACACGAGAAATATGCATGTAGAAATAGAAACATCTTTTAAGGATGACTTTAAGAGGAGGAAGAATTAAGAAGAGAAATTGATGACTTCTTGCTGCATGTGAAGGAGCCATGAAACAGGTGGGAGAAATGTGTATCTAGGCTGTTGGAAGATAACACAGGTGGAAAACCATCCCATTCTAACATTGAACGCCCAGCAACATCAGATGAGGAGTAGAAAGAGCAAAAACAACTATGAGGACAGAACCAGTAACAGGCGTGGATACAATAAATATATAAATAACAGAAGCTGTAGAGAAATCCAGTGTAGGTAAGACCAGTGATCGTCTGTGTACTGACAGTTACAATACATGCTCCATCTCTATACTGTGGGGCATGAATACATCTCTACACATGAAAACATGTGCAACATAATGTTCCATCTTAGATCATTATGATACTGCTTATAGTAATGTAATAAATTTAACTTACCTTAATCTAAATTAAACTTAACTTAACGTCTGTATACTGGTTTAGAAGAATATGCAGAGTCTGTATACAACCAGTTTCATTTACACTTTCTTGCTCTAAAAGCTACGTGCATCAAATCCATTCTTAAATGCATTAATTGTACCTGCCTCCACCATTTCCTGTGGCAATGCATTCTAAACATTCACCGCCCTGTGACAAACATTTTTTTTCAAAATATCTAAAATGAGACAATTGTATGTAGAGTCGACACAAGTTCAGAATGAACAGTTTGGATGTAGACAGATGAGCGGAACAAGAGAAGCAATAATATGTTGACGGACTCCAGCATTGGCAAATATAGAAAGACATTGCTATGTGCTTTACAGACTACAAAGAGATATTTGACAAAGTCGAGCATGTAAATCTAATTAAATTTTCCGACAGCCCTGTGACCCCGATAACCCGGTGACCCCGAAGCCCTGTGACCCCGACAGCCCTGTGACCACGACAGCCCTGTGACTTCGACAGCCTTGTGACCCCGACAGCCTTGTGACCCCGACAGCATTGTAGCCCCGACAGCCCTGTGACCCCGACAGCCCTGTGACCCCGACAGACCTGTGACCCGACAGCCCTGTGACCGCAACAAACCTGTGACCCGACAGCCTTGTGACCCCGACAGCCTTGTGACCCCGACAGCCTTGTGACCCCAACAGCATTGTGACCCCGAAAGCCTTGTGACCCTGACATCATTGTGACCCCGACAGCCCTGTGACCCCGACAGACCTGTGACCCGACAGCCTTGTGACCCCGACAGCCTTGTTGCCCCGACAGCATTGTGACCCCAACAGCCCTGTGACCTCGACATCCTTGTGACCCCGACAGCCTTGTGACCTCGATAGCCCTGTGACCCAGACAGCCCTGTGACTCCCACAGCCTTGTGACCCGACAGCCCTGTGACCCCGACAGCCCTGTGACCCGACAGCCTTGTGACCATGACAGCCCTGTGACCCGACAGCCTTGTGACCACGTCAGTCTTGTGACCTCGACAGTCTTGTGACCCGACAGCCCTGTGACCTCGACAGCCTTGTGACCCCGACAGCCCTTTGAATCCCACAGCCCTGTGACCCCGACAGCCTTGTGACCCGACAGCCCTGTGACCTGACAGCCTTGTGATCCGACAGGCCTGTGACTCGACAACCCTGTGACCCGACAGCCTTGTGAACCGACAGCACTGTGACCCGACAGCCTGTGACCCGACAGCCCTGTGACCCGACAGCCTTGTGACCCCGACAGCCCTGTGGCCCTGACAGCCCTGTGACCCGACAGCCGTGTGACCCGACAGCCCTGTGACTCCCACAGCCCTGTGACCCCGACAGCCTTGTGACCCCGACAGCCCTGTGACCCCGAGAGCCTTGTGACCCCAACAGTCATGTGACCTCGACAGCCCTGTGACTCCCACAGCCCTGTGACCCCGGCAGCCCTGTGACCCGACATCCTTTCTCAAACACCTCATTTCGCGCAAAATGATTTTTCTTTCTTGTTCTTTGGTGAGAGTTCATATCTGACACTGACAGCAGAGAGTTGGTAATAAAAATGCTTTTAATTAACTGTTTCTATGTCGCCACTAGGATGTGTGTGTGTTTTAATAACGACAAGAGCTGATAAGAAACCGCATTTGCTTTCTTGATCCTAGAATCCACCTCTTTATCCAGTCTTCCACCTTGTGAGAACACTGCCCGAGTATTTGAATGATCTTACCTGTTTAAGTTCTTTGCTTTTCACCTGGATATTTAGTGGGTTCTCTATTCTGCTGATTTAAATTTCCTCTGCCTTTGCTGTGTTAATATTCATTTTATACATTTCCAAAGCATTGCCAAGTGCATGAAGCTGTTCTTGGAGGTTTTGTTCACCGGGATGAAAGAGACTCTGATCATTTACAAAACGGAACTCGTTCGTTGTGGTGGTTTCTGGATTTGCTTCAGTTATTCTTTTTCTTCTTCTTCTTCTTCTTCTTCTTCTTCTTCTTCTTCTTCTTCTTCTTCTTCTTCTTCTTCTTCTTCTTCTTCTTCTTCTTCTTTTTCTTCTTCTTCTTCTTCTTCTTCTTCTTCTTCTTTTTCTTCTTCTTCTTCTTCTTCTTCTTCTTCTTCTTCTTCTTCTTCTTATTCTTCGTTCGTTCTCAATCTCCCACAACCAAACCCTGAAAGGGCTTAAGTAGCAGAATGTAGTCCAGAGAATGGAATGCGTTGTGTCGTAGTTTACAGCTTGGCTGTGATATTTGCACCTTTCGGTCCAACACATCCGACTTCAGCAAGCATTTTTGAGTACCGGGTTAGCATTCCCTCTTCGATCCCTTCTCCTTAGCCAGTCTGCCCTGCTGCAGCCTGTTATCCAGGATCACCGCATGGAGGTGTAGAAGGGTCTTGGCAGCTATGGTTCGCTGGCCCTGATGCTAGCAGTCAGCTATGGGTCGCTAACCACCGCAGCTCATACGCTGCTCAGCATCGTCATCCCAAGCAGCATATATGACGCCTAAAAGGCTGCGGATCTATTTTGCTCTGGTGTTTGAGTCTATTAAGATGAACTCGCACATTGGTTAACCACCTAACGCAGCGGAGTATTAAGCTGCTCAAGACTAGTCCGCTTAGCAGGAAATCCTTCACCCGGCTATATCTAGCTGATACAAGAGATGGGACAACGCAGTGGCATCTGTGCCGATAGATCTACAGGTCGACTAAGAACTGTCCAACAACTGTCCTTAACTCCATAGTTTTCTATGATTTCTCAAAGTTTGTCTCTATCCACTGGGTCATCTGTTGGTCTACTAGCTGAAAGAGAACAAACACTAAAAGAAGTGGTGATTCAAGTCAAGAACAAATGCTAGGTCTTTTATTGGACGATGACAAATCTGTTCATTAGCAAAGTTGACTCGAAATTTACTCTACATATAAAAATAGATATCAAATGCTGAAACAGATCATTGACTTTTCCTATCTTGGAAATGCTGAAACAGATCGTTGACTTTTCCTATCTTGGAAATGCTGAAACAGATTATTGACTTTCTCTATCTTGGAAATGCTGAAACAGATCATTGACTTTCCCTATCTTGGAAATGCTGAAACAGATCATTGACTTTCCCTATCTTGGAAATGCTGAAACAGATCATTGACTTTCCCTATCTTGGAAATGCTGAAACAGATCATTGACTTTCCCTATCTTGGAAATGCTGAAACAGATCATTGACTTTTCCTTTCTTGGAAATACAAAAACTGAAAATTGAAGATGCGAAACGGAAACCAGGAAGAGAGGAAAAGTGAGTGATAGGTGTTAGGTACACGTGTCTTTACAGTATCG